>PVJI01001137.1:0-198890 GCA_004026765.1 Micronycteris hirsuta | reverse complement strand
GCTCTTTTGTTTAATACATCACAAGCATTTTCTCCCTGTGTTACAAATTATTCATAAATATAATTTTTTTGACAAATAAAAGAATTACATACCCATGGCAAATGTGTCAAACAGCACTGAAAAAATAGTTCAATACATATACTAGCACATGTGAGTAAATTTTGTTATTGCTATAAATAGATCATATGAAATACATTATTCTATACCTTGCTTCTCTCTCTCTTGCTCTCTCTCCAAACACAGAGAAATATACTAATTTGGAATGAACATTTTCTTTTCATTTTCATCTAATTCCCTTGATTGATGTTTTTCAATACAAAAGTAATACATGCTTATTGTAACTATGGAAATGGTACACACACATATAAAAATAAAAGCAAATCATCTCCTTGGGTCCCATCTCCAATGCCATCCCTTTGAGCTACCGGTACTAACACCTGCTATCTACTTCCCACGCTTTTCCCTTGCTTATTCAAACAGATGCAAGTGCATATTTACATTTAGATAGAGGTTTTTTGCTTTGTTTTTACTTAAACATAATTAAAGTAAATGCATTAGCCTGCAATTTGTTTTTCGATTCCCCACCCCTCCCTGCGACAATATATTAGCGACATTCTTAAGAATTTAAGAGATATGGCTTGATTATGTTATGTTTTTTTCTGATTCCTCTCTTTCTCCCTCCCTCTCTACTCTCCCCCTTTCACGCACACACATGAGCATGCACGCATATCCATCCCATTCCCTGCTCCTCGAGGGAGAAGAGATTGAGGGTCTGCACATAGGAGGCCACGTGTCAGGTGAATAATTGAATCCACCTCTCCTTTCCTGAGCTTGTAAACCCACAGGCTTTGAGAGACAGTGCTGTGGTTTCAAGAGGGCTAATTAATAAAACCGCTTTCTTCTTGTGAGTCCTGCACCAATTAAGATATTAAAACAGGAGACAACCCTCTCCCACAGATCACATGCTGAAGTGAGTCATGCCACAGAAGGTGGATTTATACTTCAGTCTGTTGTTCAAGAAATACATTTTCATCATTGGGTTCATCCCGAGGAGATACCGCGTTTTCACGCTGGGATGACAACCGTTTGGAGAATACCTCTCAGAGCCTCGGCGGCCTCTCTACCTTCACAGGCATGTTCCCGCCCCTCTCTGAGGCTGCCTTGGAAAGACCCAGAAGTTTTGGATGACTGATGAACACCCACACCTCACAGAAAGATGGGGACAGGGTAATGTACACCCAGACACAGCAGCTGCCCACAGCTCCATTTGCTCATCTGTCAAATGAGGATGCTGATGAAATTGTCCCTAAGGACTCTACTGTGCCAGCCTTCTCCGATTTTGAAACACCGTCTTCCCCATCACTGCTGAGAACCGTCTTGTCCATAAGTAAACTGGCAGAACTGTGCCCACTTGCTGAATTTCCAATGGCCAAGAGCATCTCTTAGTCACGATGGGGGGGGGCGGGGCAGGGTTTCACTTCTAAGCCAAATAGGCAAGATTGGGACCTACCAAGACCTGCAACAATGACACGCTGTATGTCTGCCAAAAACCCGCCTCCCTGGGAGGGCAAGCTGGCGTGACCTTCGGAACATATTCATCAAAATAAAAAACATGCACATATCCTTTGGTCGAGTAATTTTACTTCAGGAACTTTACCTTAAAGAAATAAAGCCTACAAGTGTGGGAGGATATTTGCATAAAGACTCTTTTTTTTTTTTTTCAGTATTCTTTGTAATAGCAAAAAAAAAAATACCCTCAAAATAACTTAAATATCTATTAATAAAAGATGGAGAACTAAATCTGGTTTGTATACAGAGTGGAATAACCATGCTGCTATTAAAAGATATAATAAGGGAAATCTGTAAATGGAAAACCTGACATGGATAATTGTTCAAGAAACAACAAGATGCCTACCCCCTGTTTGGGTTGATTGCATTTTTTTGGAGTGTGTTTGTGCTCTTGTATATGCTTACAAAATAAAAGCACACCCCATCTCTTCACAGCATGTATCTTGGGGAGTCTGGATTGTGTGCATGGGGTGGGGTTGTGGCCCAGGCTGTGGCCTCTGTAGCTGACCTCCTTTGGCTCCCTGAGGGTTAGGGACCATGTCGTACCCTGCCTGAGACAGGGGCTTTCTTTCTTATGACAACAGCATTTTTTATTCCACTGAGTCCAGATACATGGAGAAGTTTGAGAATAACCCAGGGCGATCTGCTTTACTTTTCTTGAAAAGGATTGTATGTACTAGATGCATTAATTAATAAAAATTGCACAGAATAAAACTTGACAAAATAAACACATTATTATTATTATTATTATTATTATTATTATTATTATGCTATTAATATCATAGGTTATCCAAGTCTATGAACTGCAAGTTGCAAAACAGCTGGTTCTGAAGGGATGGCCCAGATATTTTCTAGTCTAAACTCCCACTTTACACAGGGTTGAACTGGGGTTCAGTGAGCAGGTTAGACTTGCCAGAGGTCACAGACTTCACTAGTATTAGGTACATGAATAGGATTAAAATTGAGGTGAAAAATACTAATTTAAAAATTTGACATCTTTGAAGTCAGCCAACACATACCACAAGTTTTTGAGACAATGAAGTGGCAGGATAATCCTGGATCCCCTAGAGAAATTGTGGAGAGATTCTTTCCCTTACGTTATTCTTTTTTATTCCCATTCCCCCTACTCCCACCCCTTTGGCAACCATCAGCTTGTTCCCTGTATCAATGAGTTTGTTTCTATTTTTGTTTTGGTTTTTAAAGTCATCATATATGTGAAATCATGCAGTATTTGTCTTTCTCTGTCTGACTTACATCATTCACTGAGTATAATATCCTCTAGGTCTATCCATGTTGTTGCAAATGGCAAAATTTCATTCTTTTCTTTTTATTGCTGAATAATATTGCATTATATACAAGGTCTGTCTAGAAAAAGTCCAGCTATTGTTAATATAATGAGAACAGATTGCTCGACATGGATGTAACCTGGCAGACAAGAAGAGAGGACTGGAATGTGCATGCGTGAACAATGACGACTTCATGGTACTAGTCAGTGGGGGCAGTAGATGCTGTTGAGTGAGCATGTGTGCTGTGTGGCTGTGGCATTCAGAATGACTGAGAGAGTGGAGCAACAAATCTGCATCAAATTTTGTGTTAAGTTCAAACATTCTTCTGTGGAAACTATTTGGATGATTCACAAGACTTTTGGAGATGCTGCAATGAGTGCAGCACTAATAAAAGCATGGCACAAATGCTTCAAAGATGGTCAAGGATCTGTTGAAAGTGATCCACATTCTGGAAAGCCTGCCACAAGCAGAGCACCTGAGAATGTTGAAGGTGTACGGGCCGCAATCAACAAAGATCGGCGACAGTGTGAGAACTAGAAGCTGTTCTGGGATTCCAAGAACTACCACGTCTGTGATTTTGATGGAGGATCTTGGCATAAAATGTGTCATGGCAAAATTCATTCCATGGCTTCTGCTACCAGAGCAGAAGGAACATTGTGCTGCAGTTGTTAATGGCTTGATTCAAACCACCACCAATGAACCACATTTCCTCAAGGAGGTCATAACTGGAAATGAATGGTGGGTCCACAGCTATGATCCAGAAGCGAAGGCCCAGTTGTCCCAGTGGAAGTCACCTGGTTCTTCATGCCCAAAGAAGGCATGGCAAAGTTCCAGCAAGATCATGTTAACTGTGTTTTTCTATTGGGAAGGTGTCCATCATGAATATGCCCCTGCCACAGGCCAAACAATTAATAAGGAGGAAGAACTTCAGTGTTCTTCCTCAGCTGAAAGATGCAATACAATGAAAATGGCCTCAGCCACGGGCAACTGGTAATCGGCATCTTCATCATGACGACATGCCTGCTCATGCATCATGTCTCCTGCAGAGTATGTTGGCAAAACATCAAATCACCGAGGTGGCTCAGGCCCTCTACAGCCCAGATTTGGTACCCTGTGACTTCTGGCTTTTCCCAAAACTAAAATTACGTTTGAAAGGGAAGAGATTTCACATCATTGATGAGAATCAATGAAAATACGACAGGGTAGCTGATAGCAATTCCAACAAAGGATTTTGCAGAGTGTTTTGAACAGTGCAAGAGATGCTGGGAGAACTCTTTGAGGTCTCAAGGTGCCTACTTTGAAGGGATCTGAGTCTTCATTGTCCTATGTACAATGTTACTTATATTTTGTATCTTCAATAAATTTCTCTATTTTTCATATTACGTGGCTGGATTCTTTCTGGAGATATACACATGTCACGTCTTTATCCATTCACTATTGATAGACATCTAGGTTGCTTACATATCTTCAATATCCAGTTATTACTAATATTGCTGCCATGAACATAGGTGTGCATATCTTTTTAAATTAGTGGTTTTGTTTTCTTTGGATAAATACCCAAAAGAGGAATTGCTAGATCATATGGCAGCTCTATTTTTAATTTTTTGATGAATCTCCATTCTGTTTTCCATAGTGGCTGTACCAATTACAATCCCACTAATAGAGCGTGAGGATTTTCTCTATACTCTTGCCAACATTTGTTTGGTGATTTATAGATGATACATTTCATTATTTTTCATTCCACTGACCCTTAAGATCCTTTCCACGGGACCCTAAGGAGCTCCCACTCATTCCGGCCCTGGTTCCTTCAGAGGAGGCTGGGCTAGAGCTATGTTTGGGACTGTGCACAGCTGGGAACAGCTGTTACTGATGGGACGGATGGAGGTCTGCCATGTTTATTGAAGGCTGGATATCTCAGGTGGTAGAAGGGAAATCAGGAAAGCTTATCTCATTTTTCATGAGTTCCTTCTTTTTAAGTGACATTGTTTTGTGGAAGGCATCTTCATTTAATTTAGCAGGGCTGCCATTACCAGGTACCACACACCAGGTAGCTTAAATAACAGAAAGGTATTGCCTCACAATTATGGACACTAGAAGCCCAAGATCAAGGTGTTAGCAGGGTTGGTTTTTTCTAAGGCTGGGTAAGAAAATCTGTTCCATGCTTCTCCCCTTTTTTTGGTGGTTTGCTGCCCATCTTTGGTACTTCTTGGTTTATAGAAACATTAGGCCATCTCTGTTCTCATCCCCATGTGGTGTTCTCTCTATGGGCATGTCTATTTCTCAGGGTCCAAATGTCCCTCTTTTATAAGGACACTATTCTTTGGATTAAGGCTCACTCTAATGACCTTATTTCAACTTGATTACTTCTACAGAAACTCTCCAGATAAGGTCACATTCTAAGGAACCAGGGGTTAGGACTTCAACATATGAGTTTGGGGGAGGGGCACTAGCCAAGCCATAGCAGCACTGAATAATTTAGACACATAGGGTTGGTCTGATTTATTCACCATTGAATGCTCCAGTGTCCAGCACAAAGCATGGCAAATATTGGGCTCTCACAAATTTGTTAAAGTAAGGAGCACACTGAGTAATCCTCATTTAATTATACTGGGGGTTTTTGGACTGGCTTTTCATGAGGTGTTAATTTTCCCTCAAAGATGTTGATTATCCTTGGTGATGTGGGAATTGGAAGGCTGCATAGTCAGTAATCCCCAATCCTCAATGTGGCCAATTTAATGTCAGAGTCTTCCCACATGGGTACTTTCAATTACACAATTACCAAGTATAACATGGGCTGACATTGACTTTTGTCTGTGCTGGCCAGAGCCTGGTGCAGGGTACACTGAGCAGTGAATCGATCTGAAAGCAGTGGCAGTCGGAAGGGGATAAAACGCCTGAATAACAGCGTTGGCAGCCGTGTCTGTTCCTAACGTGGAAATCCTCTTCTGCTTTCGACTCCCGATGATACCAGGATAGGTTGACACCTGAGCATCTGTGTGGCCCCAATCATGGGAAAGCCGCCCAGGCAGACAGCAGTTGTCACAAATGTCTCTGGGACTGGGGGAAGGAAAGCCAGTTCTGAGATATCTGTGTCCCATCTGCAGGAATAGTAACTCCTCACAAATTAAACCTGGACTCAGAGGCGCAAGTCGTAAACCCTATGTCAGTCCTTTATATTTCCCACTGGAATTGTTCACGTGCATCAACAACAGATGGAGAGATTAATGAGACACATTCTATTCAAGTGGCATAAATCGGTCCAAAACATGGATGCAGCGCTCTCACTCGGCAGAGAGTACTCTTGGCTCCAATGGGAGACCACAATGTGCTCCGAGGCCTCCTGGGCTCACGTGGTGAAACCTTCCAGCGCCAGAATAAGAGGGCCCGAGTCAGGAAGCAAACCTGTTTCAAAGCCTTTGCCCTTTCCATAAAACATCAGAGCCTTCAAATAACGCCCCTTGAGTTGTTTCCAAAATGGATGAGACAGACTCAGAAAGCAGGCTGGCCGTTCTGGGGTGGGGGCTGGTGTGTGGAAACATCAAGCCAAAAAGAGAAAGCACGCATGGACACGGACAACAGTGTGGTGATTGCGGGGAGAGGGGGGAGGAGGAGTGGGTGGAGGTGGAGAGGGTATAAGGAGAATAAATGGTAATAGAAAAAATATATAATGAACACCAAACTACTAAAATAAAATAAACTGGGTGACTACAATAATAGCAGAAGGGCATGGGTCTAGTGAGTCACTTGTTTGTTTCTCTGGGTTGCACACCAGGGTATTTCGGAGTGGGCGGGTGGGCCTGGGAGTGTGCGCCTACCCGGCCCTCTGGGCCAAGACTGGAGAACAGATTTGGGGCCCCTTGGTTCTTGTTTGATTGGAAATAAACTCCCTCTTTGGACTCAAATTTGCAAGGCTTAATGGAACAGGAGTGACGGGGAGCTCGTTGTTGACTGTTTGCGTTAGAGAGAAAGCTGTCCCTAGTGTCCCAAGGGAGCTTCTCTGCCCATGCGCTGGTGAGCTCCGGCGAATGCAAACCTCGCGGCGCCTCAGCGCTTCGAGCGCTCAGGGCGCAGACCAAGACCGAGTCTCCGGCGCTCCGGCGACCTCAAGAAACTCTGAGTCAGCTACTAGGCTGCTGTGCTTTCCAGCCTCAGAGCCAGCCCAGGGTCAGCCACATCGGGACGCAAGGGGCCGCTGGAGGATGTGGGCTTTCCTGGCAAGGGCTAGCGCTTTGCTCCTGTGCATCTTCAGGAGTCAACTCAGAAAGGACGGTTATTCTCGTGGCGAATCCACACGTGTTGCCAGAGCCGCCCGGCCATAAGGGTGAGGCTGAGAACGGGACGGCTCTTCCCTCTCGTCTGAACTCATGTCCTTTGCGGAATACGAAGTGGTCGCTGGCTGGCTGCCACTTTCCAGGATGACATTCCAGGAGCTGCTGGCATGGCCCACTGCTTGTCAAACTTCAGGAAGGCTTTGACTCCAGGCTAAACATTCCGGGTGCATCTCCCCATTTTGTTTTGCTTCTGGCCTAGCTTGTGTCCCCGACAAGTCCCGGTCCCTTCTCACTAGTCCGCACCTGTTTGTCTGTGGTCTGAGAGCGCATGCCTTGCTTTAGACGGCGTCTGCCTATCGCAGCTAGAGAGGGACTCTTAGGTCCGCCTGGTGGGCTCCACATTTCTGTTACGCACGCGGAATAGTTCAAAACGATATAGGGAACACTCGTGCACCTTCTCTCCAACTCTATCAAAGCCATAAAATCTTAGAGCCGCACCTGACCTCTCCTGGAAACCCACTTCATGTCCCTCCGTCCCCAGAGGTAACGGTGACCCCAGATCTGGTATTTTTCAGTCTCGTGACTCTTCGCACTCTGCGTGTGCATAGATCTTTAAAAATACACAGTGCCACTGTGCACGTTTTAAACTACACACATGTGCTATCGTTCATTTGGTATTACCCTCCCTAACTTGCTTTTTCAACCTAAGATTTTGGTTTTGGATATTTCTCCATGTTTCATTTTTGACCAAATTGCTGAGGAGCATTCCTCCTTTTTTTTTAATCTGACATAATTTATTTATCCACTTTCCATTTGGTTAATATTGATGCTGTTTCCTTTTACTTTTCAGCTCCTTTTACAAAACACTGCAATACACATTCTAGTACCTGTTTTCTAGTGTGCAAATGAAAGATTTTTTCCCCCTACAACTGGAATTGCTGGGTCTACTAATACTGCTGAGTAAACATTCCTGTCAGGAGTGTGCAAAGTCCCATTTCTCCACATTCTTATAAACCCTTGGTGTTATCCCATTAACATTTTTTAGGAATAATTTTTTAGGCAGTTTTAGGTTAATAACAAAATTGAAAGTGCAGAGGGTTCCCCTGTACCCCCTGTCCCCACACATACACAGCCTTCCCCATTATTAATGTCCCTCACACATTTCTTACCAAAGATGAACCTACAATGACTCCTCGTAATCACCCGAAGTCTATAGTTTACCTTGGGGCTCACTTTTGGTGTTGCACATTCTAGGACTTGCACGCATGTGTAATGATGCACATCCATGATTCTAATATCACGCGGAGTATTTTCACAGCCCTGTGCATCCTCTGTGCTCTGCCTACCATTCCTCACCCCCGCCCCGGCAACCACTCACCTGTGACTGTCTCCGTACTTTTGGCTTTTCCAGGGTGTAATATAGTTGGAATCAGATAGTATGTAGCCTTCAGATTGGCTTCTTTTGCTTAGTGATATGCATTTAAGATCTCTCTGTGTCTTTTCATGGTTTGATGGCTCATTTCTTTTACATTAACATATTTCTCCAAATTGAGGGTGTCTCACTGTTGTTTAATTTGCATTTCCCTAATGATCAGTGCTGTTGAGTATGTTGTCCATATGTTTATTTTCAGTTTTCTTCTGCGGTTTGCCTCTTTCTATACTTTGCCTCTTTTTCCATGGCTATGTTTGTTTTTTCTTATTCATTTGCAGGAATTCTTTATAAATTTTAGACATAATTCTTTCTTCGTTTTAAGCTTTGCAAATATCTTTTCCCAGACGGTGTCTTGTGTTCTAACTTGTTCAAATATTTTTTAATGAACAAAAAGATTTATGTGTTTTTTAAAGATTTTATTTATTTATTTTTAGAGAGAGGGGAAGGGAGGGAGAAAGAGAGGGAGAGAAACATCAATGTGTGGTTGCCTCTCACACGCCCCCTACTGGGGACCTAGCCTGCAACCCAGGCATGTGCCCTGACTGGGAATCGAACCGGTGACCCTTTGGTTCACAGGCCAGCACTCAATCCACTGAGCCACACCAGCCAGGGCAAAAGATTTACGTTTTAATATAATAAAATGTACTTGGTTTATCCTGGGTTTTTTTGTTTGTTTGTTTGTTTTTTCTGTGTGTGTGTGTCTGTCTTTTTAAAGAAATCTTCCTACTCCTCACGAGAGGTCATAAATATATCATTCTACACTTTCTTTATTAAGTTTTAGAGGCCCTCCAACCTTAATTTAGGTTTCTAATTGACCTGGAATTTGTGTGTGTATGTGTGTGGTACGATGTAGGGATTTGTGTGTGGTATGATGTAGGAATTTGATTTTATTGTATTTTTCATAAAGATCACCAACTGTCCCAGAACACTTTTGGCCTAACACCACTTTCCCCTACCGATCCAATTTCACCCCTAAGGGTGAGGGGTAGGGGGTATCAGTGGAGCTGGGGAGACCTGGATCTAAGGGAGAGGGCCCGCCCCACGAGAATCACCCTTGTAAACAGATGCAGCCCTTGCAGCAGGTGCCAAACTGGGAGGGAGGGGGGAATAAATATCTCAACCTCTTTCTTCTCCCTCCTTTCATTCTTTTGTTAGTTCCCATTGATCAAACCCAAAAGGAAGCCAGAGGGCAAGGGCACTGGGGAAACACAGTACCTGCAGGTGCAGCCTCCCCAGGGCCAGAGCAGGGCGGCAAAGGGCAGTGAAGGAATCTATGTGGGGTGCATATGGATACCAGCCTGCGTGGTTGTCTGTGGTGGACATCTGCCTCATTTTATCATTCCTTCTCCCAGAGACACATCACTCCGTTTCATTATAGTTTTACAACATATGTGTTTCCCAATGACTTGAATGTTTTGAAAGTAGCTTTTCCAAAACTAGGTGGCCAGTCTGAAGCAAGCTGTGCAGAGAAAGAGCAACGTCTCCCCTGTCAGAGAGGACACGCTGAAGAGCCTTCAAGTCATTGAGCCTTCAAGTCATTGAAGGCTGAAGAGCCTTCAAGTCATTGAGCCTTCAACTCAAGCCATCTCTTGAGACTCTCTCAGAGCCCTCTGGAGAAGGCTATCCTTGGCTACCTGCTCGTATTTAAGAGTAGATTTTAAAGCTGGTTGAAAGTATTGGGAACATGGGCAAGCAGGTTAACATTTATCTGCACTGATTTAGGGGAGCTATTTGTTGGAGAAACCCCAGTGTCAGTCTGTTTAGATCTTTCCTCTTAGGCTATCAGATTTCCTGGAGAAAAGTTTTACAATGTCCTGTCTCAACCAAGAGGTGTAGGAGGGCTGGGATCTCAGCCTTTGGCATTCAGCTGCACGTACCTCATCATCTCCTTCATTGGGTAGGATACTGTCTTAGTCCATTTAGGCTGCTATAACCAAAAAATATCATGAACTGGATGGCTTACAAACCACAGACATTTATTTCTCATAGTTTGAGAGTATGGGAGTCCAAGATCACAGCGCTGGAATGTCTGAAGTCTGGCGAGGGCGGGCTTCCTCATTGACGGTGGTCTTCTCGCTGTGGCCTCACATGGCAGAAAGGTCCAGAGAATTCTCTGGGGTCTCTCTATAAGGACACTAATCCCATGCATGAGGGCTCCATCCTCATGACCTAATCACCCCCCAAAGGCTCCACTTCTTAATGTCCCCTTGGGGGTTAGGTTTCAACACATGAATTTGGGAAGACACAACCATTCAGATGACAGCCCACGTCCACACCTTTCACTGTTTCTTCTTTCTTTCTTTCTTTTTGGTAAAATAGTCTTTCTTTATAAAGTATATAAAAATGGAAATGGGGATGGTTCCAGAACCTGTTCTCAATGAGATTTGGAGGTGCTCTGTTACAAAGCATTTCTGCTTCCACAGAACATTGCTACAAAAAACTGGCACATTATTCTGGTGAAAAAAGAAGTTTTCAGCGCGTTCTGCAGCTCGTTTCCAGCCAAACACGATCACAGACCCACAGGGAAGTAAAAGGCAGAAAAGACAAAGAGGTGTCGTGCCGGCCCCCTCCCCCACGTCCAGAAGACTTTCTGGTCATCTGCTGGGGTGTTTATCTGCGGTGTGGAATACGGGGAGGATTCCAAGGATTAGCTGTTTCCCAAACAACTTTCTACTACATCTTCCTTAATTTAGCGCCCCCTTTCTTCCCAGTTCCCATGGGATCTGATATTGCTAGGACCTGAGCCTGTGAGGTTGCCGCCCTGTAAACTGGCTTTGTTCACAGCACTACCCACTGTCCGCCGAGGATTTGGCAGTGGCAGGTCTGCGGAGTCGGTTTTCATCCACCCACCTGCATCCAGCTTCCAGGTCTGATTGCGTCTCTTCTGTCTCCCGGCCCAGTGCCTTTCTGTCCCTTTACTGTAATCCCTTTCCTGCACTTTTACTGGTGTCTATGGAGGGAGAGAAACTAGATGCGTGTGTTCAAATATCCCAAATCACAGTCTTTTCTTCCATTTTCTACAAATTTATTAGCTTTAAGAGGTGAATGGTTTATTAACTTATTTTCAATCTTTATTGGTTTGTAGTAGACACATTCAAAGCTGTCAATTTTCCTCTAAATATTCTTCCCAGAGATTTAATATTTAATGCAGCAATTTCCATTGTTGTCCACTTCCAAATTTTTAGTCATTTCCCCTGTGATTTCTATCTAAATTTATGAGTGGATTTTTAAGTGTCCAAGTATATTATAAAATGATTTTTTCATTGCTGATTTTTAATCAACATGTGGTCAGAGAAGATGCCTGTATGACATTGATTCTTTGAAATGTGCTGAGATTTCTTCTACCCTCCATGGTCATGGTCAGTTTTCGTGTATGTGTGTGTTCATGTGTGACTGAAAAGAATGTAGGCTCTCCATTTCTTGGTAAACAATTCTATGTATATCTACTAAATCAGATTTGTTGATTTTGTTATTCTAAACTTTTATGTCTTTGTTTATTTTTTATTGGCATAAGTTTCTTCCATGTGATTATTTTAGTTTTTGCTTTATCTATTTAAGACTATGTGGTTAGATATATACATGTTCATGATTGGTAGATTCTTTCTCATTAAATTTTACATAAGGTCATTTTTTGTCTGTATTAATACTTTTCTTTATTTTCACTTTGTCTGATTATGATTTATGCCCCATAATCCTTTTGTTTTTATTTAGTTTTTCACAGTATATATTTTCCATCCATTTATTTTCAACTTTCCTCTGTCTCCTTCTCTCTTCTTCTCTCTCTCACTCCATGTGTATATTATTTACTTTATTTTTATAATTTAATTTTTAAGTTATTTTTCCATTACAATGGACTTATAGTATTATATTAGTTTCAAGTGTTCACCACAGTGATTAGACATTTACATATCTTACGAAGTAATCCCCTTGATAAGCCTACTACCCATCTGACTACATGTGTATATTTTAGGTGTGTCTCTAATAAGCAGTGTAGAGCTGCATTTAAAACAATTTAATGTAGTCTTGAAATACGTAATTGCTCCTATATTGACAAATTCTAAATATACTAAAGAATTAACAATGAAAAATTTCCCTCCCATCTCCTTTTCCCATCTTCCCAGCTTCTCTCTTAGGAGGTGGCCAGTATTATTAGTCTCTTGCTAGAGATAATCATTGTGAATATAAGTAAATATATTTTGTATACTTATTTCTTTCATGGTGGCATTATATGCACTGTTCTGTACCTTGCTTTTTCCTGCCTTAGGGATTAATCCTTAATTATACATCCAGAATTTCCTCATTCTTTTGAGTGACTGCATATTATTTTGCTTTAAAAATATATCCTAATCTATTTAACCTATCTCCCATCAGTGGACTTTTAGGTAGTTTCCAATCTTTTACTTTTGCAAACAATGTTGTGATGAATAATCTTGTACAAACATTATTTAAATATGCGCAAGTACATTTACGGGGGAAATTTCTAGAAGTGAAACTGCTGGGACAAAGGGTGTCTGCTTTTACAATGCTGATAGATACATAGGTTCTGTCCCATTACCTCAGTAGAGTTTTGCCAGTTGACACTCCCACTGGCCAAGACTGTTCTAATTCATGCTAAGTCCCACCCACTGGTTTTCCCACTTCCTCACCTATCAGACAAGGGACAGCCAGGAGAGAGTCATCGCTGAGGAATTTAAACAGAGGGAATCTTAAACAGGGAACAGGTTATCCAGGTGATGGAAGAGCTAGGGAAGTCAAAGGTGCGGGGGTGAGGAGCCCAGCGGCAACAGGGAGCAGGGAGCTCCACCTGCCCAAGGACTGCGGAGCCAAGGCAGCAGCGTGGCTGTATTCCAGACCCAGGCCCATCAGGAGGAAGCTGGACCTGCAGCAGGCCTGCCGGGCAGGAGCTGGCAGGGTGCAAGGGGACGTTGTCAGAAGGGAGCTGGAGAAGATGTCCCATGGGGCCGAGGGTGAAGGGGAGAAATATACTGGCTTCTCCCTTCCTTCTCCCTCCTGTTTTTCTGCCAGTGCCTCCCATTTCTGAAAATGACCTGAATTTAGCAAGAGAGTTTGGGAAACGTCTGTTCCTGTGAATACAGACAAGGGTAGAGAAAGATGGGAGAGCGAATGGATCTGAGAGCAAAACAGGCAAACGAATGGCAGAGTCCAACCTTTCCGCGGCTCAGCTCCTTCTTTGCCCTCCATGCCTGTTGACCCGCCCTGCAACAGCGGCTCTGTGCTCTGCCCGACAGACGGCAGCCGCCCTTTGGACCAGCACAGACGCTTGACACGCTCTCCCCAAATGGGAGCATACGAAGCCGCTCACTCGTCATGTAAAGACAATCACTCACCACGTGTGTTTCAATAGCCTAGGATCTTCCATTCAGGTCTCCTAATTGAAAAACTTAAGTACCATCAACACCCCTCATATAAAATCACCACAGAATGGAAAAGGAAAAAATTGACTAATACGTAACTGCCACAGTAGGTCATTCTTCATGTATGTAACTGTCCATGAGGCTGTAGCTGCTATTTACCACTTTCTTCTCCGCCACTCATTCTATATTTATATTTCCTTTGTTCTCTGCCAGCACTGGGCTGTTGGGGAATCTTTACCTGATGGAGTGACTTGGGTCTTTACTCCCAAATGGTCTGAATTTTTAATAGCCCTGGCTTTATTGGGTGGCATAGCTTCCGCTGACTTTTACCATTAGTCAGGAAATATTAATAGGCACCTAAGAGCATCCTTTCAGTCCTAAACATAGATTTCCCTGCCCCTCTGTATGTCAGAGACAAAGTTTCCTCTGAGCAATTGTAGTTCTTCTCCTTAGCTAATATGATAACCCCTTTCTGTGCCCATCGGTGCAGTGAGAGGCCTGATGACAGTCTCAGCTTCCAATGGTTTGAAACCACTGTTGTGTCCCCGGTAGACCCATTCCTCCCTGGGAAATCAGTATGTTGGTTGGGCGGAGCCCACAGTTATAGGACTGGAAGTATTGTATGATTGGGCCATTAGGCGCAGTGAGAGGAGTCACTCTTCTGTGTCTTTGCTTCTGGTCCTGTGTATTCTCACCGTGGGGGGAACTGCACAGACACTGGTCCCGGCTCCCAGCATGGACAGTATTATCCTGTTCGGACAGCATCCCGACAGCACACAGGGCGGCCTCCCATCTGGAGTGTGGCTGAGCTTCCAGCAGGCCATTCTGCTAGATGCTTCTTGGCGATAGGGTACACGGTAAAGCAAAGAAGGCGGAAAAGGGCTGGCAATGGATTTGAGAGGAAGAAAGGCAAGTGACTGGCAAGCTCACCAAAGCCACAGTCATCCAATGCTTTAATCTTTGCCAATCCGGTAGATGAAAAATGACGTCTCAATGTGTTTTTATTTTTCATTTCTTTTGAATGTCTTTTCATGTATGTACAAGCCACTTGGATTTCCTGTGTGTATGTGTGTGTGAACTGCTGATATTTTTTGCTTGTTTTTCTTTGGAATGTTCGTATCTTTTTATGTTTTAGTGAAGTGAGCCTCTGTCTGCAGTAGGAATTGTAAATATATTTTTCCCCAGATTTGAACTGGTACTTGATGATATACAACATTAAAAAATATATTTAGCTCTATTTCTGGACTCTTAGGCCTGTTATCTCTTATTTCTTGTGATTTATACTTTAATATTCAGTAAAGCTTTATCTTCCTCCATTGTTCTCCATTTTCAAATATTCCTGGATAATGTGGCTTAAAGTTTTTTCCATATTAGTTTGTCTAGACTCCCCCTAATAATCCTGTTGTTCTTAGGTTGAAATCACATTCCCAGGCACCACTGCCTACTGGGTGCTACATGACGTGGCCCCTGGCTGCTCCTCAGCCTTGTCTCCTGCCACTGTTCCCCATATTTTCTCTGCCCCCTCCCCACTCTGGCCCCTTGCAGTTGCTTCAGCAGGCCAAAGCCCCCCATTTGCCCCCAGAGTTTTCTCTTCAACTCTGTTCAGCAAGTTTGAGAGGCCTCCACCCGGGACCACGCTCCCAGTAGCTGTTATTTGGGTAGGAGTTCCCCAGCCCTGGGACTTTGGAATGGGACAGGCCCCGAGTCCCAGTCAGTGAGCAGTTGCTTCAGTTCCTGACCTTAGGGCTGAGTCTTATTGTCTGCGAGCGCTTCAGCCTCCATTTTCATAAAGCCACTTTTTTCAGCTGTCTCTCTGAGTGGCATCGAGGGGTGAGCCTGACTCCACCTCTGCCCATCAGGAGCACATTTCACCTCTGTTTTTCCAAGCAGCTGACCTGTTCACCATCACTGGGCTCATGGCTCTTGTTTCGCCATTGCCTTGGTTTCCATCTATTTTTAGTCTTTGGAGATGTTTAGTTTGTTTCTGAGACCAGCTGTGTTTTACTGCGTTGCTCTTTTGATATTTTATCTCTCATTTTCACGCATTCGGAAAAGAGGCTGTGTGATGAACCATGAACTTTCGGCACCATCTTGATTGGACCAGGCGCTTAGATTGGCAGACACTCAGTTAAAACACTCTGAAGTCAATTTCACACAGGATGCTGCTAAAATAATACACCAACCAGCCTGAACTTGTGTGGTGGTTTGGGGGTACAAATGGCTGGACCTTAGAACAATGTTTTCTCCAGCAACAACCCAGCTAGAGGAAATGCAGGTGGGAGTGGCTGCAAAGGTGTGGTCTCCAAGCCCAGCAGGGTCTTCTGCAGCGAGAGCTTGCCCAACTTCCTCTCCTGTTTGTTTCAGCACTTGACCTGGCCGCTTCACTGTGGTATTAATACCAGCACCGTCATCGTTACCATCATTCTGATTGAGGCCATCAGGTTAAACCACGGCAGCGACTCTTACTCTTTCAAACTGGACTCCTTCTTCCTTCCGACTTTTTGTCAAAGGCTTATTTCTCAAACTGCCCTAATTATCACCTCTGGTTTCCTGTGTTGTCCATTTCCTTTCATCTATATGACAAAAACTATGAAACCCATATTTTACGCCCTTGCTCTTTTTACCCCAGGATATTATCATGGTTAAGTATCTTTCCCTCAGAACAGGAAATAAGGAGAAATTCACCCACTACCCCCCTACCTTACCCATCCACTATGGAAGCAACACCTCTCCACTCTTTTCTCCTTCAACCCACTGCAATCAGGTCCCCGCTGCCATCGCTCTGCTGAACCACGCATCAAGGGTCATGCATGAGTTTTCATTGACGAATCCAATGGTGCAGCCTTGGGTTTCAAGGCTTGGGTTTTCAGCATTTGCTACTTCCTCCCTTTTGAAACCCCACACCTTGCCTCTTACTATGGGATCGTTTAGGTCCATTTAGTGATGAAATCACCCTGGGGGAACCACAAATACTAGACAGAGGACCAGACTTATTTTTGCATTATTTGTTTCACTCTAGAATTTAGAATGAGTATTGCAATAAGAGACTCCTTTCTCCCCCTTTCTCTCACTCTTCCTTCTCTTCTTTTCTTTTGTTTCTTCTTCCCTTTCTTCTTTCCTTACCATTTCTCTCCCTTCTTTTTTTCCTTCCCTCCTCCCTCTTTCTTTCCTCCCTTCATTCTTTCCTTCCTTCCTTCCAGTCACCTTTGTAGATTGACAGCACTGCCTTTTCCTAATATACTTTGACTCACCACTGAAATGTTTTCAGTTTTGCCTGTGGGAATTGCTGATGACATACTGTATTATAATGCTCACTTAGAAAAATGGTAATTAGAAAACTAAGTCCAAATGTAAATGGCGTTGCTAGCAGAGTTACAACCCATAAGCTATAAATAGAGTAGCAGTCCTAGTTTTCCTCTGGTGAGCTTTGATTTTTATTTTTTTCCCCAATAGCCTCAAGAAATGTTTCCTGGGGTCAGGAAGCAGGGAAGCATGCAAATTTCAATTTTGTCTTCATTTTCCATGGATGATTCTTTCCTAGAACTATTTCCTCCCTCAGTCTGGCTTTGCCATTCACAACCTGAAATGGACTGTTCCAAACAACCTTGGGTTGTAGCAATTGATCCCTTGGGCTTCCAGGGAAAACTTCCACCTCTGGTACTAAAAAGTTGGCCCAAACTCCAAGAGGTGAATTGAATCCTGGAGTCACGCCTATCACAGCCTTTCTGCAGCCATGGAACTCGGGTGTATTCAGTAGACTATTTTGGACAGAAAACATCAGAATACCCAACAAAAAATGGCTTAAATAATACAAATTTAAAGTCATACACAACAAAAGTTTCCTGCATAGAATATGCCAAGGTCACATCTATCATTCAGTAGCATCACCAATGCCTGGCTTTTCTCCATCTTTCTCCTCTATGCTTCTCCGTGTGTGCCCTTAGAATTGTTTCCTCATAGTTAAAAGATGGCAGCCATGCCCTGGCCAGTGTGGCTCAGGTGGTTGGAGCATCATTCTGTAGACCAGAACAGTCATGGGTTTGATTTCCGGTCAGAGCACATGCCCAGGTTGTGTGTTTGATCCCTGGTCAGGGCATGTATGAGAAGGCAACCAATCAATGTTTCTCTCTCATATCAATGTCTTTCTCTTTCTCTCTCTCTCTCTCCCTCCCTTCCTCTTTCTCAAAAAGCAATGAAAAAATGTCCTTTGGTGAGGATAAAAAATAAGATGGCGACCACTCTTGCAGGCATAATCTATAGACACCATCTTGTATTGTCATCCTTGTTTGACAGGAGAGGACAACTTTGGACTGGGCAAGAGCTCCAGGTCTAACTGCAGAAGAGGTTGTGAAGCTGTGTGCTGTTTTAGCTCTCTAACTTGGGCTTGGTGCCCAACAGAACAGAAGAAGGGGATGAGAAAGGGAAGGCTCAGGTGACGGCACCATCAGTTTCGTAGGCTCCTAGTTTTCCCAGCTGGTTCTGATCCAGGAATGTTGTCGCCAGTGGGCATGCGCTACAGACTTTACCTGTTGACCACACTCCACATATTGCTGCCTGAGCACCAGGCGGAAGAGAGATAACATAGCCACTGTCCTTTCTGTGCTACGACTCCCCGGCAGTCCCTGGTGAGGTGTCTGCCACTTTAGGGTTCATTTTGATCTCTATGAAGGGTTGGTGATACTTTCCCTTTTGTTTGTACCCAATGGTGACAGCTTAAAATAAAGTAAAGAAAATGGTCAGACTTTCACCGTTTGTTTATTCTTTCAACTATGTGCTCAGAGTACTATATACCAGTCACTGTGTCAGCCACTGGGGTTACATGATGAATCAGACAAAAGCCTACATTCAGCCCTGGCCAGTGTGGCTCAGCAGGTTGGTGTGTCATCCCATAACCAATGGTTTGTGTGTTCAATTCCCAGTCAGGGCATATGCCTAGGTTGTGGGTTTGATCTCCAACCCAGGTGCATATAGAAGGCAACCAGTCAGTGCTTCTCTCTCACATCAATATTTCTGTCTCCCTTCCTCTCTCTCTAAAAAAGCAATGAAAAATGTCCTTGGGTGAGGATTTTTAAAAAAGCCTACATTCAGGAACTCACAGGCCTTCAGTTTGAGTGTGCTAGGTTTTCTTTCTGGACCCATTGCTCTATAACTTTAAAACTTTTTATCTTTTATGCTCTGGGTAGTCCTCAGATAGTAACTCTAGCAAGTTACCGCAGGTCGGAGTTAGAACTAGCTCAGAAGATGAAAAATGTTGGCCTTCCCTGTTTAGTCGGTTATGAATCTTCGCCAGTGGGGACCGGAAATGACAGCAGTACTCAGCATTGGTTGGATTTTTGGTAGAAGGTTAGGTGAGAGGGCAGTACATGTCCTACCATGACTTGGTTCATGGAACAGCAATGTACACACCAGCAGGTGTGAACATGAGGTCTGAAGTCACATCCACAGCATCTGTGCCTAAACATTTCACAGCAGGAAGGTTGCTCACACTCTCTGCCGTTGCGTCAGCCTAGTCCTGGACTCTGATGTCCTTTCCCCAGGCCAGGAACTCAGCTAGGTTCCTTCCAACTTGGGAGAGAAGGGCTGGTGAGACCGGTGAGAGAGGAACTTCCTCTCCCCGCCCCTTGCCTGGAAGAAGAGAACTTTCTCTGACCTCAGTGCTCAGAACAGAACATGAAATGACAGCATGAAGATCCCTTTTGCATCTTAGAACAGAAACTTCTGGATCTGCTTTTGTTTAGCTTTGCTTCGACCAAAAGGGAAAGCTAAAGGGGCAGCTCGAACTCACACATTGTTGAACGTCAGTGGATGTGTGATAACAATGACCAAACTCGTTCAACCCAGTGTGGGTGAGGTGGGGAACTTAATGTCCACAGATTGGATTAGAAAATAAATGTGTTACTTAGGCTTTAATCTGAGTCATCTGTTTTATTTTTCTTGAGTTTAAATGCACATTCTTAGTGTAATACATAGTTGAACTTGTTTGTGGAGAGGAAGGCACTTCATTTCTTTATAATTTAGTGCTCTTTGGCTAAGAGCGAGACTGTGGAAATCAACTCCAAAGCGCCCTTTGGCTCAAATATGTTTATCTCCCCTACACGGGATGACTTTCTCATGGAAGATGTAATGGAGATAATATTTAAAGAGATAATCTGATGCCTACTCTCAGAGACTGCCAGTTCGGACCAGGCTTGTGATTTGTGAGGGAAGCTGAGGCAGACGACCTACAGGGCTGACAAGATTTCCCCAGGCTGTGGACTAGCAGTCACCGCTGTCCAAACTTCTCCCACCGGTGAAGACAAAGTTTCCGTTTCCCCACAGACTGACTCTCACCGAGATGCATGGCCAGAAATGTTTATCACAGCACTATTTGTAATGCACAATCATTTGGAAATGACCTAAATATACATTGATTGGTGATGGGTCAATGAATTACGGTTTAATTACACAATAAAAAAATCATACTGCTATTTTCAATCTATATAGGAGGATGTTTACTGACATAGAAAATATTTATGCTATGATACGTGAAAGAACATTGAGGAAACAATAATGGTATGAATTCAATTGATTAAATTACATAATCATATGCACAAATACACAAATATGCATATTTATGTAGCAATTTATTCAACAAGCACGGATGAGTGTCTTTTATGTGTCAGACAAGTGCTTGAGGCTGAGAACATAGAACCAAATGAGATTCGCTCAGTCCCTGCCCCCATGGACCTTCTATTCTAATATGCATAGGAAAAGGCTTGGCAGGCAACTACATCAAATATTCATGGTAGGTTTTTCTGGTGGGTGAGAGACTTAAATTTTCATCTTTATGTGTTTCTATATCTTCTAGAGTTCCTACTAAAAGTAAATACTCTTTATAGATATAAAAAGACAACAAATATTATTTTTTAATGGGAGCGGGGCTAAAATCCTGCCCTGCTGGCCCAGGACTGTCCCTGAAACCGGAGTCATTTGGACACACTGAAAAAGCTTTGACTTGGGTTCCAGGAGGTTGTCACTAATCCACTATCTGACCACAGACAGGTGACTTTCTTCTTTAAGTCACAGATTGTTTTCCTGGACAATGATGGTTTGGCCCAAGTGATGTTTCAAGTTCGTGCACCGGTGACGCTCAGAGAATAGACAGTATTTGGATGGTGCAAATAATTTCCATAGAAGCAAATGTACAATCAGTGTATCACCTGCTCTTACAATCCCCCTAATTCACAATTTTGTTGTAGCTGCTTCTCTTACATACTAATGTTATCTTGAATTTAGCTGCAAATCATTTTTGAGCCGTCTAGGCATTTCCTCCTCCATCCTCTGTCTTTTCATACCTGGGAGAAAATAGGGAGAAAATGATATCTTGATCTCCTGCCCATCAGCCTCTCTGTGTCCCCTAAAGCGAACAGTTTCCATCAGGTATTGACAATTCTGCCTAGCACTGCGGTAGGTGTAACAGACGGTATGAGGTGAGATTCAGGCATGATTTTCACCCAGGTGGCTTAAAACATCACTGCAGAGAGGCCAGGAAAGCTTACGACCAATCTGAGAATGCCACAGCAGCACATCCCAGGCTGATCTGTGTTGTTCCGTCAGAAAACGTTGTAGGTGTTCACACAAGGGAGACAACGGCGGGGGTGGGGTGGGAAAGCATTTCTCGCAGGAGGACCACAACGAACAAGGTGGAAAGGCTATTGATGCCAGGGCTGTGAGAATTTGCAAATAAAAATACAGGAGGCACAGGTAAATTTGAACTCCAGATAAACCATGAATACATTTTTAGTACAAGTACATCCCATATTTGGCACATATAATATTTCACAGCAACTGAAGTCTCAAAATTATTCGTTGTTTATCTAAAGTCTAAATGTACCAGGATATCCTGTATTTTATCTGGCAACTCTAATTGGTGTTTGCTCATGTGAGTATGTATTAACACCCGAGAAACTCACCTGTTCCAAGCACTTGATTCAAATTCCTATCCCCTTGTCTTGGCCATTCACAGGCCTGTACTGCTTTTAGCATCGAGTTTCTACTGGGTTGGTTGGTTACCTTGAGCCAGTAATTCATGGGCTGTGTACCTTATTGTACCATTTATAAAATGAAGGTTTTTGTATCAATGCCTGTGTGTTCTAGGGTATTTATTATAGCGTGAGAAAGTTAGATGTTAGATAAAGAAGATAATCAGACCACTCGTGCCGGCGCTCTGCTAGAAGAAACTCACCCTCTCTTTTTAATTTCCAGCACAGGATTCACTGCTGCTCACTACTGTCTCGTCTCCATTCCCTTAGTCTGGGCACAGCAGAGTCATTCATTTCTCCTGCTTTCTTCTCCCAACTGTGTTTGCATCTTGTATGTGTGGCGTGATAGCCTTCCTGTCCCATGGGGTCTGGCCCTTCTCACACTCCTTCCCTAATGCAATGGCCCCTACAGCTTCTCTCAAACGGTTGCTGGAAAAGAATGGAAAATATTAAATGTTGCATCCCCAGTTCTGTCTTCCATGCCCCCACAAAAAGTACCATCACTGCACAACTCAGAACCAGGGACAGCACCTTCTGAACGGGATGGAATCAGCTGGATTTCCACCGATGGAGGTCACCCATTTTCCAAATATGAGAGTCACCTTTCTGGCCACCTAAAACTGCAGGTGAAGCCCACGCCCCTCTCCTGTGCTCTGCAGCACCTGTGTGGTGCTGGCACACAGTCATTTTTACACAACCAAGGTGATAGATTTAGAAATACTTTCCCTCTTGTCAATTAAGTGCTCATTTATACAAAGTAAATTCTTTTTTTAGAAATGATAAAATGATTATGTAAACCTGCAGTATCAAAGGTCATTATTTGAAGATCACTCATATTTCTATTTGCCATCATCAACTAGTTAGCATATTAAATTTTTAAAAGGTTACCTTTATAATAGCATCAAACAGCGAAATACCTAGCAACACATCCTTTAAATGTGCAAATCTCAAGGCACAAAATATAAAATACTGCTGGAGAATTAAAGAATAGCTAAATAAATGGAAAGGCTGTCCATGTTTATGAACTGAAAAATTCAATATTGTAAAATGTCAAGTCTATCAAGTGAATTCTTTTTGTTCAAGAAGATGGGGCCTTCAGAAGAGGTCCTTGCTTCTATTTACTTTCTTACTCATTTAAACTCTGTGCTCTGTCCTGAGCTCTCATCCCGGGCTCCGGTGATTTGTGGGACCTAGCAGGACCACCAAAGCCACGGAGAGGGTTAGGAACAGACTCAGCAGAACAGCTACTTGGATGTGATTGGTTCAGGACTGGCTCTGGATACAGCTAGTCATTTGCATGCTGCCTGCTTCTGAGTCAGGGTTCCTTTGCAGTAGGTCAGATGACCCCATCTCATTGGAAACCGTTTTGGATCACGAGCTCCTAAGAGAGGACTCGTGAGGTTCTAACTGGTAGAGTTCTCTACCTGTTTTTCGTGGGGCTTTAGGGCTGATGTTGGAGTTTAGTTTCACCCCCAGGAGAGACTGCATTCTTTTCACTTTGCTGTGACACGGGCTTGTGTCTGGTAGGAGAAGCAGCTTCCAGTCCCGTATACAACATGCTCCATGTGTGATCTGTGGAGTCCAGGTGACTCCTTAGAACAGACAACACCTCCCTTTGCAATCCTTACGGAAGCTTCACCTTCCACCTACCTTACCCCCCCAGCTCAGGTATGTAAGAGCGTAGCTGCCTGAAGGAATGCGGGCCTTCTGACTTCTAAGTCACACCTGTGACTTGGCAGGGTGGTTGGACCTAATGTGGCGAAGGCCTTGTACTTCCTTTTTCTGTATTGAGGCCAAGTAGGAGAATCAAGGAACATACATTCTGGAAGATTAGATTGGATCAGAACAAGGTGGCTGTTGTTTTGCCAGGGCCCAGAGGATATTGTTAAGGTCATTGGACCCACTTCTGTTTACTGAGAGATTTCCCCAACCTTAGTCAGCTCAGGCTGCAGTAACAAAATACCACTGACTGGCTATAACAAATTCCGTAACAGACACTTATTTCTCAGAGGTTTCAAGGATGGAAAGTTCAAGATCAGGGTGCCATCGTGGTTGCATTCTTGGCGAGAGCCCTCTTCCTGACTTATAGGTGGCTGTCTTCTTGACGTGCCCTCACATAGTTGAAAGAGATAGAGATAAAGAAAGGGAAAGAGAGAGAAAGAGAAAGAGAGAGAGAGAAGGTTCTCTGGTACCTATTCTTATAAGGACACAAATCTCATTGTGAAGATCCCACTCTCATGATCCCATCTAACCCTAATCACCCCCCACCTCCCAATGCCATGACACTGGGATCAAGATTTCAACCCATGAGTTTTGGGAGAACACAATCATTCAACCCATAATACCCATTCTCTTGTGTGGACACTATTGCTGCTGTTGTTTCCCTGGTGACTAGTACATGGCGTGCCCCATAAGGTTGGCAAGAGGTTGTATCCGGATGTAGAAGGAGGACGGACAGCTGTCGCCCTTCTGAAGACTCGGCTGAGCAGGGATCGGGGGGCCCCAAAGACATGATTGCCCCTGCTCACCTAGAAGATGCTGAGCCTGGGACCATATCTGACTTGTCAGACAGGACTCTGGCTAAGCCTCTCCCTCAGGTCTCGAATGGACAGTTAGGACATTTCTAGAAAATGTTGAAGTAAATTTTCTCCATCCCCCTTCTTCTTTCCCAGATCATTGAATTGAGGTTAGGTTAACTAAATGGATACGCTCGGTCTTCCAGGGGCTTCCTTAGTATTGACCTCAAATCCCTTGTCTTGATCTCTTCCAGGTGTTGCCGTCTCAGGTCCAACACCCAAGAGCAGGTACCTTCTCTCATTCTGGGTCTTCAGCAGAGTCTACAGCACTCTTCTTTACTCACTTCGTGTGAGCATAGCCACTGGTCTGGAAAGGTCTTCAGGGACATCTAGTTTGTTTCCTGAGAATTAAAGATGGGTTTCCAAGGCTGCAAAGAGGCGAGGAGATGGACCAGTTAGAACGAGGCTTCCTGACTCTTTCCACTGCACTGATGAATCTCACTAATGAGGCCCCAGCACAGTCTCAGGGCATCACGGGCTGTGGGAGCCAGGAGCCTGCCGGTCTGAGAAGAGATGACGGGAGCAGTGTATGTGTTTCTCAATAGCTTCATGAAGAATGTGCTTCAGGTTTCACTTTCATGGAAAGGTAGCTGAGGATAGGATGTCTACTTAAGGATGGTGAGCAAACTTTTTCCTCCTAGAAGCTCCCTTCACACCTTACTGTGCCCCTGCTGGTGTGGCCTCTGCCCTTCACGAAGCCTGTCACCTATTCCTTTGATTGACACCTGCCCTTTGGCCTCCGGAAGCCTCCGGTGTCTCTGGGCCTGTGAATTAGCAGCTGGGCAAGGTTCTTCCATCTCAGAAAAAGGAGGCAAGAAAGGAAGAAATAATAGTGCAGAGTCAGAGGCAGGAGAGAATTCTTCAGTTCACTGGAGTCTCGGGGGCGGTAACATGGCAGAGAGTCTATGTAAGATGGCTCTCTCCTCAGATGTCCATAGAGGCTTGAGGCCAGTGGGGACTGTGTGACTACGTGTAAGTTGTGGGTGTGCCTGTGTGCGTGTGCTAGACAGAGCGAATGGCAATAGCAACGGGCTCTCATTTCAGGCCCTAGCGGGCAGGTACCAGTTTGCTTTCCTTTTGGCAGGCTCAGCAGGGTCTCAGGAAGAATGAACTTGGAGAGGAGAACCCCCATTGTTCCTTTCAGAGGGGTCACTGACAAGAATACCTGTGGATTCTGCCTTAAAGAACCGGATCTTGTTTACAGGGACAAACTTGCAACAAGTAGTAAATAAACCATAGCAATTGCACAGTACAATGAATATAGATAACAATATTGTACTATCGTTATGTCATGTGATGAGTATCACTACATGTCACTACAAGGGCAATCATATTGCAGCATATAAACATGTTAAAGTAACACATTGCGCACCTTAATTTTACATAATGTTATGTTAAGCATATTTAATAAATTAAAAAATATCCATGGTAGGATTTTTCTGATTTAACCTGAACTTGTACAAATTCACTGACCTATAGTTACAGTATCAGGTAACATGGAAACTGTTTGCTGGGGAAGCGAGAGAACAAGATCTGCCAAATACTCTGTACCCAGATTTCGGGAGCCATTGTGAAAACTCAAAATTTTATTCTGGTTTTCAAATGCCATACACTTAGCCAGCACATGGCTACACTGTATAAGACCAAAGGGTCAGGGCCCTACCTAACCTCTCTCTGCCAGGTTTCGGAATATTCTTTGAAGCCAAGAACACTTGGGGTGAACGGAGCACTTTGGGCATCGGGGGACCTGTGAGAACAGAGGGTCAAGGTCCAGCTCTCCTCAAGCGGCCCGTGCGCACAGCAGGAAGACCAAGTAGCAGGCTCAGGGGTGTGTCTTTCCCGAACTGTAGGTGTGCACATCACTTGTGGCCAAACATGTACTATTCTCTAGGAAAGTTCAACCTGGTGCTGGGCTTCCCCCACCCCCCATTAAATCCTAAGTGCTTTTGTTGCGTAGAAAGCCCTCCTAAATCTTTCACATTTTAAAAGCTTAAACTGTGTTTGGAAATCATCTCAGGAAAGCCTGTACAGGTCCAGATAAAGGATAATGAAAAGACTTTGTATTTAGATGGAGCTCATTAAAAGGTTGAGATTGGGAGAGTTCATTTAGCGGCTGCATCTGAGTGGTAAATACGTAAGTAACAACCACAGCAACAACCATGTAACAGTAACGTCCACCACCACAACTCGTATCTATTTAACCGTTACTGTGGGCCAGATAGTGGGCTAAATGGTTTGCAAACCTTACTTCACTTAATTCTTGAGACCCATCAAATGCTTAGCCAGGCAAAGAGGCAGAGAAGGAATCTCCTGCCTCAGATACCTTTCAACGTGTTAGCCTAAATGGCAGAATTCTAAACCATATGCCAGAGTGAGGCGAATACGTGAGTTCATCACTCTTCTCAAAGGAGGAAATTATTTTATTTTCCGGAAAGGCCACTGAAATCCATTTGGATTGAGTATACGAAGACCTTGAGTATACGATGATCTCTGGTCATTCTGTGCTTCCCACCCTGGAAAAGAACCAATGGGAATTCAAGACCTGGCCAGGTGTTCAGTCATTTCCTGAACAGCATTTTTCACGTGTCCACCTTGCCAGGCCTGAGGGTTGGGTGCTGAGAAGTTACTGCTGATACACCTAGTTTAGGGATGCGCTTATATTTGGAGCATGAGTTGAGTTCCAAGACCTTCATCAGGGGCCAAGGGAAACATTGCTTAATGGGGTTTAATGGAAAAGGACAGGGTGCATGCGTTCAGAGGCCTCTCCCACCTCAGCACTCTATTGCTGGAGACCTACTCTGATGCCCCAGTGTACGGCATTTTTCTTAGGTAGTGTCCCTTGAGCACAGCCCAGATCCAGGTGGAAAGCAAAGCTGTCATAACCAGAGGGATGGTTAGGATAAAACAAGGGGCATGTAGGTAAGTCTCAGAGACATAAGTGCAGTCACATCAGCTACAGCCCACTTGATGCCTCTTAACACATGCACTGCACTTCTGCAGTGGATTTCTCTTTCCCTGTCTGGGTTTCATTGATGTCCCAGATACAGCTTCTGCCTCGATTTTCCTGGTCAAATCACTATGTTGTATACCTGCAACTAATATAATGTCATATGCCAACTGTACTTCAATTAGAAAAAAAAATTAAAGACCTTTGGAACTACCCTAGTGCGTTCCAGAGCACAGTGCTTTGTAGCAGGCAGATGCAGCTCTAGTTTTGGGGAAACCCTGGCACAGAAACACAGCCCTCGTGTACTGTGAGCCAAGACAACAGGAACGGTGCACTGTTCTTTCCGGGCTTTTATGGCCCACGGGAAACGCTTCCACGGTTCTCCCGGCAGTCTGTGCCTTTAGGTCTAAAACTCATGGTTTTGATGGTGATTGGGGCTGACGACGAGTTTCTGTACATGGGACAAATGAATAATACATTTCGGCATAGTGCTGCTGAAATCATACTTCTAAAAATGGTAGCATTTGAGACCGGGTCTATTTTAAAGGATCAAGTTTGGATTAAAACGAGAATAGTTCAAGTACAGCCAGAGAGCAGTCATGCCAAAGACATAATGCAGCCCCTCTGTGATGGTGATCAGGGAGATGGGGCGGGATTAAGGTAGAGCTGCCTTCCTCCTCGGGCCGCTCACCATCTGTCAGCTCACAGCACTCTCTCCAGTATTTAAACAATTTCCAATTGCCATCTCTTAAAATAAAGCTTAATATATTCACATCTGGTGGTTTCCTGCACCAGTTATGCCTAGTTGTGGCCTTCATTTAAAAAAAAGAAAAACTATTCTGTGATTGCTTTGTGTTGCTTTGGAAGAGTTTCTGGATTCGGGATTTGCGACTCTCTTTGATCGCATTGTGATTGCATTTGCAAGTGACAGAACGGAGAGGAAATCTGAAGTCTGCTTCTCCACGCTTCTGTGGGTACCGGCCCTGGCTGCATGTCAAAACCATCTGAGCAATTTTTTAAAAGTACAGATTGCTGAGCCCTGCTCCAAACCTACCAAACAGAAGCCCAAGGCATGGAGCTGGGCATTTACTCTTAAAGGCTTCCCAGGTGAGTCTGATGTATGGCCAGCATGGCTAACCATGGATACAAGTGATTTTCAAAAGTCTTATCAGAAATTGTCAGTTTAGCATGTCTTTCTCAAAGAATCTTTTCTTCTGTGTTGCTAGTTGATGTTTTCATTCTGCATATTAATAATGTTGAAATATCTGCATTTGCTGTTGAAATATCAAGAAAAACGGCCATATAATATCAGTCTTGGAAGGGCTGATGGAGGGAAGCATTAGAGTTGGGACCATCATTCACATCAAGTCCTAAAGGGAGGAGCCGCTGGGCTTGCTCTGGGAAGTCCGTTAGTCACAATGCGCTGAGGCGTATGTGCTGCTCTCCTTCCCTCAGAATGTGAAAGAAGGTCGGTTTTGGAATCCAGCTGAGTTGGTTTGGAGTCTTGGTTCTACCAACTTCTTAGTAAGTAAAACCTTAGTTTCTATTACCCTTACAATAGGTACAACGTATTTTTTTGTGTTGGATTACAATTGTTTTAGGGCTATGATTCATTCCTGGCACACAATAGTTGCTAAATAAATGACAGTTATCCTCCTCTGGGGAGTCACGAAAATCCTAGAATTTCAATGGGGCTCTGAACACTTGGGGTGGGCTGTCCATTCTTCTCAGGAAGCTGGTCACCAAATATTGAATAAAGTTCTTGTTTCTCTTGGGTTCTGTTTCAACTTTTTTCTGCTCCAGTTTTCCCGTTTGGTGTTTTCCCCAAGCATTTAAAGATGGAAATAAAAGAGTTTTGCCCTTCTGGACAGTGAACTCCTTTGGTGCCTTCTCAAATTTAAAGCTGACAGCCAGACATAGGACAAGATACCTCAGTTTAAAGCAATGTTGGGGTGCTGGCCCACCCCTCCCGCGCCCCCAGCAGAGAAGGACAATTGGGGATTTCCACAGGAGCCTGGCACTGCCTCCTATTGACTCTGATCTTTGCAAACCCTTTCTTCCCTCCCTGCCTTCCTCACCAGGGGAGCAGAGCCCTTCCCTCCTCCTCTGCCTTGCCTCAGTTCCACATCTTCTTTTAATTGCTCTTCTGAACCTTGGGGCTATTTTGAGCCCAGAAGCCTTAGGAACAAAGCTCCTTCTTTGCAAAAACTCTCATGGGAGAGGTGTTAAAACTGTCTGCAGCTAAGTGAATCGAGAGGACTGAGCATCTGGGTAAGACTTGTTCTCTCCCTTTTGACAGAGTAAAACCCTCTCTGAGGAAGAGGGAGGAGTCTCCACTGATGAACACATCCCTGGTCTTGCATGAATTTACATTCATGAATTATAATGTCAGCTCATTTCTTTGGACCTGATGTTATAAAGCTGCTACCTGGTACTATTCACAAACCCCACCACACCACAGGAAAGCATGTATTTGTTAAAACAGTCCAGTTGTGAAAATGTTGCAGGACAGATGGAGATTTTGCAAGATGAGACAAGATCACCAGATGGTGAAGGAGAGGAATGGAGTGGGTGGGCGTCTGGGGTAAAAAGTTCTTCGGAGAACGCTTTGGTGAGGGCGTTCAAAGTGTAGGCGAAATGAGTGAACAAAGAAGAAAGACAGGGCAGAACTCAGCAGGGCAGGAGTAACTGGGGACCTTGAATGGATGGGTAGGTGACTAATGGTTTGCCCTGAGACTAATAACAGAGCTGTAAGTCATATTAGGAAAGGGAAGTATATTCAACCTGAGACTATTTGGCTAGAGAGAGGTGAGCAAAATGAAGGAGGTGATTTAAGATGAGGAAGTCCCCAAAAGTCTACGATGGAAGAGAACTTGTCTCTTCCTGACTACAAAAAATGAATGTGACACACTGGGGTGAATTCCTGAAGGAAGGGAAGGGGTAGCCGGAGAGAACTGAGAAAGAGACAGAGGCGGAGAGAGACAGACAGAGAGACAGAGAGAGAGAAGACAGAGTCAAACAGAAGCAGGGAAAGTTTTACGGAAAACTTACTTAATAGAAAAACGAGAAAACATGAAATTTGACGTGTGGGGCAATTTAGATAAGTGATGCAAAGATGTGCTTACTGACAGTAACATGCTTATCCGGATAACATTTGCATACTGTTCATAGTACAACGGCCAGGAAATCCGTCTCCCCTGCAATATTACAGGAACAGCAGAGCCATCGGGGATGACTAGATGAGGAAGAGTCAGACACAGTGGAAAAGCTCAGACTCAGGGGTAGGACCGACCAGGTTCCATCTAAGCTCCTCCAGAACTTCAGTTTCCTTGGTCTGCCAAACAGGGACGCTATGTACCCTGCACCAAAGAATGCTGAGAGGATTGAATGAGAGATTTGGCTTGGCACCTAAGAGGTCCTTGGGCCTCCATCAGTGTGCAAAGATACACTGGTATCCCTGAAGCCCTTCTCAGGGGTGGCCCCTGTGCTTTGTAACCCTAATGGGCACCAGGTATTTGTAGGATTTCCAACATCCAGGTCAACACATAGGTCACTGGGGATTCGATTTGCTACGTGCAAGCTCTTGACAAAGGAAAAAATATATGAGACATGTGAGAACTTTGTTTCCTTAGCTGTCAGGACTACGAAGAGTTCTTTTCAACAGTGGCTCAGAGTTGAATGGAAGGAGGCAGGAATCAAGTAAATAGTGTGAAACCTATGGACATTTGTAAAGACAATATGAAATGCTGCAGCGGTTGGCAACTTGCTGAGTTCTGGTTTGCATCTTCTCATATCTTCAACTGTTGCATCAAAATATTTGACTATGACGCCCTGGCTGGTGTCACTCAGTGGATTGAATGCTGGCCTGTGAACCAAAGGGTCGCTGGTTCGATTCCCAGTCAGGGCACATGCCTGGGTTGTGGGCCAGGTCCCCAGTATGGGGCACACAAGAGGCAACCACACATTGATGTTTCTCTCCCTCTCTTTCTCTTCCACTTCTGCTCTCTCTAAAAATAAATAAATCTTTAAAAAAAAATTTGACATGAAAATGTTTGAGCATGAACTACTGTATGAGAGCTCAGTAATGGTAGCCATTTAACTTCTTGAGGTTCCTACTATCTCTCCTTGATCAAGTCTCTAGGATGCTTCATTTTGCTTTGATTTTGTTAATCACCTCTTTTGCAGCATGGTGAGCTTTAGGCCCTTCATTGCTGTTGTTCTTTGTTTCTTCATTTTTGACCTATTACTTTGTATTTATTTCCTGGTATTTTCAAGATACTTCATGTGTGTTAAACTAGAAGGCATGTTTCCCCATTTTATACCCATTTTATTTTGGTTTGCTTGTGTGGCAGGCAGAATAATGGTCCCCCAAAGAGAAGTGTACCTTAGTCTTCAGAATCTGAGAGTGTTCTGTTACACGACAAAAGAGAGCTCAGGTTTCAAATGGAATCAGCTGAATTTGAAACAGAGAGATTAACCTGGATTGTCTGGGTGGGACTGAGGTCAATTCAAGGGCTTTAAAAGTGGAAGAGGGAGGCAGAAGAGTAAGCCAGAGTGATAGATGTGAGACTCAATCTGCCCTCGCTGGCTTTGAAGACGGAGGAAGGGGCCACGAGCCAAAGGGTGTGGGAAGCTTCTGGAAACTGGAAAAGGTAACAAAGCAGATTCTCCCCTAGAGCCTCCAGACGGAACACAGCCCCGTTCACACCTTGTCGTTAGGCTAGGGAAACCCTCGTCCGACTTCCGACCTCCAGAACTGTAAGACAATAAATTGTATTGGTTAAGCCACGAAGCTTGTTGTAATTTGTCAGAGCAGCTATAGGGATCTAGTACAATTTGCATCTCCTACAATGTTAACTTGGCCAATACTGTAGCATCAGATAGAGTCCAGAAGCCTGAACAATGAGGCCCTGTGGTCACAGAGATACTGAATCTCCCAGCTGGGGTTCAGGGGGAGGCCAGTCCCCTGAGAAGCTCTGTCCAGAGGAGCAGGAGCTGCATCACTGTGAAACCTTCTTCCTTCCACACCACCCACACACTCTGCCGGACTCTCACCGGCTCACTTCCTGTTCCGGTCCTTTATTTCCCAGAAGTATCTCTCCCTTTTCTGAGAACAAGTCCATTTCACCATGTGGTGAGAAGCTCTTTGGGAAACACGTGCAGAGGCTTCATTCTGAAAATCTTAATGTGAGGGCCAGCATTGGAAACCTCAGAGACTGCCCTCAAGTTTAGTGATGATTTAGAGGACCAGTAAGTGTGAAGTGTCCCAATGGTACATTCAGCTCTGCAGAGACTAGTTTTTTAGATCCCTATGCTAGCCCTTCACTCTAAAAGATGTTCGCCTCTGTCCATCTATAGCACCTTGGATCCGGAGCTCCCCTGAGGTTTATTAGACAAGTTGAATCTCTGCTTAAGACTCCTACAGTTTAATGAACAGGATGTTCAAGTTGTTGGTTCTCAGTTATTAATTACATCAGCTGGAGAGAACCATGGTTAATGGCATTCCTGGGGTCATAGGTAGGTGTGGAAAAAGAGATCTCAGCTTATCCGATAGACATGGCACTGCCCAGTCACAGGGACTTCAGCCAGGGCCACCGTCTCTTGGATGGTCCACGAGGCCTCACAGCCACTCCCCAACAAAGACCAGCCCTGGGTCACTTCAGGATGTCAGGGCTTTCAGGGAGTTGTTGATAAATGTTAGATTTCGGTGAATTTGAAGTGAACTTGACATATAAAACGGAAGCCTAAAATGTAGATCCTGGAATGTACTCAGTTAAGGCGGGGCAGTGGTCGGTATCACACAGCAACTGAGCACAGTGTGACGAGTGCTAGCACAGGAGAAATACAGCTGCCTCTGCGCTCTCTCTTCCAGCCTCCCTCCCCCTCCCCCTCCTCTCCCTTCCCCCTTCTCTCCAATGTTTCTTCTCTCTGCAGAGTTAGAAGTGGCTTGAGGACAGATGACGAGTTTTAATTCTGTCCCCCCCCCAACAAGTCCATGCTCTATAGATGCCCAGCTCATCTCTATTATCTCTATTATAACAGTCTCTGCATTTGTCTTCTAGAAAGTATTTTACGTTTTCTACCTTACACTCGGGGTGGGGTGACTACTTTGTATTTTATTTTATTATTGTTTTTACTTCCAGCTTTATTGAGGTCTAATTAATAAATAAAATTATATATATGTAACGTGTACAACATGATGGTTTAATATATGTATACATGGTGAAATATTTGCCACAATCAAGTTATTTAACGCATCCATCACGTCACATAGTCAAAAAGGTAACTAGGTGATGGAAGCGCTAATTCACTCTACCCTTTTTGACCTCTCAGTGTTTTAGGAGGACTCCTGAAAACAACGAGGTAAGTCTTTTGCTGGGGAAGATTTAAGGGCCAGAGTTTTAAGATCTGGTCCTGTCATGACTCGCAGCCTCTTTGTGAAGCCCGTGGGAGTGCTTTTCCAGGCTCGGAGAAAAATGCCAGAGTTTAAAAAAAAAAGCCCTTTTCCACTGTGCATTATATGTCATCACAAAAAAAGGACCCAACAAAAAAAGGAAGGCTCTGGACTGAAGACGTGTCTGTTCCCAAGTGGAAGGCACATTTTTTCTTAGGGCTGGAAGCAGTAGCAGGCGTCAGCAGGCCGGCGACAAACTTCCGGGAGCCTTCGGTATTAGGCAGGATGTTAGTTTGCCAGCTTCACGGAGGAAAGGAACAATGGCTGTTTAATTTGCTTTTTATAGCAAAGCCCATTTGGGAAGAATGAAGACAGGAGGATCTCAGAAGAGCTTCCTTTCCCTGAGGGTTGGCCCATCTGCTCGGGGAGAGGAGAGTGTGCTGCGAGCGGGGAGCCCTGCCAGCCAGGGACCCGTGCTGCCCTCAGCGTCGCCCTGTGCCAGGATGCTGGCCCACGTGGCCCCTGGACAACTGCCACACTCGGGGTGCAGGGAGTTTTGTTGGGGGCCCTGTCTGAGGGGCAGACAACTGACTTCTGTCCGGGGGCGACAGAGACACACATCCTGTGAACACCCTAAGTGTCCCTTCTCTAACAGAGCCTGTTTCGTAGGGTGTTGCTGGGGGAATGAGCAACAGTCGAGGCTCACCGCTGCAAACGATGAACCATTTAACAAAAAGTAATCAAACGATTTCTAAGGGTCACAGATCCGCTAATGTCTTTGGGTCATTTGTATGAATATCAGTTTCTAAATAAAATGTGAATTGAATGATCAGAGCTATTTTTTTTTAAAGATTTTATTTATTTATTTTTAGAGAGAGGGGAAGGGAGGGAGAAAGAGAGGGAGAGAAAGAGGGAGAGAAAGAGCAATGTATGGTTGCCTCTCACATGGCCCCCACTAGGGACCTGGCCCACAACCCAGGCATGTGCCTGACTGGGAATCGAACTGGGACCCCCGTGATCAGAGCTATTTTATTCCTTTGGTGTTATAAAACCCAGATTGAAACATGTAGAGGCGCACTGACCATTTCTGAGCTACTATGCTTTTCGAGTTTTTTAATCTTTCCCTTTCAAGTTTTGACATGTTTTTGGAGTCTGTCTGGAAGTACTTCATTCCTCTTTTTAATTTCTCCTTGTTTCTACTGAAACTAATAAATTGCTTTATTATAGTCATAGGTAAAGTAAGAATCAATAAACTCTGGAAAGAACTTAATGAGTTTCCTATAAACTTGACTGATGGTTCTTCAGGCTATGCCCAGACCGGTTTTTGTCTTATTCTTGTGTCAAGCTTCTCGCCTATCCCACAGGGACCTCCAATGGGAAAGTACTTTAGACTGTGGGGGAGGGTACTCCAGGGGTCTTTCCTGAATGGCTCTGACTGGGTCGAGGGTTCAAGGCCATGGGTGAGACAAAGAACTCTCTGCTGGGAGCTAGGATCCCAAACTCAGTGAAGTATGCCTCCCTAGAAGTTGGCTGTCTTCATGCATGGCCTTTCCCTCTCAAAGCCAAGACAAAAATCAGTTGAGATGCTCTGTCTTTGCCTCATAGTTTCACTTGGATGTCATGCACATACCCAGGTGAGTCCCCCTGCAAGATAAGGATCCTTTCAGCCCCTTAGATGACACCATTTGGGGATTTATTGAGTGACCACAACTGCTGTTGATGAAGAGATAACAGAGTGAAAATATTGGTCATTTGAGTGTCTCACTATTTTTTTAGTCATGTCTGTTCTGATGTGGTAGTGGGAGTTAAAAATAGTCTTATGACTGTTCTAGACATGAGGGATGGAAAATTCTTAGGTCATTCAGTTTACCCTTCAAGACTCACATAGGATTATGGCTTTCTGTCCATCCTCTGGCTGATGTCACCTCCTCATGCTTCCTTTGCAGGAGAGACAAAGTGACAAGTGGAGATCTCAGCGGTGGAGGGCTGTTTGCGAAGGGTCATGCCAAACAGTGCCATTCCTATTCCATGTGGTTATCCTCCGTCACAAGTGAGTCCTGCCCGGGTTGTCAGACACTGATTTTAGTCCTGACTCTCCACGGAACCTAGAGCAGGTCACTTTAAAGTGTTCTTGTGCCTCGTTTTCTCTTCTTTACCAGCACTGTCCATTGGAAATAGAACGTGGGTTCATATGCAGCTTAAAATGTTCTAAGAGTTGCATTAAAACAGTAAAAAGAAATGAATGAAATTAGTTGAATATATTTTATTTAACCAAAACATCTCAATCATAATCATTTCGAGGTATCATCAACATAAAAGTTAATGAGATATTTTACACTTCTATTATTTATACCAAGTCTTTAAAATCTGTTTTGTGTTTTATACTTAATGTACATTTTATTTCAGACCAGCAGCATCTCAAGCGCTCATAGCCATATGCAGCTGGTGGACAAAGCAGTTCTATATCATGGAAAACATGTCTGTTCCATTTTTATTTCAAAAAAAGTTTTTTAATTGTTCAAAATAGCACAAAATGACATCGCATTATGTAAAATTGACTCATAGAGTTTACTCTGCAATAGGTGAATGGGTGTATTACTCTCATAAATATGAGAAATCAATGTCTATTGCTTTTGAAGATCATTGTATAGTATTTTGGAATTGAATGAATACCTATTTTAAACAATCTGACAGATACAGGTCAGGATACACACTGAATCCAAGAAAAAAATATGAAAAGTCTTTTCTCCCTTCATGGGCTGGAGGTTCAGATGAACTTCAAAAGATCAGATGAGGAGTTTATGAATTACAAGCAACCACTGAGGCAAGGCTGAGAATAGTCCAGGGTGGTCACTATGGAAAGGCAGACCTCCTAGAATTAGCTAAATCAGCATGCCAGGGGTGAGACACACTGTAAAGATATCCCACGAGTAACCCATGTGCCTTGAGAGACATTTCACTCCCGAGTTTAAGTAGCCTCCTGGCTGTTAAGAGTAATCTTTTTTTCTTTTTTTTAAATATTTTTATTTATTTTTAGAGAGAGGGGCAGGGAGGGAGACAGAGAGGGAGAGAAATAGCAATGTATGGTTGCCTCTCACATGGCCCTCACGGGGACCTGGCCCGCAACCCAGGCATGTGCCCTGACTGGGAATCGAACCGGTGACCCTTTGGTTCACAGGCCAGCACTCAATCCACTGAGCTACACCAGCCAGGGCTGTTAAGAGTAATCTTAAAGGATGTCCTGGTGGTTAAGCTGATATTTCCAGGGTGAGGCCTGTCAAGAAAGATCTGAGTGAAGAAAGGGTTTGTTGTAATGCCAAGCACGAACAGGAAGGTGGTGGCTTGAAGAAGAGTTGACAAAGCCATCGTTATCTTCCCTACGTTGTCCAAGGTGGAGGGTGCTCTGGCCAGACAGCACGTGCATTCCAGGTGCTTGGCAGGTGGACTCCGTCGGCAGAGAGGGCGGCCCCAACAAGCGGCCTCGGAGCTCCGAGAAGTCTCCATCGGGGAGATCTCACGCCCTCTGCTCTGGTGGTGTGAGGACAATCGCCAACCCTTGTCCAGTACCTGCAATGCACCAGGCTCTTCAGCGATTCCTCGTAAAACTCATTGTATTAGTCTGCTAGGGCTGCCGCAACAAGATGCACAGACCGGGCGCCTCAAACAACAGGAGTGGATTTTCTTCCATTTCTGGAGGCTGGAAGTCCGAGATCGAGCTGCTGACAGGGCTGGTTTCTCTCTTTGGCTTCCAGATGGCTGTCTTCTATGCACGCATGCGCCTGGCGCCTCTTCCTCCTCTTTGAAGACACTAGTCATCGGGTGACAGCTCTACCCTGAGGGCCTCACTTTAACTCAGTCACCTCTTTAAAGGCCTTTTCTCCAAATGCGTTTGCTTGTATTCTGAAGTACTGGGGGTCAAGACATCACTATAGGACTTTTAGGGAGACACAATTTAGTTTATAACACAGGTAGTTCCCATCTTACAGTTGAAGAAACTGAGGCCCAGTTAGGATAAGTGACTTGCTAGGGGTCAATAAGCCAGTGGAGACCGCAATCCAGACCTCAGTTTAATGTTTTCTATACATTATACACAACCACTTTGTGTCTTGAGGGAAAACGTTGTATCTTGCTAGGGCCATGTAAGACGTGTGGAAAATTCAGGTGTTCTCACTGCCTACACGATGTGTCTTGGGGAGCGGCAGAATGAGGGACGGGGGGCAGCAGGGGGAGGTAAATGGCAGAACGATGCAGTGGAAGCAACCAGGGGATTGGAATGGCATCTGGGTGTGAGTTTGAGCTCTGTCATGTACTAGGTGTGTCCCCACAGTCAAGGTCTGCCCTCTCTAAGCTTACAGTGACAAATATTGATTAAGCATAAACACTTAGCACTGAGCATATATCATCTCAGTCCATGTTCACACCAGCCTGTGAGGTAGATACTATTGTTACATCTATTTTATAGTTGAGGGAAAAAGACTCAGAGAGGTTAAGTGACCTATCCAAGGTAACACAGACAATGAGGCCAAGACTCAGATCCAGGTCTGTGAATTCCCAAACCTGCACAGTTACCCATGACTAGGCCCAGGAATGGGGCTCAGGTTTATAAGATCTGCTTTTTCTAGAAGAAAAGCCTATGTTTTAATGCAAAAAATCTTCAGAGTTTCATATGTTGACTAATTTAAGTTTCTGAAAACCACTAAGCAGGCTGGACAAAATGCACCAGAGAACCTCAAGTTTACACTGCATCTTCTCTTGCCTGTGTGTGAGAAGGCTGGACTAGGCAAGTCAGAGGTCCTTGCTTGACCTGATAGTTCAAGAGCCTCTGATGCCACACGGAATTGATGAAATATATTTTAGTGGCCATGGCAAGACCTTGCAGCCTTTGGGCCTGAATGACTGGGTTTGAATCTGTGCCTTGACACTTAGAAGCTACAAGAAAGAGGCAAATTCCTTAATCTTTCTGAGCCTCAGTTTCCTGGTCAGGAAATTGGGAACTGTACCTTACAAGTGGGGGTGACATTTGAGGCAATGTCTATAAATTGCCAGGAGGACACCTGGTAGGAGATGAGAAAATGGTTAGCACTCAACACCGCCTGTCTCTTGATGGGGTCCCAGGCCTGTGTGGGGAGGGCCTATGTGGCGCTTTGAGGGAATAGTGACAGGGCTGTCACCCTGGGAGTTCACATCCAATATCCTGCCATTTTAAGTTTAATTTTGGAATCTTCAGAATTCCTTAAAAAAAGAAATGCCACCCTTTCTTGGGAGGGTTTGGTTAACACCTTAGCAGAAATTCGTTGGCCTTTATTAATTTCACAAGCACTTAGTGAATTCCTAATGTGGTGAGAGAGTAGTTCTCAAACTCAAACATGCATCAGAAGGACCTCGGGAGCTTGCTTGTAATAAAGATTCTGAGCTGCTCAGATTTTGTAATGTAGTCGGAACAGGGCCCAGGAATCTGCATTTTCATTATTTTCTGGGGATGCTGATGAGGCACAGATGGTCACATTCCTGCCTGGAAGGACCTCCCAGGCTTCCCTGGTCCCCTACTGACACAGCCTTTCCCACAGGGCGGCTGCACCTGGGCAAGCTGCTCCTCGGGGTGGGTCTGGGGGTCAGCCAGGCAGGGGAGGGAGGCAGAAGCTGGAGTCTGTCTTAACTAGATGAGCTGAAGTCAGATTTTTTGCAGTAGAACCGAGCAGTTCATTCTTAATAAATGTAAGTAATAAAAGAGGACCACGTTAGCATCCTGAAATAAGCAATAACTGGCAAGATCGGAATATGGTATGTTCCCAGCTCCAGGCCCCTGGTTACCATTTGCATGAATAGCCCAGTGCACAAAAGCTGCCATTCGTGATTATCTTTGTCACCAGAGACCTCGGGCAAGTGGGGTGATTTTTGCCTGTAATAAAGTCACTCGTATGCATGTGGCTATAACAGGCCCAGCTGCCATCAGTCATTTCTCAGCTTCCCACCCACGCACCTCAGTGTGGCAGGTCTGCTGGTACCCCCTGTCCCTCCCTGAGTGAAATCCTTTGAAGATTCAAAGGAAAGAGGATGTGGCACAAGGCAGAAGCCTGCACCCAGGGCTTGGCACCTGCTTGGTTCGGTTAAGGCTGTGTCCCTGCGCTTCCACTGCTGGATCTGGCTGTGACATTCGCTGCCCAGGTTTTTTTCCAACAGCATCTGGAAGAGACTCTGTGAGGGTCCAAACAAACCACGTGCTATTCTCTGGAGGCTGAGCTCAGGAGCGTGGGCGGAAACAGGCTCAGGTCTCTTTGCTTTCTTTCTGCCTGAAACACTTGTATATACCGCAAGTTTTTTTAGAGGTTAGACAAATTTGCATCCTTCTCCCCCAAGACAGAGGAAGTGCTAGAGGAAGTCGTGTGTTAATAGAATGGGGGGGGGCGGGGAGCTTAGGCTTGGAAGACAGACTCTTCCTGGCAGAAACCCTAGTCACCTTTAAACCATTAACCCTTGAGGATACGGATCAATGGGGTTACCCCACTTGGAGTTCATTACTTATTTCAAAAGCCCTGTCTCTTGCTCTCTCTCTCTCTCTCTTTAAATCTGAGCTTTAAACTCATCAGCTGCAGTTTGTCCAAGAAGTCAGCTCCAACTCCTTTGGGACAACCAGCAAATCACAGGACAGCTGCTCTTAATACTGACACCACCACAAGAATCCCCCCAGCAGCACACGGAGTGTTGCCGGAAAGTCCTGGCGTCGGCCCCGCAAGTGAGGGCCAGAGGCGGGATGAGGTCCTCACGGGACCGTTCATTTTTGCCTCTGGAACATGGATGAGCTTGTCTCTGGTGCTTTAATTGGTTCTGCACTCTTTTCTTCCCTTCATAAATGATATACATTTAAGTTAGCCAAACCTCAAATTAGACTGTCTGTAGAGCTGAGCCACTGCAAGGAAAGCAATTAAATGATTGGCATGAAACAGCAGGACACTGGAGGGTACGGCGTGGAGAAACCACTAGTAAAAGTGGAAGGAAAGGACTCTTGAAGATACTGTTACCTGTGCTAAGAAACCTCAAGTGTGTCTCTAAACCATTTCTGATCAAACTTGAAAATGAGTCTGTGTGTGTCATCAGATGTCAGGAGGCCTTTGAGGGCCCCCCGGCCTGTCAAAATGCTGAGCCATGGGGTACTGAGCCCCCACCTCACACTTGGTTTCCATTAGGAGCTCCCTGTGCTGAGTGTGTCTGAAGTTTTAGAAGAACTTACTCAAAGCTGGGGATGTTTGTGGGGTGGGCCCCCCATCCTGGAGCGCTGAGTTTCCTGCCACCCTCTGTGGCTCCCTTCTCTTATCTCTGGGCCTCATTTTCTTCATCTTGGATTGTCCCCTAGTTGCTCCACATTCTTTCCCCACTATAATGCAGATTAGGTACCCTCTTCCTCCAAGACCGGAATGTCAGTGTCTGCCCCCAACTTGCTTTCCAGGAAACAAAGCAGGGAGTCACAACAAGAATTAATTTTCTGTGGAAACAGCATGTCTTTAGAGAAGAGAAGCTTGGGAAGGAGGTGTTATAGGCCATGTATTAATTAGGATGGTACTGATCTAATAACAAGACATCTGAGAGCCCCACGTTAATCACACCTTGCAAGTGTAAATCTCCTAAGGGTTTCCGGGTGCTTTCCCAGTTGGGTCAGGCCGCTCAGGGGTAAGTAAACTAGGTGGTTTTAAATAGTTCTCTCCTTTAAAAAAAAAAAAGTCTAGTTTACTTTGGTTATAAATTACTGGAACTCATCAGCAAAAAATATTTTGCCATCCCCAAGTTTGGCATTTTCCAGCCAGTTAGGCATTATTGTTATTAAATAATGATGAATCTTGTCACTACCCTTACTGCATGCTGAGTATAAGACAGGTGAGGGGCGCCCCGTTTACAGTGGGGCCTTCCTTTTTGAGCGCCTGCAAGCATGTGCCATTGCACCAGGGTATTTCTGGAATCACAAGATAACATCGTATCTCTCCCAGGAGTGTAATGTATTACTTGAACATTTTGGAGAAAAACAATGTTTTCATATTAAAGAACATGTATATATTATCGCATAAGATGTAATCCTGTACATTTAAAATAAAAATGATAGGATATTTTGGATTCGTAAGAGACTGTTAGGTTACACTGCTAGCCTCCTAAGGCGGATGTGTTCCTTCTCTTGCTGTCGGATGGAAGCGCTCGCGGCGCGCACTGTGCCGAGGCCTTGGCAGGTGTGTGTGTCTGTTGGTGTCCTCACGGTTCTCTGGCTCCTCCATTTGAGGCCTAATGCACAGGTTGTCATAATTCCACATGCTGTGCCCTTAAAACTGGTCTTAAGAGTAGGCTTCTATCTCTAAATCGTTGAACGTCTGCTAGGTTGGCTTCTCTTGCCTGGACTATATCGATCTTGCTGGCCCTCATTCCGCCATCTTTGCTCCATGCTGTGTGTCAGAGAGGGTTTTTGGTTTTCAAGGGTATTCTTTAAAATGTGAGCACTCCTTGGAGGAGCCATGCCAGATATGAGCTAATGCCTAGAGTCACCTAAAGCAAGAACAGGCTAGCCTGAGGAGGGAGTCACAGGCTTACTTACCCACTCTTCGGGTAGGAGACCTGAGACAATTAGTGTAACACTCATTTACGGATGAGAAAGTTAAGCTCTGGCAAAGAGACAGAACATGGATGTATTGCCATAAAATCTCTCTGATCATTTTAACTCCTTGCTTGCCATGCCTGCTTGTGGTCTAACCAATGCTGTAAATGGCAGCCATCAGGCCCAGACGTTCCCTGCCTCCTGATGCCAGCCATGGGTGCCTTCACCATCTCCGCCCCCCTTGCTAGTTACTGGGGGAATGATTGTGTTACCTCCTTGGAGGAACCTAAGAGACAGTGGCCACCAGTCATTTTGAGTGAAAACCTTCTCTAAATGTAACCCAAATGGAAATAGGTCATAATGAGAGAGAGCCCTCTATAAGTTTAAACTAACCAAAGAAGCCAATGGGGCCATTGTGGTCATAAACTGTATATAAATGTTTGTCATTTTTTGATCCAACCATGAAATCATGAGCTTCTGGACTCCTGTTTTTTTTGGCTGTACTCCAAAGACTGGGGTGAATGTGGAGATGTGGAGACCCTTATGGTCTACTAGAGAAGCATGGCGTTGGGAGCAGGGAGAGACAGGGACAAATCCAGCCCCTCTCCCTCTTGTCTTCTAAATGTGTATCACTACCCTGCTGGGTCTGCCCCTGCTGATCTGACAGCCTGGAAACTGCCACTCATTCTCCACTCTGAGCTCAAATGCTGCCTCCTCTGTAAAGCCATCCTTCACTTCCCCAAGGGCCCGAGCTTCTGCCCCTGGGTTCCTTGAATCTATGTATTCCCACGATTGCAATGATCTCAGCCTATTATAGTTTTCTGTCGTTTGTTTTTGGTGCAGGTCTCCTCACAAGAGTACTAGCTTCCTGAGGTCAGAGACCAGGCCTTTCATTATTATATTCTATGGCTTAGCAGAGGCTGGCACATAGTAACACGCAATAATAATGTGCTGGATACCGATACATGAGTTAATCCGCAGAGAACTTGAATAAATGGGAAGGAGGTAAAGAAGGAGATTTGGGCAAGTGAAATGGCACGAGGAAAAGTGTGGAAGGAGGCTTGAGGCGTGTGCAGGGAGGACAAGGAAGCCATGCAGATGGGAAGAGAAAGGGTGTTTGGGAGTTACTGGGCTGAGATGGTTGCAGGTCGTGGAGCAACATAGACAGAGAGCAAGCACGTGCCTCATGGGATGAGAGGAACATGAGATCAGAAATAGAGAGCTTCTAGCTGATACAGGCCTTAGATTTTCTGAGTTTTTTTTTTTTTTTTTTTTTAAGATTTTATTTTCACTTTTAGAGAGAGGGAAAGGGAGGGAGACAGAGAGGGACAGAAAGAGCAATGTGTGGTTGCCTCCCACGTGGCCCTCACTAGGGACCTGGCCCGCAACCCAGGCATGTGCCCTGACTGGGAATCGAACCGGGACCCTTTGGTTCCCAGCCCGTGCTCAATCCACTGAGCTATGCCAGCCAGGGCTGATTTTCTGAGTTTCTTGAAGCTGTTTTTACATATTGTTTTTCCAAACTTTCATGGGTAGCATAGATTGTGTTTTACAAGGAGTATGTGTGCATGTATTATGTATCTATCCATCCATCCATCCATCCATCCATCCATCCTGCCATCCGTCCATCCCAATGCTCTTCTTAACCTTGTGATGTTGATACTCTTCCTGTCAAGTGGTGGGTTTACATTTTTTCCCCTTGAGCCTGGGTAAATTTTGTGGGCCTTTGCAGTGCAGGCTTGACTGAAAGAGTGTGACGGAAGTGATGTTATGTGCCATCTAAGGCTAGATCACATAAATGTCATGTTAGTCTACCTTGTTCTCTTTGCAGGCTCCTCTTGCAGCCCAGCTACTCTGCCACAAGGAAGCTAATCAGTCCATGGAAAAGCCCATGTAGAGAGGAACTGAATCTTCTGGACCTCTCTCTGTCTGGCTGAGTTCTCAGGAAATAGCACTGACGTGTCAGGCATACCAATGAACCATTTTAGAAGCGGTTATAAACCACTGTCAGGTTATCCTAGCTGATATCACATAGAGCAGAAATAAAGCTTCTCCAGTAAGCCCCTGTCCCAAATGCACATTTGTAGACTAAATAAACGACAGTTGTTTTAAGCCACTAGGTGTAGGGATGGTTTATTATGAAGCAATAGGTAACTGGATGAGTTTTCATTCAAGAGTAGGTTACTGCTCAATCCAAATCCTAAAATATGTGGCATTGGCTTGGGGATCGGGCGGCAGATGAATGCCTCAGCGCTTGAACAGAGTGTTAAAGAAAACTTAAAGGAAAGCAGAGAAAATGATACTGGAAGCCAGGGACAAGAGAACCCTAGTTATGTAGTGGTAGAGAGCTTGGCAACACTGTCACCTGTAGAAATTTGGAAAATAGGAAGTGCCTAATAAACTTGATACTCTGGCTAAAGAACTTTCTGGGTAGAGTGGTGGAAATGCTAGTTGACCTCTAACTGGCTTTAGGGAAATTCAGACAGCAAGAAATGAACTTTAAAAAAAAAAGCTGCTCAGAATTTCCATGCAAAATCTAAAGGAAATATAAGTGGTTCAGGGCTTTCTGAATTAAAAAGAAAACTTTCTTATCCTCCCCTTCTCCAGATAGTAAACTAGTCTCAAATTAAGAAGTGACTCCTAGACAAAGACCAGATTCATGGTGGGCCTCTAAGATTCTTTGTTCAGACACGAGAAAGATGTAAGGCAGTGCCTCACAAAAACTTTCAGACAGACCAAAGGCTTTGTAAGAATCTTGAGGGCATGTTTCATAGATTTAATTCATTAAAGAAATAGAACTTATAAAAATATTAATGCATTGTCTCATACCAGCCACACCAGAAGTCCAAAGTGGAGAATTCATCTCAAAGAGATTTGTGGATGTGGCCTTTCTCTACTGGTATGGATGTATAAAGAGACCTACAAAATAAGAATTACTCTCACTTGAACTGAAAGAGGTAGAGATTACAAAATGGAAGGAGGTCTTGGAATTCCCCAAACTGCTATTGGTTGAAAGCAGGTTGAGAAAACTACTCAGCTGCAAACATAGGCTTTTTTTTGGGGGGGGGAGAAAGAATTATTGAGAGGGAAGAATTTAGCACCCAGAAGACAGAGCGAAAAACCACAGTGAACAACTCCTAGCTGGTAGTGGTGAGCCCTAATCAAGGAATTGGCAATGTGTGCCTGGCTGGCTTTCAGAATTGCTATGAACTAGAGAGTGCTGTGTGCCTCCATTTCTCCCCTTCTTGAGTGAAAGTCTACGGTGGTTATCCTATGTCTATTCCACTCTTATATCTTGGCTGTGTGGGTGGCAGGGGTGGGGTGGGTGTCTAATACCCTGTCTTTTTAGTTCATAGGTGTTCATAGGTTTTCAGGCAGAGAGAAACAGTTTCCAAGGAGCTAATCTCAAAGAACACTGAAATCAAGGAGCCTCGTTTCACCTAGACGGGATTTAGATAATGAGATCCTGGACTAACAACAGTAGGCCATAGTGGATGAAACTTTGGGGCATTATGGATGGGGTTGAGTATATTTTATATGTGAGATAGATGTGAATTGTTTGGGCCACTACAATATGGCTCATCCCATGTGCTCTTAGAATGTGACAACCAACATTTCTCCTATCCAGTGAGGGGTCTGTTTTCTCTGGAACTATGTAGGCCTGTTCCTACAGAGTATAGTGTAATTGACACTATGAGTTCTGAGGTTAGGTCATAAAAGTGTCGTGCTCTCTTGAGACACTTGCTCTTAGAACCCATCCATGACAGTAAGCTAAGTAGCCTAGGTAGAAAGAAGTCCATGTGGAAAGGAACTGAGGCCCCTAGCCCGCAGCACAAACTTCCCATCCTATCACCAAGTACTAACGTTCCAGACATAAGAATTAGGCATCTCGGAAGTGACCCTTCAACCTCCACTTGATACTGTGTGAAGCACACCTGAGCCTTCCTTGCAAGCCCTGCCCAAAATTAAACACTTGTGAGATAAATGAATGATCTTTATTTTAAGGCTACTGGGTTTTGGAGTGATTTGCTCTCAGAAATGCACAGTGAGAACAATAGGGGCTGATTGACAGTTCTAGGATGTGCCACGGAAGTCGTGAGTGGTAGTGAGCCAGGCAGGACCCTGTCACTTCTCTACTCATGGTTCATGGATAGAGGTATAAAAGAGCAGATACCAGGACACACAGAAGAAATAAAGTTGGATTGGAAGCCACTGAGGCAAAAATAAGGAAAAAATGCTTTCTGTACACTTAAAAGGGTCAATAACTCTTCTAATGCACTTAAGTTTCCCCTAAGACTGAATTAAGTTAAAAGAGGAAGTCTGCTTGGATTCACTTGAAATAAAGCTGCTAGAATAAAGTCAGTATAAAAACAAGACTTAAGAAATGGTAACAGTGGAGGGAAGAGATCAATCTTGAGTAGAAGCTTGTGTTGCAATGCAGAAAAGCTTTTGTCATCTAAATGAAACAAGAGTGATCATAAGCACTGGATGTTGACATTGACTGTGGAAAAGGCACATGATTGGGATGGTTCTCATCCATGGGAGCTGTTGGAGGATGGAGGAGCAGGAAAACCAGGAATTTTGCCAGAGAAAAACATTCCCACCCTGGCTGGTGTGGTTCAGTGGATTGAGCACCAGCCTGCAAACCACAGGGTCTCTGGTTCAATTCCCAGTCAGGGCACATGCCTGGGTTGCAGGCCAGGTCCCCAGTAGGGGACACGTGAGGGGCAACAACACACTGATGCTTCTCTCCTTCCCTTTCTCCCTTTTTTCCCCTCTGTCTAAAAATAAAATAATAAAATCTTAAAAAAAAAAGTTCCCTGGAGTGGGGAAGACAGGAATTCAGGTGGATACACATTCTTCCAGTGGCTGGTAGCATGGGCGTCACCAACGCTAGTAAGACATGGCTTAAAGGATATGACCATCCGCTGTAGGAACTCTCAGTGCAAATAGCTCCATCCCCCAAGCCATAGGCCTTAAAGCTTTAAGTGGCTGGAGTTCAAATTCTAATCTGGAAAGAACAATACCAGATGTGTCCCCTTATCCTCTGCTCCCCGGTCCTCCATGTGCCTCTCTTATGAAGGCCTGAGCAGAATAGAGACTAATCACTCTTACTGTGCTGGGAGCCCCGCTGGTGGGATGCACACTGTAGGTGATGAATACAGCCTGGAGACTGAATAAAGGAACGCATGCCCACGGGAATGGATCCAGCAGGCAGAGAGCACACAGGGAATGCAGAGGGCACCCAGGGAAGCGGAGTACAGTGGGCCAGCAGGGCTGGGGTATCAGGGGTGTGGGGATGCTGGGAGGTCTAGTTTCAGGAAATCTAAGGCCTTGCTTAAGTCCTTCTAAAGCAAGGGCTAATAGGCAGGAAGTCTAACTGGTCTTTTCCATTTCCCTTACCCAGCCAGGTTCTGAGGGCAGGGCCAGTAAGCAGAGAAAGAGGTTGGCAGAAGAGGAGGAATTGAAGGTCCCCAGATGACTCCCTAACTGGAGCATGAAAGGCGCTGAGCCCACGACCTGCAGAGCGGCCTTCCGCACACTTCCGGGGCCCCCTCTTCCTTTCGGCCAATCTAGGCTTTGGCCTTCGAGCCCAGGCGGTGTTGAGTGCGCAGCGCAGCAGAGCGGCCAGTCAGGCGGCCCGGCCGCACCCCGTCTCAGTTACCTCTGGTTAACCCAGCCAGTGAGGGCAGAGAGCCCCCAAATGTCACCGTGAAATCGGAACATTCGCAAGCTAAAAAGGACCTGGGCAATATAGTTCACCCCCTGTGCAATGCGGCCAGGGAAACCAGGGGCCCGAAGGCTCGAACAGCTTCTCGGAGCAGGTGGTGGAGCAGGGCTGTCTGTCCACCTGCAGCCCAAGGTGTTAAAGCGGCCCTTTGATCACTACAGGGCTGGGTTCTCTGCCGCGGCTCCTGGTCTGTGCTCATCCTCCCCAAGGTGGAAGGAAGTGGGTCGGTCATCTTCACCCCTTTGTTCATTCCATCCTCCCCTGCGGTGAGAGAGAGGCTTTTAATGTAATTACCCTGGACACTTTGCTGTGGGATACCATCCAAATGGTGCAAAAGGCTCATTGGGATAGCGGAGAGCCCTCCCGGTAGAACCCGGGGAGTCAGGGTGCTGTACACCCCTCCCCCCGCAGTACATTGAAATCTTAACCCTGGGAGCTGTGCATGTGACCTTATTTGGAAATAGGGTCCCTGCAAATGTAACGAAGGTATAAGTAAGGATGAAGTCATACTGGAGAAGGGTGGGCTTTTAGTCCACACAACCGGCAGTGCTGTGGGGAGAACAAACTTGTGAAGGTTGGCGTGACTGCCCAGGCTGAGGACCGCCTGGGGCCACCGGCAATTGAAAAAGGCAAGGAAGAACCCTCCACTGGAGGCTTCCAGGAAGCACAGGCGGCCTGTCAACACCTTAATTTCAGATTTATAGACTCCAGTACTGTGAGACTAGATACCCGTTGTTTTTCTTGTTTTAAGCCGCCTTCTTTCTGGCACTTTTTTTAGGGCAGCCCTAGGAAACAAATACACCAGGTGAGACTTGTTAGCTGGACCCGGGAGGCCTAGGCGGCTGAATCCAGGCTCCGGAGATGGGTTGCGAAGGAAGGAGAAAGGACACCCAGGGGAAGACCCCCAGGAGCCCGTGTGAGGCTTACCTGCCCTGCCTAAAGGTGAGCAAGGGGGCCCCTTTCTAGAAGACCATTAAGGCAAACCCACTTCCTTTCCAGCCTTTGTGGGCCTAGCAGTAGAAGGTTTGGAGAGTAGGGCAGAGAATTTATGCTTAGAAATTCAGTCCCCGGAGTCAGTTCTGGCAGCTCTCCTACCCTTTAAACTCACTTCCTCATTCAGCAGATGACAAGGATCAAGAACCGGCTGCTGTCATTTCACTGCGATTGGATCTCAAGCCCCTGAGGGGGTGGACCTCGGCTTACAGGGCCCTGGCTTGGCACATACAGTCTCAGTATATATTTACTCATTGGGTGATTTGGTATCATAATAAGAGCACATCCTAGGGTAGTTTTGGTTTGTTTGACTTTAAATATTCCTGACAAACCTGTTTAGAGTATAGCGATATCTTTATACTCCTGAGCAGGAGTCAGGTCACAAGGCAAGCATTTCATGTCCACTCAGTGACCTCAAACTATGGATGGTTTTGTCACTGAGTTTGGAAGATCTTCTAGTTTGGGCTTTTCTTATTTGTATTTTCAGGGTGTTTCTGATTTTAATTTTTTTTAAAATCCTCACTGAGGATATGTTTTTATTGCTTTTAGAGAGAGAGGAAGGGGCGACAGAGAGAGAAATAGAAACATCATGTGAGAGAGAAACATCAGTCAGTTGCCTCCCACACATGCGCCAAGCAGGGATCAAACCCACAACCTGGTTACGTGCCTTGACTGGGAATTGAACCTGCCACTGTTTGGTGTACAGGACGAAGCTCCAGCCGGCTGAGCCACCCGGCCAGGACCAGGCATTTCTGACTTTAGAAAATGTCCTCTTTTCCCTGCGTCAATCCCCCATCTCTAATTACCAGGTTACTCATCTTCCTCTGAAGGCTCTTTGTTTTTTGTCTTTACAGAGTTCAAAGAGCAAGATGATAGTAAAAACTTTGCATTAAGAAGCCTCACTGCCTCCTTCGTGCTCACTCTCCTCTCCCTAGGCTATAGGTGATCATTGTTATTAGATTCTTATTTATTTTTGAGGACTCTTCTACAGAAAACAACACATAAAGACATACATTCTTTTTTTTTTTAAAGATTTTATTTATTTATTTTAGAGAGAGGGGAAGGGAGGGAGAAAGAGAGGGAGAGAAACAGCAATGTATGGTTGCCTCTCACATGGCCCTCACTGGGGACCAGGCCTGCAACCCAGGCATGTGCCCTGATGGGGAATCGAACCGGGACCCTCTGGTTCCCAGCCTGTGCTCAATCCACTGAGCTACACCAGCCAGGGCAAGACATACGTTCTTATACCCCTTCTATCTCTAATACAAAAGACAGCATACTGTATTTACTACTTGTCATCTTGCTTTTATATTTCACACAGAAAGTACTTTATTGAGGTATAAAATATTGGTAAAAATACACAAAACCTAAGTGCACAGGCTAATGATTGTTTCCTTTTGTAAAATTTATTTTTGTGTGTGTGAATTCTAAAAGGAGCTTTATGGAGAAACTATGGACGTACCATAATAAACTGCATACGTGCGTGCATAAATATAATGCTGTTTATTATATACACAATTGTGTATGTAGAGTGTATGCATCACCCTCAAAAGTTTTCTCGTGCCTCTGTATTTTCCTACCAGCTACCCAGACAGGACAGATGATGAGTAGGGCTGAAGACATCTAACATTAAGCTCGTTTACACCCTCCTGGTTTCTTCTTCAAAGAGCCTCTGATTTCTTCAGAGCCAGGAGGTAAATAATAAAACTGAAGACTTTACCAGGTCTAAGTCTTATTAATCACCTCAATTTCTGATGATTAAACATTTGACCTCAAGGGACTTTGATAGGATTAATTTGAAGGTCTTTTCAATAAAAAGCTTATTTTGTCACTCTGTAAAACTTCTAGCGTCGGAGCTTCTGGTCTTGGGCAGTTTTAGTCCAAAAACCAAAGATTCTTGGAAAAAAGAAACAGAATTTCTATGGAATTTCAGGATTTCTCTTGTTTATGAGCCATAATTCTAGGAGGAAGGAAATCAACACTTGTTAAGCACCTTCTATTAACTATGGGCTTTACATAAAATAAGTAATTTAATCCTCATAAGGAACCTGCAACAAAAATAGGATTATCACCAGCACTTACAGAAGAGGAAGTAGGATCTGAGAGTCTAAGCCACTTGCCCAGGTGACACAGTAAGTGGCAGGAGCTGGCATTGGAAGGCAGGGCTCTATTACTTTACAGCCCATCCTTTCCGTATGATGACTCTAACCTCTGTTCCCACCTCTAGACAAATTATATATGTTTTATATAATAAATATAACACAGTGAGTTACATTTTCCATACTTCCAAAGGCCTTAGGAAAAAAGAATGCAACAGTCTGTAACAGAACACAGAGGCAACCTGGTCATAAAATACATGGGTAAGTTGGCCCTGGCTGGTGTGGCTCAGTTGGTTGGAGCATCATGGATTCGATTCCCCATCAGGGAACATACGCTGATTGCGAGGTTGATCCCCCATCAAGGTGTGTATGAGAAGGCAACCGATCAATGAGTCACTCTCAGTGATGTTTCTCTCTCTCTAAAAGCGATGAAAAAAAAAATGTCCTTGGGTGAGGATTAAAAAAAAAAATACATGGGTAAGTAGATTTTGCTATTGATAGAAATGAACAGGAACTGAGAAGTTATTATGGCCTAAGAACTGTGCTCTGCCCTTTGGCAGAGACGAGATGAGGAAGAGATGTGGGCTCTGCTGGTGAAGATGGCATCATGCTGCCCGAGAGGGAGGCAGGAAGTGGGAGACCCTGTGCAGTGACTGAGATCGATGTGGGTCTGGAAAGGGCCTCACTGGACGGAGCAGAAGTGGAGCATTTGAAGTTGAATGTGTAGTTGGGGATCTGAATATCCTGAGCTTTAAAAACCAGACAGTGAAGTTTTCATGAGTTTGTTCAAGTTTACAGAGAGCTAATCTGAGCCAGGACTAAATATCAGGGGTCCTGCCTAGTTATACTTTCTACCAACCTCTCTATTCTCGAAACATTGATATCTTCATATTTTAAGAGTCAACCTCTCTCACTGCAAGAGAGGAGAATGAGGACCAGGGCATTAGCCAGAGTTGCACAGGAAACTGAGGACACACTCAAAGGGGTGATAGAAGTGAGTGTCATGGAGGGTCCGTTTACAAAGGTGGAACAGGCTTAGAGAAAAGCAACAAGGGGTGATGGTGAAGCATCAGGACCAGCAAAACCAGGAAGCCATCATCACCCAAGTGTGGGGGCACAGGGGGCATACAAGGAAGCCATTGAGGGTAATAGTTGAAGGAGATGTGCTGAGCTTTAAGGGGAATGACCCACCGTCAAATCTGGGAACTAAATACCCTTTCCTCACTCTCCCTGAATTCTCTGATCAGTTCCTGGTGCCTCCCATTGGCCCAAACCAATAGGAAGCCAGAGATCACTGGAGCCTTGTGGGTGCAGTGTTTAAGGTCTGACCCCCGGGGCACAGTGCAGAGCAGAAAAGGACAGCGTGGATTTGGAGGGCAGATGGGGAATATCTAGTGCAAAACCTGTGCCGGCAGATCCAGGAAGGCCTTTCTGGGCAGAGCATCAAAGGAGCTATTCCAGGTGCCCTAGAATCTCAGAGGTTTTATCTCACTCCCTTTAGCCATCCAACAGCTTGCTCCAGTTCTTAACAGCAACTCTATAAAGCCAGGACCTTGTTCTTATTGGAGTCGTCATTTCCTGCAGAACCCAGATCCAAGTGCCAGCTGTTCCGCCGAAGCCCTTGCTGAAGAGGCGGTAATGGGTCTATTCTTGGTGATCACATTGTGATGGGTTAGTGACTGGAAGTTCAAGGTAGTGTGTGCCCAGATAACTCTGAATGACAGTGTTGTTCGTTGGTTTGAAAGAGGTCCTCCTCATTAACTCATTATCTCTCTGGAGAGGCAGTTGCATTTTGGCTCCAGCTTTTAAATGATAGTGGCTCTATTTCCGACTTGCTTGGAAACTATTATTAACTATTATTCCAAACTATACACTTGCATGTTTGACAATCCGGAAACCAAATTTAGCTGTGCAAATTATAGACAACTACTCTCATGTAATGTCACTGTGATGACCCAATTTTTAAGAAATGGAAGATTAACAAAGCCAGCTTTAAACGCTTAAAACAATATTTTATGTAAGACCCATTTTCCCCCGAAGATGCATAGATCTCTAAAATGTTCCCAGAGCTGTCTGGAAGATAACTAATGTTTCTTTCAAAGGAAGGGGAAGTTACAGAACATCAAATGTATGCAAAAACCTTCCAAAACTGGAAGTGCCATCAACTTACTAAGGAATTATGTTGTAACTAAGGGAAACTAAAGAGGTAATTTAAATGATTTAAACACCACCCTTTTTCTCTCCTTCTTCGAACCCCCTAAGACAATGCTCATCATGTTAGGCTGACCTTTAGCATATGTGATTTTAATGAAAGACAAGACATTCTCTGCTTCAGAATGCTCCTCAAACTATTTCTTAAAGTAATGGTTCATGCCAAGACCTGTGCACCTGCTTTTGAAGAAAGGATAGCTAACCTTTGAAAAATATTCCATGGGGCTGAATCATCTAAGTATATGATAGCTCTTTTTTTTTTTTTTTTTTTTTTGTAGACATCAGAAACCAAGAACAGTGGAGTTAATGGAGAAATCTGTCAATCTAGCTGGATTTTAATGCCATTTATTTGGATCCCACTGTCTGATTTTAGGCAAGTGACTTAACCTCTCTGACTCTCAGTCTTATCATCTTTAAAATAAAGATAAAAATACTATCCTTTTATTTAAAGCAGGTGTATCCCGTTAACACCTGCTTTATTGTAAATGGTAAATGGATTTTTGTGTGAGCACAGTGTTCGATACTGAGCGTTAAGGTATTTTTTTCCTAAAGGTATTGTCACATGGAATGTAGTGTGAGAAACCTGCCACAGTAATTCGTGAGACTTCTCAGAGTTCAGGGCTCTTCCTGAGAAGGCTCTGTTGGCAAAGGATCTAGGAGAGAACAAGAACATTGTCAAATGTATACAGAATCTGACAACAAATAATGGATTCTGACAAACCAAACTAGCATATGCCGCCTGGAGAGTGCCGATGAGTTTTCAAACTCACCTGTTGGGGTACCACAACCACATTGCTTCGCCTTGGGATTACCCAACCAGGTAGCTCAGGGACCATGATAATTGGGCAGTGATGGTAGTAGTGCCTACTCTCCCTGCAAATGATTAGTATGATTGGCCCGCTGCCCATACATGGAAAATTAATACTTCCAGACATGGAAAGATTGTTGATATGACATTGTGACTTTGCTCTCATGGTGAAGTTTCAAGAGTTAAATAGCTTCAGACAGTTCCAATGTGACGGAAGCTCTAGAAAGTCCTGGTCTTTTTTTCCAAAGACTTCAAACCCCCTTGCCCTATTCCAGAGGTCCACTGCACTTAAACCTTTGGGAAGAAGACTAATCTGTTCTTTTTATTTTTCTGACTTTTTCAAATCTTATAGAATGGAAAATCATTTTGTAATTTATATAATTTATAGTCATAAAAATATTTACTTTTTAAAAGTCTTGCAAATAAAATATTTTTAAAAATTGAAATGTATCTTAATATTTTTATGTGCCTTGTAATTACTGAATCTAAGGAGACCATAAAACAGAAGGAAGGTGGAGGAGACAGAAGAAGTTTCAGCAGTCAGCGCTCTGACCCACCATCTCCCCTCAAGGGGCAATTAGCAGTAAATTGCACAGGCAGATAGTGAGCAGAGCTTGAGTCTTAGCTATCGTTATTATTACTCCTCTCACAATCATTCTCTAGAACATTCCCCAATGGGTGGCAATTTGGCCTCTGTTTATTGTACTTCTTTATTTTAAGCTACTTTTTATGCTTATCAAAGTTATATATAACCTGGCTAAAAATCTAATGGCATTTAAAAAGTAATAATGCAAAACAGCATTCCCCATCTCCACAGCCAATCCGCCATCTTGCTGCCAGGGGTGGGGGGAGGGTCATGGGGGGTGGGAAGGAGTCGCTTCTAATCTCTTCTTTCAGCTGATGATTTTGGTATAGACCCCCTGGGTCCTAAATAATATGCATATACCACTATTTCTTGATTTATCCACTTGAGACATTATTCATTTACATTGTAGCAGTCAAGTTTAGCTTTTGTATGCTCCTTTTCTTCATCTAATTCTACCAAAAAATTATGGTTCAATTATAGTTACTGCTTACTTTATTATGGTGGTTTATATATTGTTTAACAAGGTGATGTGCCATAATTACATTTTGTTGGTTTTAGAAATTTTCGTTTTTATTGAAGATAATTAACTGCCTTGATTTTTCACTTCCTTCCGTATCTTTAATTCTCCTCCCCCGCCATGATCATTCAGATCTGTCACCTCCTGTTTCACTTGGAAATGGTTGAGCGTCTTCGATCATCGATCCGCTCCACTGTGCATCATAGGCAGCCCTCCTGGCCCCCCTGTCTGGACTCGGCTGTGCTCTGGGCCTGCGGCCCAGCTGCACCCCGGATTCCTTCCACCCCCGCTCTGCTCCACATCTTCATGGATTTTACTGCCTTGTTTTTCTCCAGCACATCTTCTAGAAGGTTGTTAAGAAAGGGTGCATGGGGGGTAAAATTCCTGACTTCCTGTGTGTTTGAAAATGTCTTTCCTCTACCCTCACACTTGCTCACTCATTTGTCTGGTAACAGAATTCTAGGCTGAGAAAAATTCCCCTCAGAAATTTGAAGTTAGCACTGGTTTGGTGTCTTCTGGCTTCCAGTGTTGTCAATTGAGAATTCTGAAGCCTTCCTGACTTCATTTCTTTTGCTCTCCCTAAATGCTTTTAGCCATCTTCCATTTTGTACCTGCCATACGTTATTCATTGTTTATTCATTCATTGTGCAGAGCACTTTGTGGTTACTTTAAATCCGGAGACTCTCATGATTGAGTTCTGGGTTTTCTATTATTTCTTCGACAATTTCCTCTCTTCCATTTTCTTCTTTCTTTTCTTAGAACAGCTATTAGTTGATGTCAGACTTCTTGAATTGATTCTCTAACTTTCTCACCTCTATTGTTCTAGTTTTCTTTTGTTGGACTTTTGGGGGATTTTTCCTCACATTTATTTGTCAATCCCTTCACTGAGTATTTAAAAATTAATTTTTTTGAGTAAATGATATATTTTTATATTAAAAATCCAAAATTACCAATGAGAATGTAGGTAGAAGTAAGCCTGCCTCTGGCCCTCCTTCCTCAGACATGCATTTACCACCTTGGTAGGGAGACTTGGCACAGCAGAGGGTGAGGTTGAAAACATAGCTATTTTATGAAGTTTGCACGCTGAGTCGTGGGAGTCCCAGCTCTCCCTCCTCACCCTGTTTCTAGAAGGCAGCTCTCTAGGCATATATTACCCTCCATAGGATTGGCTGGGTGTCTTTGCTGAAGAAGGGAACCTTGGCTGGCAGCATCCTTGGGCCTTTTCTCCTGCATTGGTAGGATTCCCTAATGTAGAACATTCTAAGGTCCTGTTTGGAGAATATAATAAGCCCAAGGCCTGGCTGCTAACATTTTCAAAAATGGCTGATGGGGTGGGGTGGAGTGATTGGGGAGTGGGGGTTGATGGGAGGAGCCATCTCCATACTCAGTGTGTAAATTTCCACTTTATCTTGCTCTTTACAATATCGCGCCCCTCCTCCTAACTATCCCTGGGCTCCCAATCCTGAGACCCTCTGTTTTACCCTTTCAGGAGAATAAAACTTGAGTCTTCTGCTGGGGTTGGGCTGGAGAGTCATCTGGCTGAGTTGAGTGCAGGAAGAGATCTGTCATTTTAACTGCCTTTTCTGCTCTTTAGGTTGGGTGATTTCTACAGATCAATTTTCTTGTTTGTCGATACTTTCTTATTTCCATCCTACTCTCAGCTAGTCTGCCTAGTGGATATTTTATTTCAGATAATATACTATTCAGTTTTAGAATTTCCGCTTTTTAGAGTTTCCATATCTCTGCTGGGATTTTCGAACTTTTCATTTGTTAAGAGTATATTTTCTTTTCTTTTATTGAACATAATTACTATAGAATTAAAAACAAAAACAAAATCAAAAACCCTTGTCTGCTACTTGAAAAATATCCAGGTCACATCAACATCAGTTTCTGTTGGTTATTTTTCCTTTTGAGCCTGAGTTCCATTTTCCTGTTTCTTCATACATGGAATAATTTGGGATTCCACAGTGGACACTGTGAATGTCAACTGTGGGTAATCTGGAAGAGTGCTGTCTTTTTCCCACTTATTTGTCAGAGTAAGCGATTACCTTGGCTGCATTCTGGTTTTGGTGTGGCAGCTCAAATCTTTTCGTCCTCGTGCCTCTGGCTGAGCTGTTGGCAGCTCTCCCTGTGCACGTGTAGCTCAAGAGTCACCCAGATAGTTGGTCAGAGTTGATACACATAATCTGTGACTCCCTGTCACTGCCCTCCCCTTTCCAATATTACCACTTACTTTCCAGGGCCTGGCGTCGCCCTGACCTCAGCTCTCTGGTTCTTCAGGCCAGGAAGACTGCAGGTTTTCTAAAGGAGTTTAAGCCATTCTACCTGGTCACCTTCCCTCCACTGAAGAAAAAAATATGGCAGGGGACCTCACCCTGCCACCCCGTGCCATTCCCTTCCTCCGAATTCCAAGTCCCCTCTCCAGGAGCTGCCTGCCTTCGTTCACTCTACATGCCTTTAAATCGTTTTCATTTTAAATGTTGCTCAGCATTTACAGTTGTTCTCTGGGAGGGCAGGTCCAAGGGGAGCTTATCCACCACACCAGCAGCAGTTTCCTCCTCGCTGATTCTTAAACAACTTGAAGAGGTTGTTTTTTAAAAACAGTTCTGTTTTCAGTCATTAACTCCATTTCCAAAGTAACTTGATCCCACCAATTTCTGAGCTTTTAGGGAGCTCTGTGGTACAAATGGCAATACCACTGCTACTACATCGCCCCTAAAAGATCTTTTACTGAACATCAAGTAACATACAAATAAAGGGTGAGGTAATGGAAGACTGTCGTGGAACATTCTCAATCCGACAGAATCTCTGCATCCCTGCCATTGCAGAGGTTAGGATATTTTTCAGCCTTGCACGGACAAAAATAAGAGTAATCCTTTAAATCAGTATTTTTTAAAATGTGGCTAAGGACTTCAAACTTCAGAATCACCTAGTGTGCTTGTTAAAAATGAAGATTTCTGGGCCTCCTCTTATCTTCCTGGATCAGAACATGGGGTGGAGCCTGAGATAATGCGGACAGTCCCTGCTGTACAAGTGGTGCCCATGGGCCGATCACCTTCGGCAGCACAGTCAACACACAGCCCCCTGATGTGGCGCCGCCCTGGTGCCAGCTTGCTGCTTGCACAAACGGGACTGGCACTGCCAGTCAGACACGGCCCTGGTTTGAAGTCGATAAACATGCTTCTGGATGACAAATACTGATAGTTCGGAAGCATAGTGCCTGACAGAAAACCATTTTTGTTTTCGTTTTTTTCTTTTCGCAGAAACCGTTTGGAATGGATTTTGGAATAAGACTTTAGTGCTGAAATTTCAAGGTACTCTTACTTTGAAACTCTGTAAACTCCTGTCAAGAAGTCACTACAATGGACTGAGAAAAGGGCTCCTGTACTATAAAGAGCTGACCTTGTTGCTGTTTTCTTCCTCCTTGTCACCCACATTCAGTGCAGCCAATCAACAGTACTGCTCTGCATGATAATCTCATAGAACCAGTCACTCCAGGACCTTACATAAATACTGGAAAGCTTTATGAAGGTTATCTCATTAATCTCTGGAAGTGAGCTTTTACTTTTGGCTTGCTATACACTCAAGAACACAGAGAAAGTGTATGGTCTGTTAGATCCACTGAATTAAAAATCAGCCTCGTTCTTCATTCTTGCTACTCTAGGCAATCACCCTCGGTCTCAGTAAATTCATTCTGGAGAAGTTAGTGTACTTGCTAAAGCATCCCTTTAGCTCTGAAGATAGAGGCTGCTTCCCAAGAAAAATTACCCAAACAGCTATGACAGGAGTTGCAGTAGAAGATGTGGACGCAAGTTTTTTAAATCCAACAGAAATAAAATTTGAATCTCGTTAGGGGTCATGTCAGAATTCAGAATAATTTTTCCCTATGGTCTTATATCCTTTCCCTGAATATCATTTACTTCAAATCACTTGAAATGGACCTAACTTTGACTAGTTGAATTTGGGGAATTTTTTAAACCCTCAAACAGGTCGAGATCATCTGGGACTCAGAGGAAGTGTGAACCTCAGTGTTACAAGGATTTCTCTGACCTCAGAGCATCCAAATTGTTCTTCTCTGTAGAACTGTTGATTAGCCCTGAGGTGCAAATTGCTCAAATCCTTCCTTCCTCCCTCCCATCCTCCCTCCCTGCCTTCCTTTCTTCCTCCTTTCCTTTCTTTTCTTTTTACTGGTCTGTTAATTATTCCCACTTTTCAGATAGCAAATTGAAGCACTGGATAAACTAGTGCTTGAAGCAAAAGATAAGCTTTGTTATGCCCACTTTGATGAAAAGGCCAGAGATAGAAATGAAAGGCTGGTCTTCCTCTCCAACTGAAGGCTGTATAGAGCCTCTACCAAGGGGCTTTCTATGAGGCCCTAATTCAGTGGGTTTCCCCTGCTGGATATCTGAGCCCTTAGGGGGTCTTTGAAGGAAGCAAGAGGGATTTTAAGTTATTTTAATTCTTTCAAAAAGTCCAACAGAAATTGCACATTTCTCAAGATAAAAAATGCATGAATTAACTAAAATGTCATGATATTTTCACTTTTGATTAGAGTTAAATTTGGTTTGGTAACATTGATTATCATGCTGATCTGAAACTGTGATTATAGTTATATATGTCTGGGATGATTAAAATGTAAAAATAGGTTAATTACGTCTTAATAAATGCAGTTTATTTGGTAGGCAGCACTTTATAAAACCTGAGGCTAATCAGAAAAATATATAATAAATTTTGGGAACTCTAGACATATATCTGCAACAGGCAGAGTGCTCAGTGAGGAAGCTAAAACTCCAAGCTGTATCTATTTCAAAATTCTCCTGGAATCACGAGGTTCCATATATTTGTTCTTGCTGATGGCTTCAAATGAACAGTATAAAGTCAAATCGTCCCTTTCTTAAACTTTTGACACTGGTTATGACAACGGTCCATCACTGACAGCTATTTCCTGTCACTTATGCGTATATTGACTTTTCTAATTTCATTTTATGGGTCGATGTCTGTGGATGCTGATAGCACATTTAAAAGACAGTATTTGAAAGCAGCAACACAACTATTATTTTGAGAAACAAGGAAGAAAGATAAATTTAACGGACCATTTTGCAAAAATTCAATAGCTATCTTTTCCATGTGCTAAAAACATGTGGCCGTTGTTTAGGGCAGTTAAGCTAGGTTGGAAAGGAAGAATAGAAGCTGACGTATTTTCTGATGCCTTCTGAATCATTAGGCTTGTTGAAAGACATTTCTTTGAGGAAGTACTCAACTTGCTTCCCTGAGCTAGCTCTATAGGTTGGGGTTTTCATAATCACGTTAAAATCTCTGGGGCTCTGAGCGTCACTCTTCTGACTCACCTGGCTCGGGCTGCTGGACACACTGTCCAGAGTTCACATGGCTGAAGGGCAATGGCTGAGATCATTGTTTCCACAGGGCATGGCCTTTAAAGGTTAAATGGGCGGGGAGACAGGACAGACTCTTGGGCTGAGGAATATGTGACTTGCTAAATTTAGGCTGCATTCTACCCCAGAATATTCTAGTTCCAGAGATCATTCTGGAGTGTTTCATGGTCCTAAGGAAAGATCATGCATCACCCTCACTTCTGTCTCTGTACAGGTGCCTGTGAGCTTCGAGGTAGCACCGTAACGTGCTAACTATCAGTCACAAGTGTTATTTGTGTGACTGTGGTATGTCTATCGAGGCACAGTACACAAAAACCTGTGCCGTGACAGAAACTTAGTCTCCTCAGGTTCCTCGTGTGTGAAGGTTGGGTACGGCAGATGGTCTCCAAGGCTGTCCCAGGCTCTGACCAACTTTCTGTAACTCGAAGCTTCCTTGAATAGTGAATCTCAGAGGAAAGATCCAACACTGGTCCAACCCTCTTGACCAAAGTGACGCCAGACAGACAACAATTTACATGTGTGCGAGACTCTCATTTGGGGGTGGGGGAAGTTAGGCTGAGACACAGCGCACGCCTCAAAGTGCATATTTTAACCTTTAAAAAAAAAAAAAAGAAGTTCCACCCAGGGAAGCTTTCCTTTCATTTCTTTGTGCTAGTGAAGAAAATGACCAGTGATGACGCTTACAAGCATCTGCATTGGAACATTTTATTCCAGAGACTTGTAGGGTTAATGGTTATAAGATTTTAATTGTGCGATTTCCTATGTTTTCAGATGTGTCTTAAAGTTCTTACCTTTCTGTTTGTCTTTCTTCCTCAGCTCTCCTCTCCTGCACGAGAGCTTGGCATCTGTGAGCACTCTAGTAAGTATTTATTAATAATTCAGCCGTCATCTCTTTAGAATTTATACCAGCTCATGTTGTTCTGAGCCTGTATGAATTAATCCTCATAATAACTACATGATTTACTCTTGTCCTTACTTTACAGGTGAAGAAATGCAGATTTTTGAAAGGCTGAGTACTTTGCCCAAAGTTACATAAATGCGGAAAAACAGAATTCAGACTAAAGTGTGTTTGACTCGAGAAGTTGTGTTCTTAATCACTGTGCTATACTGTTTCCCTTCCTTGTGTTGAAAGAATGAATAATATGTGCTCTTTCACAATGGGGAAAGTGTGGTATTAGCAGATCTGCGCTTGAAGACATTCTCTGAGGAGGAGAGGAAGGGGCTTCGTATGGGGACTCTTAACCAGCTCTACCCGCAAAACAGATAAATACGACTCACTGTCATTCACAGAGATTTAAAAATATATGCTCACAAAGCAATAAGTCACACTTCGGAAGAGCATATTCAAGCAAAATGGCATCTATTAAACTTATTATAATGGTTGGGAGAGCAGGGCTAAAAGACAAGAAATAAATACAGAAGACAAGAGAAGGGAGCTTATTAAATGCCCAGTGATGATAATGTGGCATGAATTAAGAAATATAATGAATGCAACCCTTTGCATCTGAGCATTTCTCCTCCTCCCTGAAAAAGAATAAGAGCCAGGGCAAGGGAAAAATAGATTAAGTTAAGACAAGATTTGGAATGTTAAGGACGATGTGAGTGAGTGTTTCCTCACATTCAGAGATCATTTTGTGGTCCTAGAACGGAGGGACTTCAGTGCAAACATCAGCTACACGTAGGCATTAGGTTAGCTCCTTCAGGCACTCAGTTTTTGCCAGAGGATAGATTTGAGATGCTGTTTTTCATCCACTAAAGGAGAAACAGTCTCAGAATGTGTAAGCTGAAAGGACGGAGTTATTTTACAGATAAGAAAACCAAAGTTCGGAGTGGTTGAAGGACTAATCCAAGATGGCACTTCTTGGTCTGGAACAAATCCCAAATGACAACCCAGTTCTCTTCTCACTTATCCGCTCAGCTTCTGTGGGCTCCTCGGCCTCAGCTGGTCTCTGGACAATCCCCACACAGTGATGCTTCTGGTGTGAGACGAGGGATAGAGTCATTTGATAAATTTGTTTCCCCTTCATGACCTTGACTCAGAAGAGACTTGAGTTTGGAAAGCACTCTGTAGATGCTGATGGCAGTGATGATCGATATTAAGGAAGATGGTCTTCGGCTGTTCACACACTTAGGTAAGGAAAGAACTTTATACTACTTGTTCTGGGTTGCGGCGGTTTTTCATTATATTCTAGTGTTAGGTCTGCTTTTAACTAGCTGTATGAACCTGCCACTCTTATGTTGGCCTTCTTGGTTTGCACAAAGTTGGGAGAGGGTGATTTTATATTCTCCAAATAGCCTTCTAGTGAAGGGCTAACACTCTTCACCAAGGCAGACACGGGAGCGCACATACTCACCAAATGTGCTCTGTGTAGCTCTTCGGCATTTTAGCTGCTCAGTCTTCCAGGATTCCTGTGGCGTTTCCCCCATAAATGTACAGTGAGATGCTCACCAAGAGCCATATAGGGACAGACAGTCCTTACTGCCTATGTACTACCATCTTATTGGGAAAAGAATAACAACAGGCAGGTAGAAGCACACTAAGTGCTGATCCAGGCTACCAGTATGAGTGCTGTGGTTGCTTATACTACATCAGATCTGGCTCTGAGTGGCTGGGGAAAGCTTCCCAGAGAAAGAGAGATTTATGCTGGATTTTGAAGGGATGTAGGATTCTGATAGCAAAGACAATAATGTGCAACAATATAGGTGAAAGTCACAAACAGACCAGAGACTCAGTCCAGGGGGGCCAAGGCTTGCTGGGGCATCTGCAAGGAACTAACTAGAGCGGAAGATGGTGGTGTTGAGACCTCAGTTTCTAGATGAGTGTAAACTAGGGAGGTGACCAACTGAATGCATTATTTATAGCAGATTTTGGTCAGTGAGCATTTGAGTGTGCATCTAAGATAGAAAGTATGAGAGTGGGACTTAACTAGAGCGTTTTGGAGTGGACCCAAAAGCAGAGTACAGCTGCGGCAGGGGAATCCTCATAAGCTGGGCACTGCTCGGGGAAGGAGGATACGTATTTGTAGCTCCCTGGCCATTTGACTGTAGGCCTGATCTCACCAGAAGTTACAACGAAGACAGGAAGAGAACGTCCAGCCTACTAAAAGACAACACAAACTTGTTTGTGAAAAAACAGATGAGTATTTGAGAATTATGAGGCTAGTGGAAATGGTTGCAAGTCAGAAGAATTTGAAGTGGCACCCTAAAATTCGATGTTTCTTAGCAAGAAATAGTGACTCTATGAGAAGATAATGCTTCCAAGAGCTTTTTCTGCCCACCTCGAAAGTGTGTGTGTAATATCTGAACAATTATGTTTTGTACTGAATAAGCTTGTGAGTCAATACACGCATAAATCAGTATCCCGTTTCAGATAAGTTTACATTATGTGTCCCCCTGGAATTTTGAATAATTCCCTCTTCTATGGTTATTTATAGCTATAGCTATAGATATGGATAGGGATATAGAGATAGATGAGGATAGGGATAGGAATGGATGTGGATATACATATATCAGTATATACATGTACATATACAAGTACGTAGGTAGATGGGTATAATTGGATATGGGACTGGAAAGCTAGGTTGGGAACAAATTGTAAGGGATCTTGCATCCCCGGCTAAGAAATTGGGGCTTGCTGTTTGGACAACAGAAAACCACTGATGTGGTATTTGGATGAGGATTTTATTCATTAAGCTCCTGTCTGCTTTTTGGAAGCTGAGGATGAGTTATTAACCATAAAATCGGAAGTGCGAAGTTGATGAGAGCCTCCCGTGAGCCCAAAGGGACCTGTCCTCGCAGCAGCCCTCAGCCTTGCTCCGGGGAGTGGGGAGGCAGTGCTAGGACGGAAGCAAGCTCTGGGCTTTCTTCCTTGGCCTCATGGGGCCTCTCTTCTGCAAGAATAAAAAATCGAGTCCAAGTTGATGTGGCAAGCAGCATGCCTACTAATACTTAGCATTTGTATGACACTAGATGGAGGCAGGATGGTTGGACTCCACAGAATTCACAAATAATTGTCCATCTCCATAACTGCCTTTTATTTAGCAAGTAGCTCCTTTTTACTTCTACCGAAGGGAAATGGCAGGAGATAAACAAAATCACAATTGGACTACCTGAATTTTCTCTACATAATCTTTTGGAGACCATTATACCAATAATAACGAGAATCTCATGTTTGTGATGCATTAGGCAGCTTACAGCATGGTTTCAGATATACTGTTTCTTTAGAATTTCACAACACTGCTTTGTAACCATCAGCGTTGGTGGTGTTACCACCCCTGCTTTCATTCAAGGATGGGGAGACTGAGGCTTGTTGCCTGGAGACGCATTCTCAGGGAGCTGCAGAGCTGTGATTCAAATCGAAACCTTCTGACTCCTAGTTCAGTGTGCTTTACTTTCTGGCACATGCAAAAAATGCAGCCTTAATTTTTGATCTGCATGAGGAAAGTTCTTTTTCAGTAGCTCATTCTGCTCCTCAGGCCTGGAGTTGCTGCCGACCTCCAACAAAACTGTAGTGAAAGACCAAGGCGTTGACTCAACCCCCCACCCCGAACGGAAGTTTCGGTCATGCAGTACACCTCCCCACGTGCACCCTCTTATTTGCACAGAGAGGATCTTATCACAGGGTGATCTTTGTTCCAGTCTCTGCTTCCGCGTTCATTTGCATGCAGAGAAAACTGTTTGAGATTTGCAAAGTCCAGCAGAGCATTTCCTTGTTTCATCGCTGGCATTTGTTTTGACCTGTTGATGTACCTGTTCTTTAAAACTGGAGTCTAGGAGTGAAACTGGCAATTAGTTTGAAAAAATGCTGAGGGTATAAAAGGACCCAGGCTGAGTTATTTTAATAGGGGAAGATACCCTGACAATGTCACAATATCAGCTCCCTTGTTTACTGAGGAGGGAATGAAGCTGTTTCAAGACCAGAGAGAGACAGACTGACTGATTTTCACTCCAAGTAGGAACCTTGAGTTATTACTCTTCATGTTGCCCTGTCCCTAGCCCAGCCCATAGAAGACACTTAGTACGCTCTTGTCTGCATGAAGGACTGAGGACTGCAGTAACCTGCTTGCTCATCCCCTGCATTGCTGGCTTCCATTCCTATTCATGATTTAGGACTTTGAATAGCTTTGAATATCCCTCTAGTTTGAAATTAGATATATACCAATCCAAATAAAGCCACGGGATGGGGTCTTTCCTCTGAACCAACTCCAGGGGAGGTATAAAAATTGTTCTATTTAGAAACAGCTATTGATAGCTCCATTTTCTTCCAAGGCTTCCTATGCTTGTTGGAAAAGAGGGTGTCAAATGTTTTCAATCCCATGCCCCCTCTTTAGGGTTTTGCACCTTGCAACTTGCTTAGCCCGTGAAATGACCATGATGGTCTTGCACGTGTGATGGTGCCCAGAGGAGCTCGGTGGTGTGGACCCGAAGGCGTTAGTGTCCAGGAATCCAGGAAGACAACTGCCTTTGTTCTTCCAGCCCGCACTCAACCCCGTTACCCTCAGAAAAGAGACGCTCAGAGCTAACCCATGAGCTCCGAGGAACGCCTGCTCCTCAGCTGAGAACTCTGGAGTAGTGCTTCCCAAAGTATAATCTGTGGTGTAACAGAGGGTATTACTTAATCTGTCAAAGCCTTGGTTTTCTCCTCTGTGCAATATGGACAATCGGAATGAATAAGGTTATTTGAGAATTAAATGGAGTGACACCCGTGGAGAGAACCTGCCCGGAGCTGGGCTCCCGGAGCTATGGGTTCCTATGTCGTCCCCTCTTCCTTTTTCTCGGGGACTCGACAGATGCAGCCAGTCCTAGAGTTCTTGTAGCATCCTTCCACCCTCTTTTCTACCTGTTGGGGTTCTTTGCCTCAACATCCCCTCCAAGTCCCACCTCCACTGTTACCATTTTCAGAAATGTCTGCCTTACCTCGTGAACTTCACAGGTTTTTAGGGCAGAGTGGTTCTGGCTGAGATGAAGTGAAGAATGGGCACGTGGGGCCCCTAGGTGTCCTCAGGGGAGGTACATGGGAGGAAACCCCAGAAGGGGATCTGGAGTAGAACCTTTTGGTGCTAAAACACTTGAGGGGCATAGAGAAGAGATGGCAGCAATGGAGGGGCATCCAGCCCAAGCCCTTTGGAAAGGGGCAGGATCCTGCCCATTTCTGTATGTCTGCAGGGAATAGAGCTGGTTCGAGGTTCATGAGGGGTGGAGGAATGCAGGTTTCATGTGCAGCATTGAGAGAGCAGACTTGGGGACCCAGGAGCACAGGCCCTGGGCAGGGCAGCCTTTCCCCAGGGGCGACCCGGTAGTCACCCAGCACAGCTCAGTGGGAGAGCAAGCCCAGAACTGTTCATAGCCATGAGAGACATTCCCAGAGGGCTCTGAGGGATACTCAGGGAGGCTTTTGAGAGGATTTTACATACAAAAGGAAAGATGACACAGCAGATTTTATAACCTCATTCATACTCACCAGCTGAGTATGCTTCTAAAGAATGCAAACTGCCCCACTGCCTAACATCGGCTTGCTGGGCAGTAGAGTAGTGGAGGTTGCCTAGGTCTGTGGTGCTTCCCGTTCAATATGGGTTGGCTAATCTAGTATTTGGTGTCTGAAACTCCAGTGCCTTCTAGAGTTTGGACTACTTAACACTACTTGAAATTCAAAGGAAAAAAAAAAAGAGAAGAGAACAATTTATTACTTACCAGGATTTCATCCTGTTCTGCAATTCTATCCCCCAGACTCAACCTCATGGCCTAGCTCATTGTTTTCTCTCTTCCCTGTGATAGCTAATGATCACTGAGGATTCCTACAGAAACGGGTTGATCTGGAATTGTGCAGTGAAACACCCACTAACTTAATGGTACCATTAAGAGAGAGTTTTAACCTGTCTGTTTTTGACTAAACAGAACTAAAACTCAGGCTGTGATCAAGGATTATTCATTTTAGCCCTATTTGCCCTTGGCTCTTGGTGAATTCACATCTTTGGGAGTTATTAAAACCATACTGTTAACGTAAGAGATAAGGGACCTGAACTTCACCGAATTCTGAACGATGCCTTGAATGTCTTTAGATTTTTTGGGGGGGTTGGGGGGTGGGTAGAATGTTCAAGTGCCAAGGCCTTATCTCTAGAGTTAAGTTACTGAACTTATAAGTTGCCTGTCGCCTCCCTGAGGTCCTTGCCAGCTGAGAAGCCAGCTGTGAAGTCTGGCTGAGCCTTTGGGTCGGTGTTTGTCATCGCCCAGCCTGTGCTGGTGGCTTGGACAGCTCACACTGTGGCCACAGAGAACGGGCAGTGTTGACTCACTGGTGGCAGGATGCTTCCAGGTTGGATGGCTGCCTGAAAAGTGTCCAAAGAACTGGTTGTGCCCTTTCTGTATCCCAGGCACAGGGGAGGCATCCCCTTTTTCTCTCTCCCAAGGTAATTTCAGTGTTTTCTGCAGCCAACAGCTTGCCTAACTCACTCTTCTCTAAACCTTTTAGATGCAAATGACAGGGAGGATGCTAGGGTCCCCGGGGTCCCCTGCTCAGGGCCTGTAGTGTTGTCACCTCCTGTTACCCAGGTGCATGGCCTGGATGTCGTTCAATATCCCATGTCCCTGGCCCACGGGGAACCTCAGCGTGGTCTGCTGGGCCGGGCTGGCTTTCTGCTTGTGAGAGTGCTATGTGGGCACAATACTTCCGCTCAAGAGGCAGCCAGTGCCCCCTGGCTGAGGCTTGAGGTTCCCTTTTGTTTCTAACTACTAATAATTGTCTTCTGACCAGCTAATTAGGCAGTGTGTTTGTTCTCTCACACTCTGTAGCTTTGGCTGGAGAAATACCAGTGACCTGTTTTTTCCTGAAACCCTTCTCACTCTAGGAGTCCCTGGGAGAAGCTCACAGGGGGCAATCAATAAATATGTGTCCGGTGAATTGGAGAAATGGAACAGCTTCCAGATGAATTCACCCACTTAAACAAAATTCTCCATGCGGGCCAAGTAAGCCCAGCTTAAACAGAAGCTGCACTGAAAGGGTACTGCAAAGCCCGAAGACGTACTTTCCTTTCTTTGTTGCCCTAGTGCGGGGGTGACTGTTTGGAAAGCTAGATGGGACAAAGCCATGTGGCAGAGTGCTGTGGGGTCAGGGGAAGTTGGGAAGGTCGGCAGGTGACGTTTCTTTTCAACAGTTACCATGTGCCAGGCTCTGGACGAGGCATATTATGGATATTATTTCACTTTATATACACAGCCACTTCCAAAGGAGGAGATATTGCCCTGCTTCAGTGATCAGGAAATTGAGGGGAAGTTGCCTGCTTGAGGTGACACACGCAGTACAAGGCAGGGCTAAAAGCAGGAGCTACGTCAGAGCTTCTGCTCCTCCCACCGTCCCACGGCCGGGTGGCTTCTGGTCTCACCAGGACATCAGGATGAGCCAGGCCCTCTGGGGGTCCTCACTCTGGACTCTTCAGAGAAAGATTCCGTCACGACAAGCAGAATACCTTCCATTTGTGTAACACTTGGACACCTTCAGAATGACTTACCACCCACCACTTCATTTGCTTCTCACAGTAACTTAGTGAGGTATTAGCTGCATATCACCAGTGAGAAACTGAGGTATAAAGGGACAAAGAAAGTTTGTTCTAGAACTCAGCATTCAGGGCACCTGATTGTGACTCTAGAGCTCTTTTCACCGGGTTTCAGAGACAACAAAGCACTTTGATTAAGCACTGTGGGAAAAAAGTTCAATACAGCTTTAATTTTAAATAAGGAATACAGGGCTGGATGCTCTGTAAGTCAGGAACTCTATGATTCACCTTCGTGTCCGCACACCTAACTGTGCAGGGCTTGTCGCAGGTGATCGATCGGTCACTGAAGGCGTCCGTGTCAGTGGTAACTGTGACTCATCTGTCTCTGCGGAAGGGAGACTCACAGTCCTTGCTGCAGAGCCGTTCCTTAGCCGTGTCCGAGTGTCGCCTTCGCTTTCAGCACCACATCAGTAAGAAGAGCGGAGCCTTAAACATGTCTTAGGGGTAGAACTCTAGTTTTCAAAGAACACCTTAGGTAGAGTCTCGACATGGTAAATGGTTTTTAACAAATGGTATGAGGTTGCACAATTTCTATCTTCAGCATTTGATGAAAGACAACTCAGTGGGAGACTCCCGTGATGCGCCAGCGCCCTCCTAGGCTCCCCAAGTGCACAGTCTGAAGATCACGAAGTGAAGTCGATTTTTAGACTATCTATCTATGTTTAGATTAATGTAGACTACTTATTTCTAAATTATACATTGTTGATTTAAATAATTTCTATTTAGATTATTTATAGAAATGACTGGATGACTAGAGTGCCGTTCGTTTCCTCACCTCGTGAAGCGTTAGGCTGCCGACCGGGGAGAAGGCCGCAGAAAAGACGAGATGAGAGAGGAAGGGCGGGTGCCCTTTTCCGGGTGTCAGTGTCTCATACGTTGTGGGTGGAGAGATTTGGGAAGACTGGGCCCAAACTCAGTGCTGAGTGGTAGGTATTGTGCATATCAGGCAGGATGTTTAGATGCAAACAACAGACTCCACCCTGGCGAGTGTAAGCACTGAGAGTTTCATTGAAGGGTACGTGGAGCTCACAGCGTCATTGAGAGGAGCCCTTCCGAAAACCGCCCTGCAGAACCCAACTGTCAAGGGTGCTGTTACCTCTGCTGGGTGAGGTAGTACTGGTTCCAGAATTGCGTGCCTTTGACAGGCTCAGGGAGTCACCAGACCCAGAAGCCACATCAGAAAGCCATCATTGTAGCTGCCAGCTCTGGGAAGATGCCTCCCTACCCTGATCACATCAGAAGAACGAATGTCTTGCACTCAGCCTTTCTTCCTACCTCATTCAATTCACAGTTGAAGGCTAATACAAGTGCAGTTTAATGGTAGAGCCCAAATCACACCCAAAAGCTCCACTGCTGGGAAGCCTGAGAAATCCACTGTCTACAAGAGGGTAGGAATGGGTGTTGAGGAAGTTAATCCCTAGTCATGCCATGATCTACCACTTTGGAATTCAACATTCACACATACCTTTCCCTTCACGTAAATTTCCAAAGAACAGCAACAGCAGATGTCTCTACCTAACCTAAGATATTAAGCTGTATATTATGAAATAGGTGATTTTTGACTTTTTGACCTAAAAGTGGCAAATCTATATGGTTAGTAATAACTGGCTCATGTATGGCCACACATAGACACACACACATATTTGCCTTCTCTTTAAAGTCTAATTGGTCAAAGCACCCTTCTCTGAGTAACGTTTTTTCCTCCTTTAGTTCATTTACAATCTGATGTTATTATCCTCTAAACTAAGGAATAAATGAGAAAGACAGCCTTTGCAATCACAACAGTAGGGGAAACAGAAAAGGATAAAAGAAAGGAGAGAGAGAGAACGTAGTGAAGTAAGTATGGAGAGCTGTTACAGTTCCCCTTCTGTTAATGGTCAAGCAAGGTCATGGTTGGGATTTAGAGTTTCTCCCCTCTACTACCGATTTCTTTGCCCTCAGCCCATGCCTCAGTCAGTCAGGGCCCTTAACTTAGTGGAGTGTCCTAAACAGTTACTCCTGAGGAGTCTAGCCCATGATGGTCTTGCCTGCACAGGGTTGCTTCAGCCTTTATTCACTAACACCACAAACATGACCGTTTGGGGAGGTGGCCCAGAGAACCCCTGCATGCCAGACATATTTCTCCCCACCCCTATTGTGTAACAACATGTTTTTTCCACCTTGATCACCAAGACCAATCACCCTGGCTACAAAATAACTCTTCCCTCTCCCCTATTGTTTCGATGGCATAAAGAGCCCTAAGTAGCTACGTGGCAGTCTCAACTTCTAGTTCAATGGGACAGTTACGCTGTCCCCTGGTGAAGGATGAGTTCTAAAGCCGCAGAGCTCAAAGTCTCCGGAGCATGGAGCAGATATCTTGCAAATGGATCATCAGATGTAGGAATGAGAGATATTTTGTGCTTAGTTCTATGGCTATGCATCCTGGCTATGGAAGAAACACCACTAATTATTTTTTGCTGATTTGGAATACATACCACATCCCACCCCCTTGCTAGTCCCTGCTCCCAGCTCACACTTTACTGGCCATTCTCTCATTCTGTGAGGTTATCCGTTTCTAGATGAAGAGCATATGGTAAGACCAGTGAATCCTGTGAGTATGACCACATGGCCTTTCTTCTTTTCCCATAAAACAACTTCCTTTGAGAAAAGCGATACTGTGTGGGATGAATGAATAAGTCTGTAGAAGACATTGAGTAAGGCAATAAGCATGGCAGGCAAGGAAGACAAATTCACATCTAGAGCAAGAACATATAACAGTGAGCACAGATTCTGTTCAATAACCCAACAAGCAAACCTTCCAAAATTGTTTCCCCACTTCAAAACACGGAGTGTAGAAGTTGCCGAGGACAGCTCCAGAAACTCAAGACACTTGTGCACACAGGTCACTGGTTGGGGGACACACTGTCTCAGCTGGATCTCCAATGATGGACCCCAATTCCGTTCTTGTCCTCAGCCAGCCCTTCCTCCATTCATTTACACTTTTTCAAACATTTCCCACATTCTCCACTCAGCCCTTTCCCCCTTACTCTTGGAAGATGGACTCTCCTCCTCTCTAAGGAATGATGTTGAAGTTCTTGGCTTAGAACTCCCATATATCACGTTGCCCTGGGCTATTTTTCCCCCCAGTCTCAGAAAATACGTTTAAGACTAAAAACTCCACCTAAGTTCTTAATTCTCATCTCTTCTAGATTCTTGTTCTATTAATACTCTTTGCTGCAATTCTCAACCTCTCTTTGTCCATAGGCTCCCAGCACCCATATTGTTAATAAGCTCAGATTTAACCCATCTTAAAGCAATCATAAGAATAAGGACTGTAAAAACTGGGGGGTGGATCCTCCCTTAATCCCACGTGGTTCTCTAGCTACCTGACTCCTTTCCTCTAGTTAAGACTTTTCAAAGTAAGAGTCTGTACCAAAGTCTGCCTTCTCCCCTTGCTTTAACTCCTCAGTCTATATATAATCAGGTTTTTATTTCCTCTCTTCTCTGAAATTGCTTACGTCACAAACTGTAGCCTCAGAGCTTAGTGGTCAAACTCAATGACCACTTTTATCCTTATCTCATTTGCCATCTCCGCGGTGTCTGGGTGTCTGGCAGTGTTGACTCCTCCCTTCTCCCTCTTCCCATCACTTCCTGACTCCACAGCCATCTGCTTTCCCCTTGTTTCTCTTAATGCACAGGGCTTCTCTTCTGCCTACCTGCATCTTAAATGTATTCTTCAAAGATTGCCACTCTCTGCCCTTTTCTCTTCTTCCTCTTGTAGTCCCTAAGCAATCTCCGTCCACTCCAGAGTTGTTGAGTGTTTTATTTCAACTGTTCCTACATGGTGATGACTCTCAAGTCTATGCTTTTGACACAGGCTTCATTTATGAATCCAAGATCCACACATCCAATTGCCTGTAAGTCATCTCCAGATTAATACCTCACAGGCACCCCAAACTCAACAAGGCTCGAAATGGAATCATCTTCCTTAACTCTGCTTTCTAGCCTACTAAGGACCAGTGATGTTGTCAGGGAATTCATAGTTGCAGCTTACAATGAGGTGGTGGAAAGTGTGGAGGGGAAAAACAAGGGAAAAGGCTTTGGTTTAAAAAGGAACAGTAGCCTAGAGGTTCTAGACTCCAGGCAGTCTATAGGCTCGAGGACACAGGCTCGAGCATACAATCTAGAGGACACTGATTCAAAGACACACACGGAAGTGCACAGGCTAGAGGACACTGGATCCAGGACATAGTCTAGAGGACAAAATCTAGATTACACAGTCAGGAAGACACAGGTGCAAGGACAGAGTCTTGTGGACACAGCCTGAACAGCACAGAATTGACAGAAGAATTGTAAGACAAGGAGCACTTCTAAAGGGAAGGCCTAGGCTGTGGCCGAGGATGAGTATGGGGGGAAAAGAGCAGAGACTTCACACTGGAGCAGTGATTAGGGATTTCATGGACTGAAGGTATAGTGGCCAGGAGGTCGCCTGGCAGAAGGAAGTGTGGAATGTTTAGAGAGGTGTCGCGCTGAGCAGTGCTGAGAAAGCAAGTGTTGGTAATCGCATGGTTGCAGGAAAGTGGTCAGCCCCGGGTTTCTAACGAGACTCCCTGGTGGAAACACCGAAGACTCAGGACGTTGGGCCCATGTCCATGAAACTTTCTGGGAAGGGCCAGGCCCATGGAAAGGGCTGAAATTCGTCCAATGGGGCAGCTGTTCTGTGTGGGAGCCTTGATTCTCTAAATGAGGGCGTGGCTTTTTGAGGGCCAGTAGCATAGCACTTGTGTGTTTTCACAACTCCTGCAGCACCTGATAGTGTGCCAAACACACTGAAGGTCAGGAGTTAACCAAATAGTTGTGCCTGTTGACTTTCTAACACTTGTTATCTATCACCTCTTTGTTTTTGTTTTTTTTTTCACTGAGCCAGTATACATTTGCCCTCAGAACTGGGGAAAGACTGGGGTGGGAACTTTATAAGCAGGAGAAGAGAAAATATTCAGTACTTGAAAATTTCTGTTGTGTAAAATTAATTGAAAGGAATTGATTTAAGATGGGCTTTTAATGAAAAACACACTGAAAAATGGAAAAGCGCCATGAATATTCCAGTGTTTTATTTGCAGTATCAGATTCTTGACAGCAGACAAAAGTATCAAGGAAAATTCCAGCACGTCCTCCTAGTCTCAGGTCATCAGCCCGTGACCCTGAGAACAGAGTCTATCATCCTCACAGAGGAGTTGTTGTTTCCTCTTGAATCACTTCGTTGTCACCATTTGAATGGCGTGTCACGTCCATGGAGCAAGGTTGGCATTTCCCTGTGTGTGGACAGCACAGAACTTCACTTTGCTTATTCTCCGTTACTAGCGTGGCTTCACTGGCATGGCAGCCAACTCTTGTCCTGCCCAAAGCAATCGGCATAACTCTGTCAAAGGTGAGATCGGTTTCTGATTTTTATCTCTAAATTGTGAAAGGAGAGTTGGCATGAAGGAGCCCAAGTCCCTCCTCTAAATGTGTGTGAAATGCACTGTAAGGTGAAAAGTGATTTCATTTTATAAATCGTGGGGCAAGGGACTTAAAACAACAGAGCTGGTGGGAGGATGGCATAATACGAGTTCCAAATTAAATGCACAGTTAAGAGTTACTGCTCTCTTACCTTCTCTGTAGCCCGTTCCCTCTCCCCTGGTTGAGCACCCTCTGGGCTGCTTCTGGGGAACTGCGATATTGGCGTTAAGACCCTGGACAAATTGTGTAGTGAACACGGTGTATCCTGCCCCAGATCTCTTGAATGCTTGGGGTTCTCATGACCCTCCAAGTCTCCTAGGATATGGCAGCTTTAAATGGAACCCTGTCCTGGGAGAACTGCACTGTGATGCAATCTAGGCCTTAATCCTAAGGAGACCAAGCCCTCCTGGTGCAATCTTCGGCCCTGTTCGGATATTAAGAAAAATGTGGGGGACAGAAAACTCTCTCAGCCTCCTAAAGTCACACTGTGTAATTCTGACCTTAGTCATTTGGGCTTCTACTTGTGAAATCTCTTCAGTTCAGGTCAACAAGCACTTTCCCTTCCTCCTTCCCTCCCTCCTTCCCTCCCCTCCTCCCTCCCTTCCTTCCTCCCCCCTCCCCTTCCTTCTTTCCCTGATACATGCCAGACACTAGGCAACGAGCTGAAGACGTATAGATGAGCAATGTCAAAGTCTTAGCTTTTCAGGACAAGATAACAGATTTGTAACTAAAGAAATCATGACACCATTAATGTATACTCAGTATCATTATGAGATAAATAAACCAGAGGGCTATTTTGGCCTGGAGTCATCTCCTTTGAAATGGCCAAAAGACACAACACTCCAAACAATAAGTAGGCACTCTGGAGTGATACCAATGAGTGAAGCTGTCGTACCAGTGCAGATGGGAAGCATCAAGTCCCTTGGAATTTGTGGACTGGGAGCAGAACAGTGCAATGCACCATCAAATGTTTATTGTTCATGATATGTATACAAAGGACAAGCTTCTCTCCAGGAGTTTATGAGTAGTAGGTTCAAAGGTAAAGAAGTAAATACATGAAAAAGTAAATAGCAATACAACTATGAACTGATGCTATAGAGTGAATGCTTGTTCCCCACTCCCCAAATTCGTATGTAAACTATTCCTCTGATGTGATGGTATTTGGTAGTGGGGCCTTTGGGAGGTGATTGAACCCCTTACAGAAGAGACCCCAGAGAGCTCCCTTGCCCTTCAATCACGTGAGGACACAATGGGAAGACGACCATGTGTGGACCAGGAAGTGGGTCTTCACCAGACACCAGTGCTGCTGGCCCCTCACTTGGACTTCACAGCCCCAACATGGTGAGGAGTGAGTTTTGTTGTTCATAAGCCACCCAGCCTATGGGACTCTGCTATAGCGGCCTCCATGGACTAAGACAGCTGAGTTCTCATAAGCTGATATATGATTCCATGTTATGTGAGTGGCAGAATCTCTTCTGAGCTGGACGAAGGGAGCAGTTGGATTAATGAGATGATTCCCTTAGATATTGGTTTTCAGTCCACCATTGTATGAATCTGACAATAAGCACTTTTAGGTCAGAGTTTTATCATCCAAACAGGTTTTCTTCTTTTCCTCTGATTGCATTAACATCAAAGGTAATTCAAGAGCAACAGTTATGTGGAATTGAAGATTAAGTATTTGCAATAATAACGATGATATATTACTTGCATCTTGTATGTAGGACACATGTTGAGAATATTGACTGGTGAATTTATGAAATATATTGAAACTTCTTTACTCATAAATAGGTTCTTAAGGTCATTCTTTATTTTTTAATGTAATTTTATTATGGTAAGAACACAACCAATATTTAAGCGTGTAACACAGTATTGTTGACTATAGATGCAATGTTATATAGTAGACTTCTAGAACTTATTCATCTTGCCTAACTTTACACCCATCGATCAGCAACTTCTCATCTCTCCTGCCCCTCGGTTTCTGAAAACCGCCACTGCACTTGACTTTTAAGGTCATTCTTAAATCTGGTTGTTTGCCAGTTCAATGTGTCTCCAAACAAGTAACATTTAACATTTTCTCATCACTTTCAGTATTCTTATCTCTATATTTGTTTCATTAGAAAGTCTTTCTTTCCTTACCAGGACCTTCAACACGCTTAATGTTTCTGATTGTGTCAAATGTGGTTAATACTGTTTACCTCTCACCTCCCACCCTGTAACTCCTGTAGGTTCTGCATACCCAGTGTTCAAGCCCCATCTCTCACCTCTTCCCAACTCCTGAACCTCTTCTGCTGTGTCTCTATAATTCTTGGTCCATCATCAGCAAAATCCCACCTAGCCTTACTCTCTTTCCCTGAATCTCCCAAGGACAGTGCTTCCCCTGGAGCCCTTCAGAGGGAGATTATTTTTCTTCTGTAGTCTTTGTACCACTGGGCCTGGAGGAGAGCTGTTGTTCTTCCCAAATCCCTTGGCCTCTTAAAGCCCTTTCCCCCAGCTCCTCCCCAGGCATCACCAGCTTTGGCTCTCATTTCAGATTATATCACTCAAAACCCTTCCTCGTTGCTGCCATGTGTGAGGGCGGTCACTCCCCCTCACTTATAACAGCTTTGAGTTCCTGGTTTGTTGTCACTCTCTCCAGTTTCTCTCTTGCCTTAGTGTTTGGTGATTTCAGGATTTTTATACATGGTCTTCTCAATGCCTGGCTTCTCAGTTCTGTGACCTCCTCTCCTGCAACGCTCGTATCACACTCCAGGTCCGGTCATCACCAACAACGGCAACTCCCTGTATTTCCAGCTCACGCCTCCCACTCGCACATTATCACCTCCTATCTGTCCAACTCAGTCTCCCTAACAGCCTAACTCCAAGAGTTCGCAGCCCTGCTAGAACTTCCCTTCACTTGACCCTACGTGTGTTCGCTGTTCTTTACCTCCTTGGTGCCATCTTTTCCCTCCTGATTTACATCCATCCCGAGGTTAATCATTGCTAATCACTCCTCAAAAATCCTCAGCTCTCTTGGCCCCTCTTACAAATTGCTAGTCTGACAAAGACCACACCCTGTTCATGCCTGCTCCCCACCTACATCGGCGTCTGTGCAACTGAACACGGCTGGAGAAAACCCCTCAGCTTCACCAGTGTCAGGTTAAAGTCAAGACTACAGTCCCCAGCAAGGCCTCCATTGCTCTCAGGGGGATACAGGGTACCACACTCCCATTACTCTCTCGGAAGCCTAAACAATCGGCTCACGATTTCTCTTCTCTCCACAACCCTCCTACCTCAGCTCACTCTCAGCTGATGATCTTGTTTCTCATTTCCTGAGAAGACTGAAGCAGTCAGAAGAGAAAGATGCCCTATGACTCTAAAACTCCACCTTCCTCCTCCCCATGTTTGCACTCACGTCCCCTGCCTTCCCACCCGCCAGAGATGGACTCTCTGCTCTCATCTAAAGGAGATCTCTTAGTTTGTACACCGGATCTAATCCCTCTGGCTTTTTCAAGGCTATTGTTTCAGGACGTTCCACCTCTCTCTTTCCCATCACCATTTTTTCTCTCTTAAAAACATAGTCTTGTTTGAATCCCATTTCTCTCACCAGCGATTGCCCCATTTTTTGCTCCCTATTGCAGCAGATTCCTTGAAAGAACTGTCTATATTTACTATATACAATCTCTCCACTCCCATTCTCTGTTCAGCTCTCTCAAGGCAGACTTTCACACCCCATATTCATCAGAAGAAGCCCTTGCTAAGGCCATGTTGCTGAATCAGAGGATCAGTGCTACTGCTCACCTTAGTTGACTTACCAAGGGCATTTGACACCGCTGGCCACTCCCTCCTCCAGGGAACAGCCTCCTCAGTTGGCTTCCAGGAACCAGGCACTCTTGCCTTTCCTCCTGTATCACTGGATGCTCCTGAGTCTCTGGTCCTGTGCAGGCCTCTCCTGGTCTTCCTGACATTGACTCACTTCCTATTTCTCTTTTCTATGCATACTCCTTCCCCTGGTGGTATCAACAAGTAGATCATCTTCTATGGCAAGCACTCCCAATTTTGTAAGTCTATCCCAGACCTTGCTCCAGGACCCCACGTTCAAAAAACAAAACAACAAAACAACAAAACAAAACAAGACAAAAAATAAATAAACAACTGCCTCTTGACACCTCCACTTGGGACTTTGTGGGGCACGTTCCAAACCTGAGCTCTAAGCCAGCTTTGCTCCAGGCTTCAGTAGATAGCAACCTCATCTTTCTTTTCTCTCATGCCCCAAATCTCCAAGCCTTTACTCAAATGCTGACTTCTCATGAGGCCTACCTGGGCAACGCGATTCAACATTGCATGCTATTGCCCCATTGCCTCAGTAGTCATAACCTTTACCTCCTTTTAACATACTACTTGATTACTCATTTATCATGTCTCCCTATTCTCACCCGCACTGCTGCCTAATGATAACCCCCATGAGGGTAGAGTTTTTTTTCTAGGCTGTTAATTCATGCAGACCATGCATCTAGAATACTGTCTGACCTGTATGTAGTGTGTACTCAGTGAATCTTTGTTGAATGAGTGAAAATAAGCAAATTGAGTCACCGTGGCCTAAGCCAATGGTGAAATAATCTTACATGACCACTGATGTTGTCTGTTGGTTGTACACAGTGACATGATGTTGCTAGGAGTGACTCTTGGTCCATGAGAGTTTGAATGTTGAAGTTTGTAAGTAAGAGAGCTTCTGTGATTATTTCAGATGAAGTTGAATAAAATCAACCTCAAAATCAGTTGGAAGGGGCTCAGTTTTCTTATCTTATGTTCATTGAAAGTAATGAATGATATGTTGTTCTTGAGCATATAATACTCACAGACATTTGCGAGGTGATTCTGTTTACTGCATAGGGTACTGAGCACTGGGCTGCAGGTTAATTTGCTCTATCAGCAGCCCAGGGGGAAGCACTGATGTTCTCTCCCTCCCTCCCTGTCTTTTTCCAGGTGTAGGCCTCATGGATGTTATGGTGGTCTCTGAGAAGTGGGCTACAGATCAGGCAGAATCTCTGTGGGCTGGTGAAGGAGCAACAGAGCGGAGCCAGTGGGCCACTTCTCACTCATGTTGTTTACGGCCTATTTCAGGCCACTGCTCTGAGCCAGTAACTGAACCCGTTCTGGTCATTGGAACATGTGACCCCTGGAAACCTCAGATCAGTGATTTACCTCTGCCCACTTTATGGTTGTCTGTAATACCATGAGAGTGATTCACTCAAACAGGTGACCTGGCTAGACAAACCCCCAGAATTCTTTAGCGTAGGTTAAAATTACTCTCTTAATAAAATTCAGAACACACAGGGTCAGTCTCTGGGGGACAAGGGAATCAACTGATATTCCCAGCAGTACCCACTGTGGACATGAGGTTGGGCATCAGGCACACCCAGACCTAGGGGGCCCTGTTTGCTTGAGAACCAGACAGCTAAGTATAAGGCAGCCGAAGGGAGACGGAGGCACTGCCAGCCAATGCCTGCAGTCAACATATCTGAAAGTGGGGGACTGAGAGTGGGCAGAGAGGGTCCAGAGACCTGCACATCACTGCCTATTCTCTGACCCCACACCTGTGGGCCAGAGTTTCTCAAACTGTAGTCTTTGGACCATCTGCACAGAACCACCTGGACACTGTGTTAAAGATGCAGGTCCTGAACCTAGAATTCTAATTTGATCTGGGGTTTGCATTTATGCAACCCCGCTGGTAATTCTGTCCAGGATAGTTTGAGAACCATTGTTTAGGCTGTGACCTCACCTCCCCCTGCAGAATGCCCTTGGTGGACTTATCACAACTTTGGGCAGTGGCTGAGTTCCAGGGGATGGCTCCCGTCTGTTCTTGGCAGCTCTGATTGTCCCCAAGCCCACACACTCACAGCCCATCTGGTTGGCCCAAGCCATCTAAAATTAGAACATCTGAAATGAAATTCCTCATCTATTTCTCCAAACCCAGCTTCCCTCCCTGGCATGCTTATTTATTTTCCTCAATACCCAGGCTCACAAACTTTGAAATATTCTTAAATCCTCCTCATCTTTTACCCCCCTTGCCACCTGACCAGTTCCCACATGGGGTATGTGCTTCCTTCACTATATCTTTAGCCTTGATGGAATTCCTCCCTCTCCATTTTCTGCGCCAAGTTTAGGGCATCCTTCTCTCATGCCGATAGTGTGACTAACCATCCTGGCATGCCTGGGACTGAAGGATGCAGGACTTCCCTTCCTAAAACGGAGAAGATCTTGGGAAAACTTGGATGAGTTGATCATCCTATACCTGGACCACTGTAGCAAGGAGGGGCTGAACCTCCTCCTCAACCCCAGCCCACAGTCTCTCCTCTCTGCACATCACTGCAAACCCCGCACCATCCCTGACTGATTTCCCTGTGCATAAATTAATTACCATGGCATCCAAGGCCCCCCAACAATCTGGCCCTCTCCGCTTACAATTGTAGTTTCATCTTCAGTTATCCCTCTCCACATAGCCGTCGCCCAGCTGAGCCAGCACTTCCACCGCACGTCTTCATTTCTGGGCCTTTGTCTATGTTGTTTCCGCCTCCATCCACTCTCTGGGCCCATTCTTAACCTTTGGAAATCTTACTCATCATTTTAGTCCCAGCTCCAATGCTTCCAGCTCTGAGACACCACGGTTCTGATCACCATGCTGGAAGCAATGTCCATCCTCTCAGCTCTGACCACGACTCCCGCCTACCACACAGGTGGCATTTGTCACACACCGCCTTGACATGTATGCCTACTTGTTACCCATCTTTTTTCCTGCCTGACACAAAATCTTTCAAAGAGGAGGATATTTCTTGTTCATTTTTTTAGTCCTGCAAAGCTCATCAAACCTTGTATATAGATCATTAGAAAGCATAGGTTCAGGTCAAAGAAACAAATAGGTAAACTTTCATTCTTTTTTTAGTTTTTTTTAAATGTTTAAACAGTTTTTCAATTACAGTTTACATTATTTTGTATTAGTTCCAGTGTATCATTATATTTATTAAACCGAAATTTTTGCTCACAAAGGGGGAAGGCATCAGGGCCGTATGTCACTTTTGGGAGACCCTGCTCTCAGGAACACATGTCCAGTCCCCTGTGACTTATAAGGTACACACGTGCCATTTATGATTCCCTGAATTAAGTTGCCAACATTTATTGAGCATCTGCCTCATTTATACTAACTCGGTTAGCCTCACAGCAACCCATGGGACCGTCCAGAACAGCGGCTTAGACGGTGAGCCTGGGAGTCAGACTGAGTGTGTTCGAAACCCAGCTCCACCCTTTCTAGCCTCTGTCCTTTGGCAAGTTGCTTAACCTGTGTTTTTCCGTTTCCTAATTTGTAAAATGGGGGTAAAAAAAAAGTGTGAATTTCAGTGGGGTATTGTGAGGACTATTATACTCCAGCGAATCCTTGGGTCCGAGAAATCATTTATAAATGTACACCATTAGTAGAAAAAAATATCTACCAATCAATCCCTGAACACCATAGACTGTGAGATGGGGCCTGATTTCTCAGATGTTCAAATATGAAAAAATGTGCATCTTACGATCAGTGAGTGACATTTGGTAAATGGTTGAAATGAATAATACTGTTATGGACTGAATTGTGCCCCATCCCCCAAATTCGTATGTTGAGGTCCCAACCCCCAATACCCCAGAAGGTGACTGTATTTGGAAATGAGCTCTTTAACGAGGTAATCAAGTAAAATTCGGTCATTGGATAGGCCCTAATCCAATATGACCGGTGTCCTTATAAGAAAAGATGATTAGGGCACAGACGCACACAGAAGGAAGACTCCAGAAGACAGCAGCCATCTACAAGCCAAGGAGAGAACCCTCAAAAGAAACCAGTCCTGCCAACACCTCAGACTTCCTGCCTCCAGAACTGTGAGGAAACACATTTCTGATATTTAAGACACGCAGCCTGTGGTAGGTAGCTATGGTAGCCTGAGAAAACTCATACAGATCCCTCAGTAAAGCTTTCTAAGACCACAGGACAAGGAACTGAGATATGGGACAGACACGCTGTCTTAGCGGGAGACCTCCAGCTCAACCTCAGCTGGTCGCTTGCACCCAAATAACCGAGTGCCAAGTCAGACCTTCCTCCCCGCTTGGGTCTACTTCATCGAGAGTCGACTGTTCCTTTGGGACAGCAGAGACCTATGTGAACTAGCACCAATGAGCCCTTGACCCTTTAGCTTTTTTTTTTTTTTCTCCAAAAAATTCCATCTGTGAGGGTGTAAGGAAAGCGTGAGGAGGTTTGAGTGTCAACAGTCTATGAGCAGGATTCTGGCTCCAGTGTATGGCTCATGCCTAGTTCAGGCTGTCTTCAGCAAAACTGACAGTGGGTACTTGATTTTCAAAGGGTTTATAACAGCAGATGGTCTACATTAATTAGGCCTTCGAATGGGATTGACGCCCCCTCCCATTCTTTTCCTAGAGTGGTTCGACGTTTTTGTGTAATCTGAGGGAAGATCATTGAGACTGAAATGTGACCACTCAGAGGCTTCAGCTCATGTTTGCTAATCTCCTGTATGGTGAAACGCTGGCATCCGGACAAACCCTCATTCACATCAGCACAAAGCACTAGTTATGTGTGTTGAAATTCCTTAGAGAAAATGTCTTGCAGGCTGTTGGGGAGTACATGAGTGCTGGAAATACCTCACCAAGTGTTGCTCAACATCCTGGGAAGAAAGTCTGCTGGCATCTGACCCTCACCCTGGGGACGCGTTGCAGGACTCTGGGGCACGTGGGGGCTGGTGAGGACAGAGGAGCGCGGGTGGGTGGGTGGGTGGAGATGGGGTTGGATGTTTTCTCTGTAATCATCCCAGACTGGCCGGGAGCCAGCTCCAACTGCCCACTTTCTCAGTCCATGGAGAGGACCTAAAAGTCAGGCTTGTCACCAAGGCTGCCATCTCCCCTGCTCGGGATGGGATTTTCCTGTTCTCTGAGGATAAGTCCTAGTGACTTGGGTTTCCTCAGCTTTGACTTGGAGAAGTAGGAGGGTAGAGGAGTGGGGGAAGGCTTTTGATCAGCATCAAAGGTGTGAGGTGGTTAGGCGGGATGGAAAGTAGACCAATGCTGCCTCTCAAATTTGGACATAATTCCCACAGATGGATTAAGTGGCCACAGGGTGCCTCTGCACCCTAATGGTTTAAGGGGAGGCTGTGCCAGGGCAGTGCCTCTCATTGCAGGCCCTGGACCAGTACCACCTGTGATAAAAATGCTAATTCTTGGCCCCACCCCAGGCCCACCGAATCGTGGACTCTGAGGCTGGAAGCCAGCCATCTGTGCTTGAACAGGCCCTCCTGCTGATTCTGATGCATGCTAGAATGTGTTAGGAGCACTTCTGGCATGAGGAAGAGACAGTTCGGGTGGCACTGGGTTAGGGGAGGAGTGGAGAGGAGAGAGGAGGGAATGGTGGAGAACGGACTAAAAAGTAGAAAGACGTTCTCCATAAAAAGAAAAGGTGACGAGGGCTGCCAGAATCAAAGAAGAGCATAAGTCAAGATCACAGCAGCCAGGGGTTGAAGGGAGGGAGAAAGGGGAGGAAACTCCATACTGGGCATGAGGTTTTGTTTGGGTGATAAAAATGTTTTGGAACGAGTTAGAGACAGTGGTTACACAACATCGTGAATGTGCTAAATGCTGCTGACTTGTTCACTTTAAAATGGGTAATTTTATGTTCGGTGAATTTCACCTGAATAAAATAAATAAATATTTTATAAAGATTGGTAGCAGTTCCAGATAGCCTGGATTCTTAGTTAACCCAAGTCTACCACTAAGGTTGTACAGAAGTTTTAAGAAGAGACTCGGCCAACAAAGGTAAGAGAACAAACATGGAGAAGAATTTTTCGTAGAAAAAGGGAATCTCATTGCTAAAATTCACCTGCAGGTCCTGGAGGGTTTCATTTACCTACTTTTCACTCTAGTCTGGTGTGGGTTAAATGGTGGCCACTTAAAAGACACACCCATGTCCTAACACCCAGAATGTGAAGTGTGACCTTATTGGAACAAAAGTTTCTGCAGATGTAATCACGATAACGATCTCAGGATAATGTCATCCTGGATTATTTTAGGTGTCCAGTGACAACTGTCTTCATGACACGGAAGAGGAGGCTGAGACTGGAGCTGTACAGCGATGAACCGAGGTTGCCTGGAGCCACCAGAAGCTGCAAGAAGCCAGGGAGCATTTTCCCTTAGAGCCTCCAGAGGCGGCGTGGCCCTGTTAACATGCTGACTTTGCCTCCAGAACTGTGAGATGGCACATTTCTGTTGGTTTAAGCCACTAAGTTTGTGCAATATGTTATGGAAGCTCTAGAAATAAACACGCCTGGCCTAAGGGGAAAGGCCATGGGAGTGGAGTCGGAGAGCCTGTGCCTTAAGTTTTGGGGCACCGTGTCCCCTGAATGACGTATGGACTCTTGGGAGTCACAGCGGTCCCCACCTGGCTCATCACTCACTGCTTTACCAGTCAGTCTCTGGCGAGCGTTGAGTTCGTGTCCTCGGGTCAGATGCTCTCTCGAGCCTTCCCCTTCTTTGACCTGTAGGCATTCTAGCCAGAGGTCAGGGATTACAAGTTGATAGCCCAGGTCTTTGCAGTATTTGGAGATGATGCACTCTACCACCCTTTGGGTAGCTTGGGTGATTTACTGTGGAGGATGAAGGAAATTTTTGCCTGAAATGCAGCCAGATGCCCTTTTCAAAACTGGGCACTGCATGATTTTATTTTTTTTTAATGAAGTAATGAAAGAGATTGTCTCCTGGCCAGGTTTCAGCCGTCCCTTCCAAAAGGTGGGAGGGTGTGACTGAAAGATTAGCGAGGGCTGACCGTTGGGGAGAAGGCCTTCCCCGAAAAGAAACAAACTCGGGCCTCCAGTGGGGCTGTTACATCAGCGGTCCATGAGCACCCAGGTGAGGCGCATGTGGCTGTTTGGAATTGCCCTTGAGTTCACCGGGAAACACGGGCCACCCAAAGTCGCTTCTTCCCAGAGGCTGTGTATCTTTCAAGGAAATCTCTAGGGTGAGTTGCTCCTGCAGGGAATCATGTAATAGAGGGACCGGTGCTGTCTCCATCCCAGGGGATTTACTTAACCAGAAAGCACCCTGGTTAATAACACTTGGCTGTGTGCCTCTGATCCAGGCTGGCTTCATGGGGCCGTGCTGGGCCACATTTTCACAGCTCTGCCTCCCTCTCTGTTGGGTGTCCGTGAGAGGGACAGTGGAGCAGATGCTTCCTGTGTCATGTTCCTCCTTGGTTTTGCAGCTGAGGTGAGGGGATGTAGTTCCAAGTGAACTCGGCAAAGCTGTGAGGGACAACATTTGTCTTTGGTGGCCTCCCCCTCCATTCCTGAGAACCTAGTTTGCCTCTGTGTTGATACTCGGACTTCATACATTCATCTTCTTCTTGTTTGTCTCTATCACAGTGCAGCTATGCGTTGTCTGACCCTTTAAAGTTTGCATCTGTTGAACAAAGGTCCCGAAGGCTGTTAGTGTCCTACCGTTTCCAGGTAAGTCATTTGCAGGTCAGCGGCCTTGTCTAGGATGGTGGGGACTTCAGAACCATGGTGGACTGGCAGTGGGGGGTGTCCTTTAGAGACTCTCAAGTCACCGGACATATGTGACTGCTGAGTGATCCTGTGGACACTACAGACCTGGGACCAACACGAAAAGTGAATTTATTTATTAGGATCCAATGGGGACACTGACAGAGCCTGCTTCTGAGGCAGGCTCAGCCTCCAACTGGCCATGTGATCCTGGGCCCTTCCCTTACCTCCTCTGAGTTGCTTTCCTCACCTTTAAAATTTAGTGGTAAATCAGCTAGGATTAGGTCAGGGTCTGACCAGAAAAATCATCCAGGCCAAAGGTAAAAATCCAGCTCTGTGAGCCTCACATCAGACCACCTGAATCCAACTCTCCTCAGTGGGACACGGGCATCTCTGTGTTTTAAAGCGCTGCTGTGATCTAAAGGAGCCGGCTGTGTTGGCCACAGACGTAAATGACTTCACAAGGTCCTCTCAGCCTCGCTCTCCTGTGACGTCCTCCAGGAGGCCAGTAGGACCGCGGCTATAGCAAGGGCCCAGGAACCCAAATGCCCGTGTTCAAATTCTGGCTCTGTGATTGGCCAGCAGTGTGAGCTCCTGCCTCCCATGCCTGGGTTTTCTCATCTGTAGAATGGACATCAATCTGTCAATCATGTAGGCTTGGTGATGATTAAATAATGTCAAATAAGGAAAGGGGACAGAACAGTGCCTGACACGCAGCAAGGGCTCAGGAATATGTTACATGTGTTAAAACTTCAAAGGCGGGGACGGAAAAGACAGTGACAGAGCTTCAGAACCTGGCTCAGGGTCTCCTCTCTCTGCCTCCTTCCTTGGAGCTCCGGGGCAGCCAGGCTCAGTCCCTTACCATCCTCGTGTGACCAAGTATTAGAATTTATTACCAAGGGGTCAAATCCCGACTAGATTCCAAGTGCCCCACGGGCAGGTCAGGGGCTCAGTCATCTTTCCTCTTTGTACCCTCAGTGCAGAGCAGAACAGAGCTGGCAAAGGGCAAGCTCTGCGTCAACACTGGCTGAATCCAGTGCATCTCCTGGGCCTCTCTGGTTCGCAGCTGTCTCTGCTTTCCTTTGTCTGTCTGTCTGCTCTTGTCTCCATTTCTGCCTCCCTGAACTGGGTTGCTGAGGTGTTCTGGTTGAGACCCCAAAGTGGGCCTACCACAGGGAGTTCACTTTTCTCTCTCTCCCTCTCCTTGGTGGAAGGTGCACCCTGGGGAATCCAGGGTCAGGGCAAGGGCGGTATGCAGGATCTTGGAATGAAGGTGGGAGGACCCAGCTTCAGGACCACATCATCGCTTCCCCGGGGGTAACTGTCCCTGAACAGTAGAAAAACAGCAGCATTGTCCAAGGAAGAGGTCCCATTTTCCCATAATGGCTCTAGGTGCCAGGCATCTGTTCCGCATTGTGTCCTTAAGGGACTCAGGTCAGATGGAGTAGAGGTTGACTGGACTGCTCGTGGGGGAGGAGCCAGACTGCGGCAGGTGGGGACTGGGCCCTGCCCCTGCGCCTGCCCTGCCGCCAGATTTCCTGAGCCTTTGGACTCTGAGCTTCCCTGTGCTACACCAGCTAGGATGACAATAACAAAAGAATGTGGCAGAAGCTCAATCACTTTTTATGAACTGGCCTTGGCAGTCACTCAGTGTCATTTCCACTGCAGTCACAAACACCCCTCACTCAAAGGGAGAAATATAGTCCCCATCTCTTATGGGGAGTATCAAAGTTGCCTAGTAAGGACAGCAAGTGGGTTGGGAACAAAAGTCCTAATGGTTATTAGTGCTAGCGTGTATTAAGGTTCTTTAGAGAGACAGAACCAATAGATTGATTAATGATTGATGGATCATAAGGAATTGGCTCACATGTCTATGGAAGCTCAGAAGCCATGGGATATGTAGTCAATAAGTTCTAGTTCAAAAGCAGGAAAAGACTGCAGTTTTAGTAGTCGGGCAGGCAAAGTTCCTATTTCATCGGCCTTTTTGTTCTAGTCAGGCCTTCAACTGATTGGGTGAGGCTCACCCCCATGAGGAGGACAATCTGCTTTACTCAGTCTACCCATTCAAATGTCAATCTCATCCAGCAACACCCTCACAGATACACTCAGAATAATTTTTGACCAAGTATCTGGGCACCCCATGGCCCAGTCAGGTTAGCACATAAAATTAACCATCACAAGGTATCTCCGAAAAGCGCAACTGCCACATTCTCAGAGGGACAGAGCACTGCCCCTTTGGGTCCCAGACAAGCTCAGAGTTCTCTGGCTCTTCTGAAGGATGTCGCTGCTGGCAGACATGGGAACTAGGTTCAGGCAAAAACCCTTCCTCCTCAGGGCCCCCACCCCTTTCCTGACTGGGCCTCATGGGTAAAGGAGCCCAGAGTTGAGAAGGGTGACTTAGGAAGTCACATGAGGCCCTAATCAGGGCATTGCTACTTCAGAGGAAAATCCAGAGGCTGGGGGTCTCTTGGGCCTTTTGGGACTGGGTAGGCTTACTGGTGGGAGCACATGGGACATGCAGGTAGTGAGGGGAAGAGAAACCCCAACTGGCGGTGGTGTCCGGGTGAGGCCAGGAGCGATCTGGGAAAGGTACAATGGTCAGGTTACTGAAGGGTGCCCTTCCTCCTCCTCATCTTCATCCTTCTTTCTTGCTGCAGCTCAGGCCTTGTTGTTTAACAAACAAACAATATGCCAGAATAGATTGGAATACACAGTCAAATTCAGAAATGAGTACATCACTGGATTTATCCGTATACCACATTCACGCACCGGGGGCCGTGGGTGGGCTAGGGCTCTCACAACACTTCTGAGAGAGGAGGTTATCCATTCCAACCTGTAAATCAGGGTGTCAAACTCACTTTCACCAGGGGCCGAGCGTCATTTTAGGGCTGTGTAAATGCAACTACTCCTGAACTAGGGGCAAGGAGCTCGGTGCTGCCGCCAGGTAGAAACAAGGTGCTGGGCCAGATAAAACAAGGGGGAGGGCCGGATTCAGCCCGCGGGCCTCATGTTTGCCACCTGCGCTGTAAATGATGACAATGAGATGGCAGACTGAGTAACTTGCTCCTGATCACACAGCTCATGAGTGATGTAAGGTGAGTTCAATCATTGTTTGAATTCTAAGAGTTCAGTCCACTGTATGCTCTTTGCGCTGTATCAGAGTTCCTCTAATTGGGGGGAATGGGGAAGTGAGGTGAGTACAAGGCAACAGCAAGAAGAGGAAGTTGGAGAGAAGGAAGCTAGATTTCCTTCCTGCATTTCTTAGTGGTTATTCACCTTTAAGGGACAAGCAAGTTGGGGGGGAGGCTGCCTGATTCTAGGGATGGCAATGAATTTGGGTGGGAGATGGTCCTTCAGAGAGAATGGGCAAAGGCGCCTGGTTGTGCTCAGTGAGAAAGGAGAAGGTCAGGGCCAAGGCTACCAGCCTCTCCTCATTGGCATGGTCGACCTGAGTGCCCCTGTGAATCACTACACAGCTCCCAGACATTTTTCTCTCTTGCCCTCAACTTTAAGGCTTCCTGGGAAAACACGTTTCATCTATTATAAAATAATTTCCTGGGAGAAGATGGGATAGAGTGGATCATGAAGAGAACAGAAAATGGGAACTCTGCTTCTGGCTCAGTCTCTGGTAGTGGTTCTAAGCAAGTCACTTCACTTCTCGGGACCCCTAGTGAGTGAGTACCTGTCTCCAAGCTTCACTCCAGCTCTGAAGTGTGTGCCTCCCGCTGTGTGTGCCTGGTATGTAGTAGGCACTCACACAAGCTGAATGGTTGCATGCGTTGAACTGGATCTCCAGTCACTTCATGGCACAGCAGGGCCCCTGTTTCATGAAGAGGCCATCGAGTTCCTGCTCGGGTGAGCTGAGCATTTTTCTTTTATACCTGGGCCCTGAGTAGGGGTTCACCCTTGGGCAATTAACACCAGGGCTTGGAAGGCTCTTATGTCTCTCATGCAACGGTGACTCCTAAGTCCCCTTTATGTAACTTCCTATAGCCACGTCCTCCCACAGGCCTGCCTTGGAATGTCCCCCTTTTGGCTTTCCCTTTGTTCCAGATCTTCACACTGTACTGCCATGGGAATGCACACAATGAATCGCAGGACCAGGCCTACCAGGATGTTCCAGGCATCGTGACGAGGCCAGAGCGGGGAATGAAGGATGCTCCTCGCATCTCATGTGCTCAGCATGCCAGAGGCTGCTATCCCCATCCTTGCCTTGGCTCTTCTCACACCATCCCCACTGCCAACCACACCCTTTCTCTTCCAGAGCCTCCTCCAGACCCACTCTCCCTGCATCAGGCTTGTGCCGCTGTTCATGGAGTGTTCGGTTGTGGGCACCATCATCCTTAGGGAGTTTGTCCTCCCTGCTAAGCTCCCCCTTCACTACTCACTCCAGCCCCATCAGCCTTCAGGGGTGTGAGGAGGTGGGACATCAGCCTTCAGGGGTGTGGCAGAGTTGGGACACAGCTAACTGCAGGCGAGTCATCTCCCCAGGTTCCCATGGGGAGAAAAGAACGGGTGGATGTGCTGGTAGGAAAAAAATGACATTCAGGTTAAGAGTGGAGCTGAATCGAGCATTAGTCATTGAACCCAGGGGAGGGGGAAGCCTCTCCGAGAGAGGCCATGTATGTCAGGGTGTTGGTGGTCTTGGTTAGAGAGAGGCGGTCTGAGAGAGCAAGCAGACCTACCACCACATGGAGCCAGCGACTAACTATAGTCTGAGAGGAAACGATGGGTCATTTAGGTTCATGAAAGGTCACCAGTACACCTCAGCGGGGGCCTCCTCTGTGGGCGACCCTGTACTTGTGGCCCCACGGCTGGCTCACACCATGGACTTTGCAGTCCCATTGCTGTTGAAACAGATGCATGGGAAGGGGCTAACCTTTGCAGCTGGGGGAGTGGTATTAGACTTCATGGTAAAAGAAACACCCATTTTTATGGAACCTTTTCCAAAAAAAAAAGTGGATATCCCCTGTATCTGAAATGATCAAGGGCCAATCTGAAGATGCAGGTGGCACCGAGTCATCTGTCACAGCCCTCGAACGTTGGTGGACCTATGGCCTCTCCATTCATCTGAGGACAGATGGACATAGCCCCAAGCAAGTGAGGTCTCTTCCCTGTAAGAAAGCTGAGGTAAGTGAGCATTAATCGCTTTCATCGAAATTGCTTCTCGCTGCTTTTGCACGACACTTGGTCTCTCACTTCAATCTCCTTCTTTCCCCTCAGACTGGCTCCCTCAGTCTACTATCAACATCCACATTTCTATCACACATGCCTTTCCTCTCTGGTGTCTGCAGTCACAGACTGGGGAGTCCTCTCAGATTTAGTAAATTCTCTGAGACCTTTTTATTCATTTCCTGACATTAATCCTGCCCCTCCCATTACCCCTCCTTCACCCCCGCATTCTATGGTCATCAAATAGCTTTGGGCCTCCATAACATCATGCATGATCTCCTGGCTGTTGATGTGCAGCTGGTATTTCCCTCCCCCAACCTCGCTGAGTCATGCTGGGATGATGAGATGGTGAACGGTGTCCAGAACTGCTATAGCAGGTCCTTCAGGATTGTCCCATGCAGCAGGGACGACCACCTCTGCACCAAAAATCCGTTTCCTTTTTCCAGGGACACAGCTAGCCCACATGTTCCCATCTCCCATGTACTTAAATGCAGTGTATCTGAGTGCTAGGCGGTCGGACGTGACCAACCCTTTAAGAAGAGCACAGCTACAAGCAGACAGAGAGGCTTCAGAGATGGTCATGTTAGAAAGGAAAGGTGCCTGGTTCCTGGAAGACTGTGAGGAAGAAAGACACCCACCGATGGCACTGGATTTCTATGTACATTAGCAAGCATGGTGCCCCGCAGATCAGAGCAGCATGGGGCACCAAGGCATCGGAGGCCCTCGCTGCAACCACACGGGCCTCACAAACCTCCCCAAATACTACTCAGAGGTCATCTGAGCGAGGAGGAGGGACCGGGGCAGAACTCTAAGCACTTCTTTGAAAAGAACTGTTTTCAACTTGAAGAGAGACCCAGGAAGAGACTCAGGTATTTGGAAGCAGGAAGAGACTCAGGTATTTGTTAACCAGCAAATTTGAGTTTCCTTTCTGCTCTTCAAATGGGAGCTGGCGTTGGTGCTTACATCGCCGGCCACTGTGAGAATTAGCCAGGAGCCTGTGGAAAGCATCTGGAATCGGCAGGTCGTAACCGATGTCTTCGCTGGGACCATGGTTCCGCAGAGAGGTGGCACTCCTGGGGACGACTAGGTCAGTTATGAGAAATAAGGTGTTCCATTTATTTTGCACCTCTGAGGGGAGTGTGAAAAACACTCTCTGCTACCATAATACTTAGTAACAACGACACAACTTGAGTGGGGATTTGTGGCTTTAAAGCCCTTTAGAGCACTGTCCCCTTGAGCCCTCTCAAAAATGCCATGACAGGGGAGACCATTTCCCCCTTTAGTTTACAGATCCGGAAACTGGTGCTCCGCAAGTCTGACTCAGCCAACGTCATGTTTCTAGACAATGCTGGAACCAGCCCTGAAAACCAGGGCTCCTGACTCCAAACTCTCTTCTCTTTCAACGCTGTCACTCCTGTGTATGGGCCCACGGCCACTGCAGAGGGCAGGACCCTCCACCTACTTCTCGGGTCACTGGACTTCCCTCCTACAAAGCCGCCTTTGTTTGGTTGGTCTGGGTACTGAGAAAGGAGCGGGATCACAGAGGATCCCAAACACGTGGTGGGGAAAGAACAGACTCTCTGGCTAACCCAGCGAGTGCCGGGCTCCCTCGTACAACAGTCCTTCCTGCACAACAGTCCCGAGGGCCTGCAGGCTTTCCCTCCAGCCCTGGGTGGCCACGGAGCCATCTGCAATCTTGGAGACAAGTGGCTCAGATGTGGGGAGGCCAGGTGGTCTTTCCTGGTCATACAGAATCAGAGGTGACACGGACTTGGGGAGCCTGCCTCACAGAAGGAGAAGGGGCTAGAGGAGGAGGAAACCAAGCCCAGTGGACGTGGTGGAGCTGCCCAGCTAAAGGGCTCTCGCTCTGTCTTTGCTAAGACCTCTTCAGTGGCAAACAAGACACGCAGTCATATGCACTTCAACACTCAAGAAGGTAATTTTTAAAAATATATTACCTAAAATGGGGGTTATGTGTTAGAAAGGGTGAGGGATGTTTCACAGAATCCAGGTCAGCTGGATCCAGAGACCGGAAAATCCTCGGGTACTCTCCCTGAGCAGGGTGGTCTTGGGGTCAGACCTGCCTTCTCGGGCCTCCTGGTTGCCTGCAAGGCTAACTCCTCTTGTTTGAAATTCCAGATTCCCAGAGGAGAGAATTTGATCCACCCGGCCCAGGGGTTTCCACGCTCGCTGTGGTTGGATTGGCTCCAGCGGTCCCCCTGAAGTGCCCCCTGAAGTGTCCCACCCAGGCCAAGCAGTCACGTGGCTAAATGCAGAGCAGGCCTTTGGGCCACAGTGCGGGAGAAAGCTGACTACATGTGGAGGAGAGTTCATTTCTTCTGCTTTTTAGTTATTTTTTATTTTTTACAGAGAGAGAGAACGGAAGGGAGGGTAAACAGAGGGAGAGAAACACCAGTCTGTAGCCTCTCATACACACCCCGACTGGGGACTTAACCTGCAACCTAGGCATGTGCCTTGACCGGGAATCGAACCGCCCACCTTTCACTTTGCGGGATGATGCCCAACCCAATGAGCCACACTGGTCAGGGCCATCTTACATTTTTGTTTCAGAAGAATGAAGGTTTTCTTTCCATTTGAGCCTTTTCCTTACAATCCACTCCGAGGGCAGCTCTCACTCCAGGCATAGTGGCGGCTGTTTCATGTAAAAGGTGACAGAACCACCTACTTGCGCTCTAAAATGTCCAATTTCCTCTCCGTGTCCCACAGCCAGACCCTGACCCTGTGCGGGGACAGCAAGTGACAGGGGCCATCAGCCTCTAGACACATTGAGAACTCTGCGATCGGCACTCTGCCTGCTGTTACTGCCTTTTTTTCTTTTTTTTTGTTATTTGGTAGAGGGCAGGCCTGCTATCGCCACAGACGCTCGCTCTGGGCCTCAACAGCTGAGGAAACCAAGTCAAAAAGGTGTGGCCCGACCTCCTGTGACATTTTGTCTGGTTGTGGGTTTTTCTTTCCTGTGTGGGTGACCTCTGATGTGGAAGAAACATTTGAGGGCTTGTCTGTGTCCCAGTTTGGCCCAGTTTGCATCATTAGGAATAATAAAACAGTGTTACTCTACAGTTACAGGAATTCACCTCACGGGGAAGTTATAAAACCAAGAATGTATGCGTGACACTTGGAAGCTCACCCTGTCTTTTCCTGGAAGATTCGTTAAGCCAGATATTTCCCAGGTCAGACCAGCCTGCAAGCATAAGAGACGCCCCGGGGACCTCTGGCTCCAGGCCCACCAGCTCAAGCTGGGGTTTGGGGCCGGCTCCCAGCACCTCGGAGAGCGTGTTCTCTTTGGGACCACGCCATCGCTGCACCCCACTCGCTGCCCATCACTGATGGGGGCCTCCTCCTCTGCACGCAGGCCATTCTTCCGACCTGGCCCTGGCCCCTTCTCTGCGGCATCAGTCACAGCACAGGGAGGTGATGACGGGAAACTTCCTTCCTCGTGGGGCTAACGCTGCATTATTCAGACCCACGCTGGGGTCTGAATAATTCTACCGTTCCATTCAGCACTCCTAGCGATTCGCCTTTGAGGGAACTCAGTCTTCCCTCATCGGAAAAGTGACGTAGAGAGATGGGGTGATATTTATGGTCTCTTGCTAGAGAATGGCGTCATGGCTTAGAGGGCCCTACCGTGATGGCTTTCTCTGTGGACATTTTGATGCCACCACCCGAAATGAGACCAGGCCAAGGTCAGATGAGCAGCAATTGCCTGACCCAAAGATGTACTTCTTTTGTTCAGTCCTTTATGTCTACTGTCATTATAAAAAAGCAAGATTCTGTCTGAGAAACCTCTTGGGTAGAACAGCAGCTTGACAGGGAAACATGAAGATGGGTTCAGACTTGTCCCAGGGCCTCAGGTGACTGATCCGCCCACTCTGTCTCTTTCACAGTCTGTATCATGTCAGATAGTAACAGAGCAGCAAACCCCAGCAGGCGTTTTCTGGTCCTCCGTCACCACTCAAGAAACCGCTCCGGGCTGGCCCGACACTGACCACTGAGGTACACAGTTCTCGGGCCTCCACAGGAACAAAACAGACTTGTGCACAGAGCCACGTGGCCCTGACCCACATCCACGAAGGACTGGGTAGATCTTTCCTTCCGCCTGTGCAATCCACAAAGGGAGGCCACGTCAGCAAGCCTGTGGGCGCAGCATGGGCTGGGATTCTATGTGTCCGAATGAACTACTTTCATGCCTTTCCTGAGAAGGGCATTTTATCATGTCCACTGCAGCCCTGAAGACCTCGGGGCTCACAGCTGTGAAGAAGTGGCCAGGTCTCTGACACCAAAGCCTGCTGTGGGCTCTTACAAAGCTGCCCAGTGGTCCTCGGAGGTGTGAACCTCCTTCACTAGGGTTTGATAATGTTCCTGGGCCTGGGGAGGGGAGGGGAAGCTTCAGACAACAGGGTGAGTGAATGAGGTTTGTGTTTGAGTCCTTCCAGCAACCTTCTCAGCCTTTCCACCCTCCTGCCATCCCCCGGGCTACTCTCAGCCCACTCCTGAAAAGCGAGAAGGCTACCTTTGGTAACTTTTCTGCAGGATGCTCAAAGAACAAAAGTCGCAGATCTCAAATGGGCCTCTCCGTGAGGAATTTCAATCTCTGAGATGCACGGTGTTTGCCTGTCCAGTAAATCACCTGTCGGCACTGCGTCTTTTCCAAAAGCCAACTGGAAACTAACTGGAAAGCTGCGTGTGCTGCTGGGACTGAACAATCTTGAGGCTTTCAGATGAGACTTTCTCCCCTCATTTGCACAGTGAAGCTGTGTAGTTTGCCTTCCCAACCCAACCGTTCGTGGCAGCCATTGGAAGCCAGGCCTTTCCAGGTACAGAGCAAGACAACATCCCGGGCACCAGCGACTTGATTTAAAGTTGTTCCAAAAGTATTAGTCAGTACTATTAGACAAAAGAATTACAGGAAGAGCATAGAGGTATCTTTAAAGCAGGGGATATTATCATTATTTATAGATGATCTGATCACACAGTTGAAAAGTGCAATAAAATAAAATTATTGGAAATATTGAATTCAATAAGGTGGTCATAACTTCTTAAAAAGCAAAATCAATGTCCTTAGAGCCAAGTAATAACCAGTCAGAAAATATAACGTAATAAAAGACTCATTCACCAAAGCAACCATAACAATAAAATAAAATAGGATACAAATGAAATACCTAGGATAAACTTTAAAACTATGTGCATGATAGATGAAGAGAATAATAAACCCAAAGCAAGAGACATAAAAGACCTGAACAAATGGTGAGACGTCTTGTTCTCAAATGAGCAATTAAATTTTGGTTAATTTCTAAATATTTGGGGATTTTTCCAAGTAGTATTCTGATTTCTAGTTTAATTGCATTGTAGTCAGCAAGCATGGCTTGTATGATTTCAATTTTTTATTATATTTTATTGTCTATGCTATTACAGTCGTCCTGTTTTCCCCTCTGCCCCCTCCACGCAGCACTCCCCACACTCCCTCAGGCAATCCCCCCACCATTGTTCATGTCCACGGGTCACAAATAGGTTCTTTGGCTACTCCATTTCCTATAGGTACTCTACGTCCCCATGGCTATTCTGTAACTACCTATTTGTATTTCCTAATCCCTCTTCACCCCTTCCCCCACAACCTCTCCCATCTGGCAACCATCAAAATGTTCTCCGTATCCATGATTCTCTCTCTGTTCTTCTTTGCTTAGTTTGTTTTTTTACATTCAATTGTTGATATTTGTATTTTTTGCCATTTTATTGTTCATAGTTTTGATCTTCTTTTTCTTAAATTAAAAAAAAATTTTGTTAAGGTTTATTTTATGGCCCAGAAAAGAGTCTATGTGAATGTTGTATGTTGTACTTGAAAACTATGTGCACACTGCTTTTGCTTTTGTTGGATGGAATATTCTGTAAATGCTAGATGAAATTGTTTGAGTTTTCTATATCTTTGCTGACTCTGTCTACTTGTTCTATCAATTATTCAGAAAGGAATGTTGAAATCGCTCACCATAACTGTGGATTTGTGTGAACTCTATCACTTTTTGCTTCGTATATTTTGTTTGGTGCATTGCCCAAGAGGATGTAGCAGCCTATGGATACATGTATGTGCCTCACAACACAGCTTCAACACACATAGCTTCTTGGTGAATTAACCTCTTTATGATTAAGTGTTGTCCCTGTTTATCTCTGGTAATATTCTTTATTCTGAAATCTACTTTGCATTCATCAATATAGAGACTCCAGCTTGCTTTTGATTACTGTTTGCGTGGTGTATCTTTTTTTGTCCTTTTACATTTAACCTACCTATGTCTGTGTTTCAAGTTAATTTTCTCTGCTTTTCAATCAATCTTTTTAAATTGTTGTGTTTAAACTGTTTATAATAAATGTAATTATTGGTAGGGTTGAATTTAAATTTACCATCTTCTTATTTGTTTTCTATTTCTCCCCCTATTCTTTGTTTCTTTATTCCTGTTTTTCTTCTTTCTATTGCATTAATTGGATATTTTAAATAATTTCATTTAATTTTTATTTTTAACCTCTTTAGTTATACCTCTCTAAAAAGTTTTCAGCGGTTGCCATAGGGTTTATATATAATATGCATCATTACTTATTACAGTCTACCTTCAAACAATATCATTCCATTTATTGCATTGTATAAAAATGTAACAGTTTACTTTCAAATTAATTTCTTCTATTTTTGTGTTATTGTAGCCATAGATTATGCTTTTACATATGTTATAAACCCTGCAACATATTGTTACTATCTTTGATTTATCCAATCAATTATCTTTTAGAGCAATTAAAAATAAGAAAATCATATTTTACATTTACTTTCATTTTTACTATTTCCAGCACTGTATTTCTCTGTAAGATCCAAGTTTTCATGTGGTATTATGTTCCTTCTGCCTGAGGAACTTCCTTTAGCATTTCTCATAGAGCACGTCTGTTGGCAATGAATAATCTCAGCTTTTGTTTTTCTGAAAAGGTTTTTATTGCACCCTAATTATTGAAATATATTTTTGCTAAATATAGAATACTGGGTTAACAAATTTTGCTTTTCTCTTTTGATATTTAAAAGTGTCTCTTCATTATTTGTTTGTTTATATAGTTCCTCATGAAAAGTCTTCTGTAATTCTTATCTTTGTTCCTTTCTAAAAAATGTCTTTTTTCTCTGCTTGTCTTCATAATTTCATTTTTATTTTATATAAGTTGACATTGGGTCAACTATTTTGCAATTTTGTGATAAAATAAAGCCAAAACTTTGCTTTATTCCTTACATCAAAATAAATTCTACATGTATCAAAGTTTTAAATGCAGAAGGAACATAAACCTATAAAAACACTAGAAGGAAATATAGATGAATATTTTTAAAAACTTGGGGTGGTAGAAATATTTATAAGCACGATATAAAATTCAGAAATCATAATAATTTTGAAATTTTTAAACACACTGGGATTTCAACTTTTGTGTAGCAAATATCAAAACAAAAGGACATAAACATGATTTAAAATGCACAAAAGGTATATTTATATAAAATAACAATATGGAAACAAGGAACGATAAAGAAAAAGATGGGTGGGATATATGAAAAAGCAATCCCAGAAATAAAAAAAATGAATAAGGCTTTGAAAATTATTTGTTTTTATTATATAGAATACTAATAAAAAAGATTTTAAAGCCCGGCTGGTGTAGCTTAGTGGATCGAGCGTGGGCTGGGAACCAGAGGGTCCCAGTTCGATTCCCAGTCGGGGCACATGCCTGGGTTGCAGGCCAGATCCCCAGTGAGGGCCATGTGAGAGGCAACCAAACATTGCTCTTTCTCCCTCCCTTCTCCTCTCTCTAAAAATAAATAAATAAAATCTTAAAAAAAAAAAAAAGATTTTAAAAACTTATCAGATTGGCAAAGAGTAAAACGACAATACTTAACATTGAACAGAGATCAGGAAAGCAGACTCTCTTAAGCACCATTTGTAAATTTTAAACTAATAAAATCTTTCTGAACGACCACCTGGCAAAATGAATACAAATTTGCAATCCTGCATACCTCTCTTTGGCCAAACGTGTTGAGAGGAAGCCCGGAGCAGTGGCTGAGTCGGTATGGTTTCATATCAAACTACCTGGGTTCTAATCCTGGTTCTGCCACATACTTCCTGTGTGATACTGGGCAGTTTAAATAATCTCTCTGTTTTACTTCAGTGTCTGGCAGCTGAAGATACTAAACACCTACCTCACTGGGTTATCATGGGGTTTAATGAATTAATATCTATAAAGCAGTTAAAATGGTGAATGGCCCTGAGATGGCTACTAGACTTACTGTGGTAGTCACTTTGGAAGGAATATAAATGTTGAATCACTCTCAGACACCTGAAACTAATATAGTGCTATTTCAACTACAATTTTAAAATATTTAAAAATAGTAACATAAAATAAAATGGCGACTAGCACGTTTTGGATCTATTACATCAACATGAGTGTTGGCTATCAATGTATCAGTAGTGGTCTTCGTGAAATTCCTCCTTGAAATCCTTGAGTCATCCAAACCAAAAATTTCCTTCTAAGATTCCTTCTTTTTCTGTTGCCCACCAGATGGTCACTTAAATTAGTTGAACCTGTAGGTCCTAAACTGTAAGTGAGATGATGTGATATTATGATAGTTCAACAGTTTGAACTTAGATGCAAAGCAGTTTGAATTTTGTCATTCTGCTTGACATTTTGAGGGTTGAGGGCTTACTTGCATCTTAGCCTGCACATGTCAGGGCATTTAATGACTGCGACAATGTTCTTAATGTCCAACTGACATCATAAATGAAAGAGTCACTTGGTCCTGCCACAGAGCCAGCCTGATGGGACAGGCCATACCCTCCATTCTGCGCCATCGCCATGACACCTGCTGAAACAAGGTGACAGAATTTCTGTCCCTGTTCTGACTGATGGAGACACAAGACTCCATAGAGACATGGAGGTAAGGGCCCATGTGACTAGCAAAAAAGAATTTGTTTTTGGCGGCACTTTTAGAACTAAGAAACTCTTCCTTTGTTGTGGAAATGTCCTGTAACACCTACTTTTAGAAATTATCTGAAGGAGCACTGGCTGGTGTAGCTCAGTGGATTGAGCACAGGCTGGAAACGAAAGGGTTGCCGGTTTGATTCCCAGTCAGGGCACATGCCTGGGTTGTGGGCCAGGTCCCCAGTAGGGGGCGCGCAAGAGGCAACCACACATTGATGTTTCTCTCCCTCTCTTAAAAAAGAAAAAAAAAGAAATTATCTGAAGGAGATAATAACAAGTTCACAAAGATCCTTGTAATAGTAAAAACAACTCAAGTATACATCCGTGTCCATTGTTTAAACAGATCATAGTTTATATAATAGAATGCACAGCCATTTAAAATACTGCTGTGGATCTACAGTTAACAAAAGGGAAAGATTCCCATATCACTGGATAGATTACTTAGGTTGCATTTAGAGTATGAGCATTCATTTATTTTCTTCATAGAAATGATATCCATTTGAAATAATTTTTTGTTTATTATCTGTTGTCCTCACCAACACAAGATCAGGGAATTTAAGTTTACTGCTTTACCCAGAATCTTGAACATTGTAGGAATTCAAAGATGTTTGTTGAGTAAACGAATGAATAAATGAATTCCACTTCTGTACAGTACGCATGCCTACTTCTACGTGTATATGTCCTGGGGAGGGACAGGAAAGGGAGTTCACCCAAAGGCTGGTGGTGGCTGGCTCTTTGTAGTGCATTCCCTCCTTCCCTCTTCTCCAATTCCTTACTCCCCAGCTACATACCCATAAATACCAAAATAACGCAAAAATACATTCTTCATGTATAAACTTCCAACAATATGGAAAAAATATACAGATAAACAGCAGAACTTCCCTTGCATTCTCCCCTCCTCCCACCTCTCCAAAGCTGGCTGTCCTCCCCAGAGATAACTATTGTTACCAGTTGCGCGTGTATCTTTCTGGACTTGTAAAAACATATACGTGTACAGACAGACACAATTTTATTTGTGTGTATTCTTCAAACAAAACAGGACCAGTCTGTGCATACTGTTCTGAATTTGCTTTTTTTTTAAACAATATATATTGAAGTGTTGCTGATATCAGCACGTACGATTCCTTTCTGTTCTTTTTAGGCACTGTACAATAATGTATAAGATGCATGCATTGCCTAGTATGGACATATTCTTGCTTATTTTGTCAGAACCCACTGATGGGCATTTAGGCTGGGCCACCCTATTGCTATCACAGCTATGATGCTGCAGTAACATCTTATTTGGGTCTCTTTGGAGCCTTTGTGTGTATGCTCCAGATAAATGTTTTCAAGTGAAATTGCCAGATGAAAGAATAAAGATGAAATGTATGCATTTTAAATACTGATGGTTTCCACCAAACTCTTTTCCAGAGGCGACACTAACTTACTCCCCCAGTAATATTGGGTGAGAATGCCATTTCTCTCTTCTCTTGTCAACACTGAATCATCTTACTAATCTCCTAATGCGCTGCTGGTTTGACAGGCAGGAAAATACCTCCTTATGTCGTTTTAATTTGCATTTCTCTGATAACTGGCAGGACCGAGCACTTTGACCTGTGTCTATTGGACATTTCTTCTGGGAAATCAGTGTTTTTATTCTTTGTTTGTGTTCTTGTTATGTTGCTTATCTTTTCATTAATGATTTGTAATACTTTTAAACAATATAGAACCTGATTATTGCTATTTTGTAACATATTTAAGGCCTTTCCTTCCTCAAGATTAGAAAAATAAGTCCCTCTGTGTTCTTCTAATGGTATTTATAGTTTTGCTTTTTATGTTTAGCATATAATACATCAGGTACTTCTTTGTGTTTATGATGTAAGATAAAGATTTAATTTTAAAAATTAAAAAATGAGTAACCAAGTGCTGTGACATCAACAATTGAATACATTATCCTTTTCCTCAGTTGGAATATTACCTTTATCAAAGTACCAATTAATGGTTTGAATTTTACTTGAATTTATTATATTGAACATGGTTTTATTTTTGAATTGTTTACAAAAAGCATTCATTGTTTTTTAAATTGGAAAAGGCAGTTATTTTCAAGCAAAATTATTAATGATATATTAATTTAAAAGTTCAAATGATAGCATTTTATGTACATTTTAATTCCATTATGTGAAAACATTTACATAATATAAAAGCGGCAGAAAAATGAGTAAAATGCTAACAACTATAACCTGGTGTTCTAGAATTAAGGATGATTGTTAATTTTCTTTACAATGTTTTTTTATGTTTTCCAAATTTTAACTAGTAAACACATAATATCCTTATTATAAAGGAAAAGATAGGTTATTTAGAAATACTTAACAATGCACTGTAAATTTTCCTTGGTCCCCAGATCAGGACTACAGAAAATTTTCCTCCGAGAGCAACTGATAGACAGCCAGTAGAAAATCAGAATGTTGATTTTATATTCGTCATTTTTCTTACGCTAATATTTTGTTATTTCTTTTAGGCCTCGAACTTGCTGTTTTTAGTTCCCATGCTCTTGCACTGGAGCGAACTTTAAGTTCATTTTACTCTTAATTTTATTTTATTCCTTGCACTCTTGAAATGTGTTTGTCACTCAAGTATACCTGAGAGTAGGGTTCCCTCTACTTTTACATTGAGCGTTTTCTTTCCAGAGCCAGACACACAGCAAAGCCACGCTTTCCCCTTAACCATGTCGCCTTCCTAGCATTCCTAGGTGTGAGAAATCTTGAAAGAATTCTAGCCCGGGAGTCCTGACTCCGGGTTAGGGATAATCACTCAGTGACTGATCCGAACCTTCCTGGCCCCCACAACTCCTGGGAAAACAGCAGTTTCAACTTCCACAAATTTGAAATCAACAAACTAGGAGAAGACCTGGATCTTTGCGTGCTGGACCACACTGCGAGGCAAAGCCCAGGCTGACTGAGTTTCTCCCCCTTTTGAAACAGAGGCTCTGGTGGCAGGAGACGACACCTCCGGCTGCTGCTCCAGCTTCTGAGCTGTCTCACCGTGGGGGTGCGCAGCTGGGCAGAGGCGGGCGGGAGTGGCAGGGTAGTGGTTAGGGAGGTAGGTGCTGCCGCACACCAGCCTCCACACTCCAGCTTCATTCACTGAGGTTGCTTTGGGGACCTGAGACAGTGAGGCTGCAGCAAGTCTGTTTGGGACAGTGCCAGCAAATCCACAGAGAAATTGATATGAGGTCGCTGCCTCCAACTGCCTTTACCCACTTGCAACAAACCCAAACCTCTTACATAATTTTTGGGAGGTGTTGTCAATAGCCGGTCCCTCTCTTGCTGGATCAGGCACTCTGCCCCTCTGTCATTGGCTGGTGCTTGACGAAGGGGTTGGAGTGGTCAGGGTCCACGTGAGGATCCTGTTAGGAGCTGTTGGGATCTTGTTAGGATCCTGTTGGGATCCTGTTGACCAGAGGCATGATGTCCGCAGATGGGCAATGCTTGAAATCCTGGTTTGAGAATCCTGAATACTTCTCTCTTTTGACATCCTTTACACTGAATGCCTTTCTCTAGCCTGAATTCCTGATTTCAGTTCTACCTCCAGCCCTTAGTTCCAGTTCTCTTCTCTTTTACAAACGTTGAGTCTCGGATTTTCAGGGCTACCTTCCTGTTGGACCAGATGAGGAGTGGGTATAATGTGTGTCCTCAGAATGCTTGGTGTCATGAGGATGTAAATGAATCTATCAGGGAAGAGAAGAGAGGCAAGGGAGCTGAGCATCTCTCTAAGTATCTAGTAAGCATCGGTCATTCTGCTAAGTGCCTTACATCACTGCATTTGTTTTTTCTAAATATCCTCCTAAATAAAATGTTATAATCTCCCTTTTGCACATGAGCAAACTGAGACTCACTAAAGTTAAGTAATTTCTAGGTTGCACAGCTAGAGTGGGGTATAACGAGGGTTTACCCTGAAGTCTGTCCGGAGCCAAAGCTCACAGCCTGCTCCTCTTAATCAAAAGGATGGAGACCTGATGTCCGGATTGTGTTACATTCAAATGTGAACTACTCACGCCACCACCACGTCACCGTCCCTACCTGCCGCCAGAGCCTGGGGACCTGAGCCAGAGGCTGGCGGACACGTCAGAAGTACAGCCCCTCCCCACACCTCCTGAGAAGGGAAGGGTCCAGAACCTTGGCAGACTGACTCACTTATCCTGACCCAGCTTTGGCGGGGACCGTGTACTTGTTCTTCAGTCTTCCCAGTTTTTAATCCTGATCTCAATTCAGGATCTGGATATGAATCCATGAATGGAAATATCATGCTTAGTGCTTGGTTTCTTCAAGGTTAGTAGTCAGAGAGTCATCTCATTGCTCATAAAGAGCACTACCATTATGACTTGGTTGCTTTTTAAGCCTCGCGAGGTGCCCTTGTAGCACTAGAATAGATCTTACTTTCAAAATAGGGTTGAACTTCCCTTAAGAAAGAGAACATTACCCTGGCCTCCCAGCATTGCCTTCTTCTTTGCTCTAGGACATGGAAAGATAAACGTGGTCTGTTTCCTTCGGAAAGATCAGGAAATACCAAACTCTGAGGTTCTGGGGCAACGGTTAAGCGAGCCACTGGGTCCGTGCCACGTCAGGATGTGCTCTGAACTGCTCTCCTTACTCTGCCCCGATGTACATTTGTTTCTGTCAGATCCATGCCCCACTTTCGAGTACTTAGCTAAAGATTGGGATAGAGGGAATTAATGGAAATTGTGGAATTGAAGTTCAAAACACTAGAATCTCAACCATTATTTGTCCCTCACACTTGACTCTTTATTCTGATCGGTCATTCTTGTTGAACCTGAACCTGAACCTAAGGCTGTAGGGCTATTGTTGGCTGACCAGGAAACAATAGTTTCAAACATGCTAGACTCCTGGCCTTCTGCACACTGTTTATTTTGCCCAGAATGTGCTTCCTTCCATGTCTGCATAACCAACAGCTGTCTGCCTTCCTCAAGGCTCTGTGTAAATACCTCCGCCTTTGCGCAAGCGTCCTTGGGTCTTCCAGCTGCCAGTTGTAAGATGGCAGGTCGGGGCAGAACGTAAGGACTCTGGGACAAGACCACCCACCACAGTTCACTCACGTTTCAGCTCGGCGGTGTGGTAGCCACAGAAACTCGGTAACGTTTCTCACTATGTCCGTACCTTAGTTTCCCCATCTGTAAAATGGGGATAATAATAGTACCTACCTCAAAATAATACCTACCTGATGCTACCAGGATGAAGATGAGACTATGTCACCAACAGGACTTGAGACTAACAAGAATCCATATAAAATCGGATGATATTTGATCTCTTCCCTCCAAAAAATTTACACACCAAAGACTGATATAAATGTGTCGCCTAATAAAGCCAGAGCATTTTCTAAACATTACCCAATATTAAAGTACCTTCCCCAAAGAAAGGCCTATATTTAGAATACAAGATGAAAGATAAATTGTAATCTTGGACACAGAAACAGATCCATTATGAGAAAGTAATGCCATAGCAGAAGTGGTAATGATTGGCCATGCTGCCCTGGCTGGTGTAGCTCAGTGGATTGAGCGTGGGCTGGGAACCAAAGGGTCCCAGTTCGATTCCCAGTCAGGGCACATGCCTGGGTTGCAGGCCAAGTCCCCAGTGAGGGCCATGTGAGGGGCAACCATACATTGCTGTTTCTCTCCCTCTCTGTCTCCCTCCCTTCTCCTCTCTCTAATAATAAATAAATAAAATCTTAAAAAAAAAAAAAAAAAAGAAGTGGTAATGACTGGCCATGAATACCAGAAAGGGAAAGAGAAACTGTCAGAATTAGTGGCTGTGTCTCCTGTGCTGCTAAAAACAGAGCACCCTGCCCCTCTGGCCCTCGTTCCCTCTAGGGAAAATGAGTGTATCAAGCAATCGTAAGTTGAACATCTAACTCCTGTATTCAACTCTCTACCTACTGAGTAGCATTCTGACACTGACTTGGCTTTGCAAATAAATTTCCATATTGGCTAACCTGCCAACAACAGTTTTTAAGTACATCCCTGGGAGATCTATTTCCTTATGAAAATTGATGACCTGCCATTTTAGTCTGTTGGCAACATCTTGGATGTTGGGCATTAACGAACCAGAACTCCATGAGCCAATAGATTCTCCCTGAGTGAGCTGACAAAATGTCTGAGTCTGCGGTGATGCCACCAGGAAGCAGACATCCTGGGAAGCTGGCCTTGACACACTTCCTCAGTGCCACGCCAAGCTTCCAGGGGCCGTGGGAGGGATGGGTCCTTGGCAGGAAGTACATTCCAGTGTGTTTTCTCCAAGAGGAACATTCTCCAAGGAGGTGATTGAGAAAGAACCATATCCCTACGGGTAAGAGAAACAATCCCCATGATGCTTCATCACTTACAGGTGTTGTTGCTTGCCATCAGAGGATTAAGCCACAGAATCATGGTGGAAATCGTTCACTAACTATGTAGGCAGTATCTTCCACATAAGGACTATAAGAGCAGAAACAGACAAAGGTTTCCTTCTAGGAATTTTTAATCTAGAAAATTAGATGAGATAATTTGTATAACAAAAAGTAGAAACTGATATGTACTATAAAAAGACATCATTGGAATGTCATTAATAGTTCGAAGGAGAAAATATTATTTACTTTATTTAACAAACATTTATGTAGCACCTACTATCTGCCAGGGGCACTGTTTAAAGCACTTAATATGGAATAGCTCCTTTAACGTTCCTAATAACTTTTGAGGTAGGTACTATTATTATCCCCATTTTACAGATGGGGAAACTAAGGTACGGACATAGTGAGAAACGTTACTGAGTTTCTGTGGCTACCACACCGCCGAGCTGAAACGTGAGTGAACTGTGGTAGGTGGTCTTGTCCCAGAGTCCTTACGTTCTGCCCCGACCTGCCATCTTACAACTGGCAGCTGGAGGACCCAAGGATGCTTGCGCAAAGGCGGAGGTATTTACACAGAGCCTTGAGGAAGGTAGACAGCTGTTGGTTATGCAGACATGGAAGGAAGCACATTCTGGGCAAAATAAACAGTGTGCAGAAGGCCAGGAGTCTAGCATGTTTGAAACTATTGTTTCCTGGTCAACCAACAATAGCCCTACAGCCTGGTACATTAGAACTAGTTTTACGCATCCAAAGATATTACCGACTTCCAAAGGACCACAGTCACCTGTATCATCCTTGTTGGAATGGACCAGATTCTGTGCTCATGCATTTCCTACTCGCATGTAGAATTATCGTTTCCATTTGGAACATATCTGCATTCAGAGTGCCTGCCCGGGACATTGATTTCAGTTTAATCATATAAAAGATATGATCACCTCCAATGGCAGTCCAAGAGTATCTGAAGCAAGAATGAGCTTAATTGGCTGTCCTTGTTAACATGCTCCCAATTATAATCTGCTTTTGTCCACATTTTATCTGTGGTAGAGAGGCAGACATCTCCCTTCCTCTGGGCCTGTCTCCTGACTGCGCTAGATAATTTTTTCCACTGCTCCACCCAGCCCCTCAGTCATCTCAGCAAAGCTGCTCATTGTGAACCACTTTGAAATGAAAAGATGCGGCACCTGAGCCCAGAGCTAGAACAAACTTGAATGTCAGGTGAGTTAGGTTATTTCAAAGGCTGCGAATACGTTTTCTTTCCCAAGTACCCTGGGCCCCAGTTTCCTCATCTGTCAAATGAAGACCTGGAGGGAGGCAATGTCCAGAGTTATTTTCAGGCTCTACCGTCTTAGATCTATCTAAGCTTTGTACCATCTCTGTGGGAACAGGTACTTGCTGTGGGGACCCCCATACCAGGGGAGGGACAGAAAGGTCCCCAGAACTCTCCTGACTCAGACCCAGGAATGGGGTCACACACACTGCAGTCCCGATAACATGCCCTGTTGAACCAGATGTGGGGGTCTGTTGGGAGGGAAGTGGAAAAGGTTCTCCAGCTTTTTGGGCACCTTTCCCTCAGAAACTCTCCCCATTCCTGAACGCCTGAGAGACCATCCTTAGCAACTGGACTGCCTACTGCCCTTCTCTCCCCTCCTACCCTTGATCTGCTTAGGGGTGAGTGGTGGAGGGGGTGGGGGTTGAGCCAGTCTGGCTGTAGGGCAGGAAAGAGTCTGTTCTGAACAGAGAGGAGGTTCAATAAGGGAAACGAAGCAGGGCCCCCTCCTGGATATTCCTGTTGCCGAAGTGATTCATTTCCCCGGGTAAGGGGTATTCAGCATCGGGGACAAGGACAGAGAGGCGGGAGAAAGGGCTGACTGTGGGAGGGTGGGGGCCATCTCAGAGAGAGCTGGTACTGAAGGTGAGTTCCTGTGAGTGTTTGGCTTTCTCTTTCTGTCATAGTGACTGGGGCTGGATCAGGGCAAGTGGCCTGCCCCCGACCTGTCCCCCATGACAGACTGCAATTCCAGAAAGGTAAGTAGACTTGGAGTGGCTGGTAGTTCTCAGCTATGCCTGTCCCTCTACCTGTGTCAGCCACCCCAGGAAGCCAGACCACTCTGCGTCAAGAGTCACGTACTCACCTGGAACTTAAGCCATATTTACAAAGAGACAAAAACTCGAGATGAAGCAAAACAAGGTAGGGATTTTTCATGCATTTCCCAAATTCCCCAAAGGAAGGGGCACTTTAGCTGAGGTGCTTGGCTTTGACTTTCCTTTCTGGGGCCCCTAAAGAAGGGCTTTTGACTGCCCGCCCGATCCTACCTCATTAAAATTCCAGATGTCGGAAGGAGGCTATGCTCCATCCCATAATTTAAGCCCCCGTTTGTTAGTTCAAAGCGACCTCGGTGGCCCTGATGCAGAGTGCTAGGTTCATGGCCTTAGCTGCACTTCACTGAGAAGGGTGCCATGTGGGCCTGTCTCCAGAACGGAGTGATTTTTCTTAAAATGGGATCCTTTGAAGTAATTGGGACCCCAGAGTGTGTGAATCCTCAGAACATTTTTTAAACAATAAGGTCTGTAACTTTTATCACATTCTTGAAAAGAAAGATAGAGAACAGACCAGAATAGAAAAGCAAAGCCCCCTCCTGCTGGAGCGGGTGGGTGGTGTTTCCTTGTTCAGTCTCTGTCCTGTCGCTGTTCCGTGTACAGGCAACTGTCCCACTTACATCCCCGAAAGCCGAAAGCCGGAAGCTGGGCGACCCTCTCCTGCACCCGTAGTCATTGGAAGGCTTTCTTGGCTGCACGGTCATTTGTTGCTAGGCAGGGGAATGCTGGAAGGAGAAATCCCCAGGGGCCTTTAATTGAACACTTGCCCTCCTGCACCGTGCACAAGTCTCAGAATTACTTCAAAGCCTATCCCAACAAACACACACCTCCCGCCCCCAGGGCGAAGGTGCACTTTGGCCAGCGTAGCGCAGGCTACGAAAAGAAAATACTCTCAGCTCCGCTCTATAAAACAGAGGGAACCCACAGAAGCATCTGGGAGAGGGTGAGGCCTCCTCCCTGGGGTGAGGGAGCAGGGGCAGGGGGCTGTTAGGCTGGTGGTGCCATAATCTCCAAGGAAGAATCATCGAGATTTATAAGGGATGTGCCGCTGCCTTTCTGCTGCTAGGTCCATCCTTCTTCCTGTTTTTGTAAAACTTCAATCCATTGATTTTTGTTTTACTATTGATGTTTGCTAATTCACTTATAATGTTGCCTTCAACCGACAGGAAGGAACTTGTATTTGGTTACTTGATTTTGTTTCAGATGCCTGTCCTGTGGGATGTCTTGACATTGATTAATGGGGCATTTTCTTGCTAAACAGTGGGTCCCTCATTTATCTCTGGGCTTTCTCTTTTGTTTACTCACTGCCCACCTCCTGAGATTTTCCTCAGTGACCGAGCCCCGCGCCCTGGCTGTTTAGGGATGACTGAGGGAGGCTCCTTTCCTCGCCTGCTGTGCTGGGCAAAGGCCCCATTGTCCACCTAACCGGAAAGGGCTGTGCTATTTCCATATGAGTCAGTGCCGTCATGGCTGGAGGAAAAAGCCCTGAGTGAGTGAAAGAGAGTTCTCTTTGGATAGATGCGGGTCGTATTGTATGTAAATTGTGGTTGGGAAGACTGAGCACAGGATGATACCGGAAACTGAAATACGCAAAACATTTAGATTGTGAAGCCGCCCTACAGAAGAGGGTCCCTTATTGTCAATGAGGAGAGAAGGAGGGAATTGCTAAAATGAGAGTGAGTTTTTTCCAAGGGAAGTAAAGGTGTTTTACCGGTTAGGATGGGACACCACTTGCTCTCAGAATAAAGATTTGAATATGGTAACGCGATCGGTCACAGTGCATGGTACTAGAGGAGCACCATCAATATTTTTGCAATGAATGAATGAACATGGTTCCCAAGGTCCTTCAGGGTCAGGTTCATTTCTTTCTCCTGCCAGCTGACTCCCAACACACACACACACACACACACGCGCGCGCGCGCACACACAGCACTGTCCGTGCTCCTCGGCCAACCCTGTGAGGCCTTCACATCTCGGCTGCCCTGGCCTCTTTGATCCTTCAAGCTTGGGTCAGGTAGCCTGTGACAAATCTTCCAAAAAAACCCTTATGGTGGCATTTGTCGTGGGATGGTGTGTTAGCTCCCACCCGAGATGCTGAGAACAGGGGAAGCAGAAACTCATAGACACTGCTCTGCAGTGTGACTGGCAGCGAATTCTGACGCATATTTTCCCAAAGACTCAGACTTCCGAACACCAGCTGTCCCCCTCAGCCTTGAGTCCCCTACCCTCTGCCAGTGACTTGACTTTAGACTCCCTGTGGCTTCAGAAATCCGCTTGCGTTCGCTTTCTCCTCAAGTGAGAAGAGCTTACTTAGGTCAGAGCACACAGCGAACTGTAGAACGCCACATGGCTAGCCATGCAGGACACCGCCCTGCTAGGGTTTGAGTGAGCCAAGCGCTTTTTGCTTTTCAACCAGATTTTAAATGCATTTAACAAATGTTTCCCTTCCCCTTTACTGTATCACCTGCAGTTTTCCCTGCAACACAGGTAGTGATGGGGCGCTAATAGGAAAAGTGGGCATCTTTTTGAATTTTCCTTTCTGTGTAGAAGTCCATTTCCGTTTCACAGAAAAGGATGCTGTTGGGAAGCATAGGGCATTCGTGCTGAGAGCCGGGGTGGGGAGGATGAGATTGGCACAGTTAAGACTTTGCAGGAAATCCTGAACTGGACTCTCTTCAGTTTTTCGTGAACTTGGACAAGCCCCTCCTCAATCTCAGAGGCGCTGGTAGCCTCTGGGAATAAAGAAGTGAGGGAAGAGTTCCTGCCTTTTTGGAACTGCTAGTCTGGGGGTAGAGACAGAAATGGAAGCAGAAAAAATGGTTTGTACCTTGAACTACAGCAGAACAGAAGTGACGTGGTACAGAGGAAGGAACCCGAATGGCAGCTGACTCTCATCTGAAGTCTGAGGGAGAGATTGCCAGGAGGAGTCGGAGAAAGAGAACAAACAGGCAGTGGAAGAGTTGTGAGCAGACTCAGAGGCACAGAGAGGAGAAAGAAGAGGGGGGAGTGTGGCCGGCAGCCAAAGACTTTGCAGGGACGCGGGTGTTGCTCAGAAAGCCAAGGCGAGTGTGAGGGGAGCGCGTGAGTGTCATGCGGGGAAGGAATATCTCTACCCTCCCTGGGCAGACAGACGGGGAATAGGAACAACCAGTCTAAGAACAATGGGGATTGCTGTGGTCACGGCATGAGAGTTTTCCAGATGTCCTAGCCTTAGTTACTTTTTCAGTCTCAACTTCCTTAACATGCTTAATCCTTGTTGGGGCAACTCACCTTCACCTCGACTAGGTAGAGTTCAAGGCCCTGGTCTGATGCCAGCAAGGTGTCACAGGAACAATAGGGACCTTTGAGGCTGGCTTTAAGTACTTAGAAAATGTCTGTCAAACTGGTAGCCCCGGGATCTTCACCCAGAGGAAAGAGGCTGGAGACTTAAAAGTGCCAGGAGTTGTGACAACCTCGTGGTGGGAATGAATTAGTTGGCTTCTGTGGAAACACGTTTTTAGAGGTTTGGCCTCAGATTGCCCACGAAGAGGTCAGGGAGTGGGACCACGCCTCCTGAAGTCTTGCTCTGGTTCACGATTAATGGAGGTGGGTGATATCACAAGTGCCCTGGGTAGCCTGACTTTAAGTCCAATGAAACTTGGAATATTTCCTGAGTGCTCTTTGGGAAGAAGCTGTCAGGATGGATGTACTATTGCCAAAACTACATTTGACTCCTCACAAGTGAAATTTAAAACCCATGCCCCCAAATTTACCATTATCATCCCAGCTGAGATCTGTAGGTCCTACAAACCACCTTTTGGGGAAGATATATCCTACTCTTTATAAAGCACAAATGGATTTCCTCTTTGCTGTTCACGTTCAACCAATATCCAGCAGGCTCCCTCTCTGATGTACCTACTGCATCTGGGGCCTGGACAAAGTTTTATTGTTTTTTTTGTTTGTTTGTTTTATTTTGTTTTTAATAAATAAGGGGGAAAGGATACTTGGAAAAGTTAAATAATTCACTCAAGATTACACAGATCTGGGCTAGGCATGTTGGCACATCTGGAGTCAGCCGAGGGTCTGCGGGGTGTGGGTTCTTCTCAGATGGCTTTGGCCGGGGTGACCCGGCTCTACTTCAAATGGCCCAGCCCCTCAGAATGTGAGTGTATTTGGAGAGAAGGTCTTTAAAGAGGTGCTTAAGTTAAAACTAGGTCCTCAGGGCACACCCTAATCAAACATGACCGGTGTCCTTATAAGAAGAGGAGATTAGGACACAGACACCCGTGGAGGGGAGACCATGTGAGGACACAAGGAGATGACAGCTGTCTGCAAGCCCAGGAGAGAGACCTCAGAAGAAACCAATCCTGCAGACACTTTGGTTTCAGACTGCCAGCCTCCAGAATTGTGAGGAAATACATTTCCGTTACTTAAGCCACCCAGTCTGTCGTACCTTGTTATGGCGGCCCTTGCAAACTACTACACTCTCAAAGATTCTGATGAATTTGGGCTCTTTTTTGGCTAGAATGGCTCACTCTGAGTGCACACAAGTTTCCTTGTCGAAGCAGACCTCGGAGCTTACTGATATTAACACAAAATTTTATTGCCCTTAACTATTTGCCAAGTACTGCGATTACATATCTTTTCTCATTTTGTCCTCAAAATAATCCTATGAGACAAATATTGTATCATGCCCATGTTTTTAGATGAGGGAACTGAGGCTTTAATGACTAAGGGGTTAAATGACATGTTCCCAAGTCTCCAGCTGGCGGAACTGGGATTTGACCCCTCTCAGCTGGAAGAGACCCGGGCTTTGAAGTCAGATGGATTTGAGATCAAATCCTTGTTCTGCAGATTACTAACTATGATACCTTGAGTTTAATTACTCTTAGCTTCACTGCCCACATCTAAAAACTGGTCATATAATGCAAAGGTTGTTGTGGTGGTTGAATAAAGTAACGTATGCCTACTAAAATAGTTTTAAAAGCCTAGCATAATCCCTATTACATATCAAGGGCTCACTAAATGTCAGCCTTTGAATTTTAAGACAACGTCGGGCGCAGTTGCCTTATAAGCATCTCTAATCCAGTCAATCTGTGTGTCTGGGCCAGAGGTCAAGGCTGTTTCCTGCGTTACATTTTTTCCAGTTTCTTGTTCCATCTGCTCTTACATTTTCTCAAAGGATATGACCTTTACCCATGACCTTGCATGGTAGATGGGAAGGTCACAGAAGGTTTTCTGCAGACTGAAGAAGCTCAAGATTCAATACAAACCATTACCCAAGAGAAATGAGAGGCCACTGTAGGCATCCTCCGAATACATGGCTGAATGCACAGGCTCGATGAAAGGGTAGTGACGTGAAGAACAGGCTGTTTTTAAAGTGTTACCTGGAGGGTGTGGCTTTCCTTCCACGGGGTTTTCTTGATCATGAGTTTGAGAACGACACAGTGCTGAGCCCCGTAGGGGAAGGGTAAATTCTGCAGATGCACACACAGCACCAGGTCAAGCGTGACATGTGCCCTTAAGAGGGGAAAACATACGAGAGGTTAGAACAGCAGTTTTCAACCTTCTCCCTCTCGTGGCGCACCTAAGCAGATGACAAATTCTGCGGCACACCAAAAACTATAGTCTTTGCCGATCTGATAAAAAAAATAAGTGTAATTTCAATTCAGTCACACCGGACAGCTATTGTTGTGTTGGCTGTTGTCATTTTTTTGTTTGACAATCTATGGGAAAAGAGGTCAGTTTCCCTGACTAAATAGTCAGGTGTTTCATGTTTTAAAAATTCGCACAGCACACTGGTTGAAAATCGCTGGGTTGTGGGATGGAGAGGTACTTTTTGGCTTGGAAATACACAAAGCTCTGTGGAGAGGATGACATTTAAGTGGGCCTTGCGGGAAAGAGTGGGGAGATGGCTTTCTCATCCGGGCACACCCCCCTCAGCTTGGTTGTATGTTAAGACATAGGGGTCAGTAGTTAATTGACAACATAGATGAGCTGAATTCCAACTAGTTGTAAGAAAGCATCGTTTGTAACTTATTACTAACTAATAAACTACAAAACCTTGGCAGAAAGGGGCTATTCTAAGGACAAAGCAGTTCTTCAGTTCTTTTGGTTATTTTAAGAATTTCCCTCCGGTTAAGCCACATGAACCAAGAGGGGGGCTCCTGGGTGATGTTGCCTGGCCATGGGCTGAATTGTTTTCATGAGAGATGCCTTGGGGTGACGGATGGGACATCCGCTGTAGGGATACTTTTGAGGCCGCCCTTCAGGGAGAGTGCCCTGGCCTGCTGAGGCAGGGCCGAGGTCCTCTCTGGTCCGATGGTTGCTTCTCCACTGATGAAGTCTCATCTGGAGAGGCAACCAGCTTTTCCTCCCAGGGCTGGTTTCTATAAAGTTTAGAGTCCAGATGTAACCATTATACACATCATTACAGCATGCAGTCTTCAAAGTCTTGCTCTTGGCTCCATTAGAAATCTCCATCCTTTTTTAAAGACATTTATTTCTTAAGTTCCCTTCTTTAGTTCATGCCTTCTTGTTCAGCTTTCATGTCCTTGTGTGCCGCCCTCGGTTTTTTCTGGAAAGAAGTGTGATTGGCATTGTCTTTTCATTTCCTTCAAGCCTGCGTTTCTTTGTATATGAGGTTTCCTTGGCCTGGAAATCTCTTTCTCCTTTGGTCTTTTCCCTTTTGTGTTCTTTCCCCTTGCTGTTCCCGAAACTCTGCCTTATCGAGTCTGTTCTGATATCACTTCCTCACTATGCTGGAGGCTCCTCTTGGTGTTAACTGAGCAGGCAGCTCTTCTCCACAGCACTCGGCTCTCCAGCTCTCCATGGAATGGACTGTTTCCTTGTCCGCATCTCCTGTGAAACCACACACTTTCTGGGGTGGAGTCTGTACCTGCCTTCTTCCAATTCCCCCCCCCCCCACCCAGAACTTAGCCTTTTGCTGGCCTATTTAGACACAAAACAAGTACTCGTTACATGGGTGAGAGAAGTTACTTTAAGGACCCTGTTTCCTGACAGTGTCAAGAACACACTAGTCATCATGTAGGATTGTTGTGAGCATTAAAGAGAACGATTCCTGTAAAATTCCTAGGACAGAGCCCTGCCATCTATTAAGGCGTCTTCTCACCTTCAACCGCACTTCCTGCAAGTGATTAATTTCTTAGCGCATAATTCATGATGAACCAAGTGCCTCTTGGGAGCAGAGCATAGTTTGTCTCTAGGAAGAAAAGATGGGGGAGAGGAAGTGATTAGTGAGGGCTTCTTGTAGAGGTGGAGCGCAGTGGAAGCGTTTGAAGATGTTAAGACCGCAGACGATAGCTGGCCTCAGAGAGGTACGGCGGAGGTGGGGAGTGGGTAAGAGATCATTCCTGAGGCCAGTGAGCAGCACCCAGCTCCATCTTTCCAGGTCACTACCCTCACTTTCATGGTACACAAACATAACAAACTTAGGGCTCAGCCTTAAGGGACCTCTGGGCTTTGGCTGCCCCAATGCCCGTTGAACTCAATTCTCTAAGCCACCTCTCCCTTGGCCTTTCTTTTAGCCAATAACACAGTATATAGTATCTATTCTGTCCCCAAACACCCTTTTCCCCTTTTGGCTCTCTAAGCAACAGTTTCCAGGAAGCCCGATGGTCATCTGCACACACATCACTGAGGTCACTGTCTAGGGGATGGGAGAGATGCCAGCCCTTTACTCATGGGAGGTGTGGTTCCTTCCACCAATGTGGAGTGAGTCTCCACTGAGTACCCAGCTGAGGGAATACACCGGAGGATGGGTGGCTTGGTCCATTGTCTCCCAGCCAGCCAGGGATCTGTAATAGCTGTTGGAAGAGGTGGCCTGAGCCCATTAGTTCCTTCATATTCTGTTACTTCTCCCATCCAAAGAGTCACCCCAAACAAATCATTCAAGTAAGCACACATCATTGTGCTCATTGCGCCACCGCAGCTTCGGAACACGGCTGTCTCCCGAAAACCACTGTGGGCGCCCCCTACAGGGAAATCCCAGAGCTGCAGCTTGAGCTTCTGAACAGAGAAAGAACGCTATGCTAGCCTCAGGAGCAGATGGTCCCCTTTCTGGGGTCTTCCTTCCTTTCAAAGCCTCGCTCTTCCTATTTTCCAAGAGAAACAAAGTAAGATACAAGGGAGTTAGTGACCTCACCTCTTTCACTCTTTTTGCTTTCCTGCCTCCCTTCAATGAGATAGAGACCTAAATATTTAAATATGGCTATTTATAATGCGAGTTCAAGTCAAAAATGTACTTTTTCAATATAGCCTAGGTCAGGGCCATGGACATAGCAAGACCTTAATAAATACATGTGGTTCACTCAGTTGTAAGCTCTTTATTCCTGGAATGAAATCTGAAGAGAACTAGGGTCCTTGAGTGTTTCTTGTTTTACATGGAACAGAGGCCCCGAGCAGCAAATAATAGAAGGAACCATCTCTTCTAATGGCCAGTGTGAACCAGAAAAGGGTGGCGGGAGGCTGTTTGTATAGTTGTCATTGTGCCCAAGAGCTGAGTTTTCCATACCGACAGCAGAGAGCATGCAGGCCGGCACCAGGAAATTATACCTCCAAGATCAGCTGAGCAAGTATGGCACTGGCTGGAAAATTCCTACGCCATTTATTAAAACAATAGTTCCTCAGGACGCTATAGAATTTCACTAATAACTGCCTGAGTATATGTTTAAGCCCAGTAATAATGGCTAGCAAACGACAAGGTACTTACACTTAATTATACCTCTGGTGGGTAGGTTGACACAGAGGGAGGCCTTAATTATCCATGTGTTATGCCCCTGCTTTATATATAACAAATGGCTTTAATGTGGCCATTCGTGTTATAGTTTAAACATCTTGGTAATTAGGAAGTGGAAAATAGGTGTAGCAGGGGGTGCTGTCAGCTTCCTGAGCTCTATATGTGACCTTCGTACTCTGTCCTCTGGGAGTTGAGATTCCCTATTGAGGGAGGCAGGGCCAGCTTCAGACCAGAGAACCACATAGCATACAATGAGGCTAAGGAGAGAGCTACTTGCAGAATGACACCTATTTGTTGAACAAACCTTTACTGAGTACCTACTACATGCTGAGAACTGTTCTCATCATATGGGATGTCAGTAAACTAAACAGTTTCAGATCCCTGCCCCTGGGGAGCTTCTATCTGAAGCTGGTTCAGTCATAGAATCCAAAGAGTTGATGACTGCCTCAGAGACAGTCACCAGTCATGGGCCTGCCCTGGCCATTTACCGTTCAGTGCTTCTTTCCACAACCCGGGTGAAGACGTACAAGGCCTGTGATCAGTTCTGCAGAGAGCAATAGTGAGCGCCTATGAGGAATGAGCAGCTTCCTTACTTGATTTCTCATCCTCACCGTGATCGCGCAAAGTGGGTGCTACCATCACTTTCATTTTAGAGCATGGAAGGCTATACGGGGTACCTGGGCTTCGCATCCGAACTGGCTTCCCTCCCTCCAGAGATGCAAGGCTGAAGATGGCATAATTACTACTGGACGATTGGTTCCCAAAGTCTTTACTATCTGAATAAATGAGCTCAAACTACCAGTTTGCACTGGGGGTGCGATATGAAACAGCAAGGTCTAAGATACAACATTTAGAGACTTGGAGTCTCTTGGCACTATTTTTGATGCATTATCTATTTCTGTGATTACTTCCTGCAGTTTATGAGATTTCTGCTTTTCCCTGGTACTGTGGAGGAAGTTGTCATTTAAATGCAAGATTAATAAGTTTAATAGCCCAGTTGCAGAGGTAAGGGAATTCAGTGTTAATGTCACCCAAGGGCAGAAGCAGGCCTGGCCGAGGTGATTTAGAAGTTGGTCTCCATTCCAGCTATCTCTTGCTGCATAATAAACCAACCCAAGCCCAGTGATATAAAGTAACTGTCACTTTATTATACTTGTGGATACTGTCAGTCAGGAATTTGAACAGGGCATGTCATGAACAATTTGTCTCTACTCCACAATACATGAGGCCTCATCTAGTAGGACTGGAATGGCTGGGATGTTTCAGATGTCTGGGGGCTGGAATCATCCAGAGGCTTCTTCACTCACATGTCTAGTGTCTGCGCTGAGATGACCTGGGGGCTGAGCTCAGCTAGAACTGTCTACTAGAACATTTCCACGTGACTTGGGCTTCCTCACAGAATGGCATGTCAGGATAGTTGGATTTCTTATACAGCAGCCTGAAGCTCCAAGAGCAAATGTTCTAGCAAACAAGGTGAAAAGTACATGGCTTCCTTTACCATGTTCTATTGATCAAAGCAGTCACACACATGTCCAGATTCAAGGGGAAGCAATATGGGCTTCATCTTATGATAAGAGATAGGTCAATGAACTTGTGGCCTTATTTAAAAACCATCGTATCCCCAAGAACCATGTCCTCCCTATGGGTTCTTAGCTCAATTCACTCTACCAGAGTAAGCCAATTTGTAGAAGAAGAAAACAAGGGAGGGAGGATGCGACTCTTGTCTTCAACTCCTCAGAAGAATGTCCCATGCAAGAGAGAACAGATTTAACCCACAAGATTCCAGGCCAGTGAGTAAATATCAGAGGAGAATATACTAATATTTAGGGGTGACTATGGATGGCTGACCAGGCTAGGAAGATAGTAAAATCTCTGATTTTTGTGTTACTGATTAAACACAAATCTGGAATGTTCTAGAAAAGTTCAGGCATTGTCTGGGAGGTTGAATTAGATGATTTTTTTTTTAAGGAAATTAAGGGCTGTAAGTGACATCAGGTCAGAAATATCACCAGAGATACAAGGCAAAGCTTCAGTTCCCTCTTTCCAAGTCACCTCTTAAGTCCACAATTTCAGCAATATTGGGAAGACCTGTTGGTTGAAATCTCCTTGGCTGTAATCCCCCAAGGAGAGATTAATTCTTTTAATTTAAGCCTTTGATCCTTGTTAAAATGTAATATCCTGGGAGATGTGGGAGCTGAAGCTCTTTGGGCTAATTTATAATTTAACTAGACTGTGTTTCACGTCCTATTCTGTGAACATAATTTGACAAGAAAAGATAGGGCAACGAGGCCTGAGAAGGATCGAGGGGACATGCACCAAAAGGAGAGAAAGGATGACGCAGAGGTGGGGACAGTGCCCAGAGACCGGGGAGCACGGAGGCCTGGTGAAAAGCAGATTTCTTTAGCCGAATTTAAATAGCTGAGAAGCCAAAGCTTTCTGAGCAAACCAGTTGAAAGTGGGTGCCCTAATCACTGCATTTCCTGCACTTGAGAAATGCACCAACGAGCTCTGCTCTGGGACCACAGACACCTTCTTTCTGCTTGGAGTGGAGGAGGGAGGCTCACCCCTCCTGTTGCTGTCCCTACACTCTGTTAAGAGTGGGGATGATGTGAGACCTAGCCCACTTCCTGAAAAGTCATGTCAGCCTCTGTCTGAACAAAGTAAAACCTCCACCATAAATCTCCAAAGCAAGAGCAATCCCAGAGGAAGATAGAACTGGTGTGGGAGGCAGATGCAATCCAAGGGGAAAATGCTTCAGGTTGTGCACATTAGATCTGGTCATTTAAAAATAACCTCTTTACAAGGGCAAGGGATAGCAGAGATTCCAATGGAAGCTATAAAACTGATGGCATAAACAGAGCATTCAATTCAAGGAAGAGTAAGTAACCAACAGACTGCTACACCCTTCCCTCACCCCACCCAGCCCATACCCCCAAAGAAGTTCTGAACAAAGAGGGCAGCATTAAATGTTTCAACCTGGGTCAGAGTCTTCCGTTTTTGCCTGTTCCTTCCCTCACACAGCCCAGAGGGCACCCCAGCAAAACCAGCTGCCAGGAAAGCATTTGGTGTCTGCCATTTGCATCTTAATGTGATGTAAAGACAATGGGTTTCCTCCCACAGCATAGTTCAATTTTAAGGCTAATTTCTAAAGGTGGAGTGAAAGACTCTTCTCCAAGGAAATTCAAGCTGGAGGGAACAATTAAGCAGAGGTTGGGGAAGTTCAGCAGGCAGACATCCCTTTCATCTCCAGGTCCCAGGGAGGCCTTAGTGGTCAGGCACTGGTTCCCTCTGGGAAGCCTCAGGGTTTGGGTTCTGGTCTGGATGCTGCACTCCTCGTGAGCATCTACTGAGTAGGAGCCCAGCTCTGGGCCAGGGTGTGTTGTTATGACCCTCTGTCTCAGTCTTTCTCCTTGATGTCTATAGAGCAGCCAGCTCCCTGGGCTCCATGTTACCTCAGCAGCAGCTGGCTTCGGGGGCCTAAGCATGCAGGCCTTCCTCTCAGCTATAGGAATTTTAATTGGGTTGTAAATACACAGTCATTAGACAGAAGGAGAAATCTTCCAAATGGATACTTTGCATGGTCATGGTATTCCAGACCCCTGGAGATCGTAGATGAAAAGTCCCAAGTAACACCCAGTGCCATTCATTTTCACCAATACACACACACATAAAAGTGAGCCCTGACTGTGTTATGTATTGCCAACAAGCAGCTCTACAGAATCACTGACACATCAGTGGTCCCCAAGGCCCCATAAGGCCATTTCCCTAGCTTTATACATCCTCCAAGTCACAGCTGTCACAGCACTGCTCTAGCAGAGATTGAATATCATCCCATTATTAGAAGATGGGAAGTAAATTCAATATACGAGATCAAATGCAGACAGTTTTTTTCTCTTCTCTTGTCTCCCTTTTTGTTTTCAGTTACTAACTAGATCTTGAATGTGAAGAGCTTTTAAACTTTCACAAGCACCGTTACAATGTGACGCTCAACAAATTCATTTTTTAAAAAATTTGATAGGATTGGGGCAAAAGAATCAGTGGCTCTGAAGATCCATCTAGCATAGCTCTGGTCCAAAGAAAGGCAAAGTCTTGGAACTCAATGTGAATAAATTTAAATGTGACTCAGGAGAGGGAGCAGTCTTTATACATGAATTTGAGTTATGTGAACCGGCAGCAATAAACAGGACTTACAATACTCTCAATGGCCAATAAACAGGAATGAAAGTCTGAAATAATATCATACACTAGGAACCAACAAAGACAGCCAATATCCCACTCAGGCAGATAATAACTCTGTATTGGTCCACATGCACAGGAATCCAAACTGGCTGAATAGGGCGCAGTTGTGGAGTTCTGCGAGGGCATATTCGTGTGGGCTGCCTGGACTTGAAAAAAAATAAAATTACTTACTCATTGTTGGAGAAGAAACTCAGAGTCTCTCACATCCGCATTAGTTCATCATAAAGCATCTGAGCCCAACAATCTTCCTTTAAGATTTGTTGTAAATGTTTTGCATAAGAAATAGGACCACAGCTTCTGCCTGAGCTCTAAAGAATGCTCAGTGTGTCTATGACCTCAGTCTTCCTGCTGTGCACTCTGGGTCGAGAGGTCTTTATTTGGAATTTTCTCTTTTCTTACAGTAATTGGGGAAAAGATTGGTCAACCTGACCTTGTTCGTCTTTCTAAGGAGGGAAGCTCTGGTAGTGTTAATAGGAGATACACTTGCCATTGGGAAATTTCCCGGATGCAATGGTGGCCTACAAGTATGCTACCAGGTGAGCAATCCCAGTGACCTCAGAGCAGAGAGGGTCACAGCAACCTAATACACTTGAAATATATAGTCTATTGAATTCTCTTCACTACACACAATGCAAGAGGGAACATACAAGGTAGGGAAACACAGTTAAGATAGGGTGCAGGCGGGGTGGAGGGCCCACACTACCTGATCCTCGGTTACACAGTGTTCATACACCCTGTCTGTCTCTGGGCCTCGTCAGCCTTCCCCACGGATGGTGAGCTGTGCCGCTGAGAGATGAGGTTTAAGCAAGAGGGTTCAGCCTGAAGTCGCCTGACACAAACAAGGTTTGCTCTGTAAGAGAGACCAATAGCTATGGTTTACCAATCATCCTGATAAGCAGATAGGAATTTTATCTACACTTCTTAGACAAAGTGTACATGACGCCAGAAGTGGTATCACTAGTGGCTGGTCAGTTTAAGACCACATGACACTGGCTCCTTATTGACGTGTAATCTGGCTCACGGGTTACTAACTTCATCTGCACCTAATACATTTTATGAATTCCATCTATGTCTTCTGAGCAACTTACTATCCATCATCCATATCTCATGGATCTTATGATTTTCATCCATTTTACTGTTTTCTTATCTTCTCTAGCAGAACTGAATATTCTCAAATAATACAGCAAATACACTTTAGAGTATTGACTGCCTATGTGTTGACTCCTTTAAGTTCTAGGAGGTATTCATCCATCTGTTCCTTCATCCATCCATTCATTTATGAAGCAGGTATTTGTTGAGCACCTACTCATGACCAGAAACCACTCTAGCCTGTGGGAAGATGAAGATAATACAGTCTACTCTGTAAAGTCTTACAGTTTAGTGCTAAACAGTCATAAAAATGAACAGCAACAGGAAGCGTATGGGTTTTGTAATAAACTCTTGTGTAGAGGATGGGGGGATGGAAGAACAACATGGTCAAGTCTACAGGGACGTGTGGGTGGGAGAGGCAGTGATATGGCTTCTTAGAGGATGTGGTGCTGGAGCTGAGTCTTGAGAGATGAATCTGTTTCCCAGGCAGAAAGGGGGAGGAAAGGCAGATAGGAACACAGCCGCAGAGCCTTGGAGGACATGCTGAACTGTCCCACGGCAGGGAGGGGCAGAGGGAGGGGGCCAGTGGAGGGATACCTTGAACTGTAAGAGAGCATGAGAAGAATCTTCTCCTTTAAATGCTTGACCCCAAACTCTTCACAGTGCGAAGGTAAACTCCCATTTGGTTCCTCTCTGAATTAAGTGACTTATTATTTGGGAAGTCTTAACTTCCCAGGATCTCTTCTTCCTCATCTGTGACATGGAAATAATAACCCCAAGTTCAAAAGGTTGTCATGGGGACTGGGAGAGCTTCAGTGAAAGTGCTTGGCCCTCTGCCTCGCACCCATGGGGAACCCACTGCATTGTGACAATCATTAATGTAATCGCCATCATGGTGACCCCAATGTCCCAAAAGGTTGAGCGAGATATAATGGGGTTTTGACTTATTAGACAAGGAGATCATTTGCAGAATGCCTAGTGACATTCAGAGAAACACGCAAATGATAGCATTTGTCCCCATTAGAACAAAAGAAACTTACAATCAGAACTCGGACATGTAGCCATATCTCGAAGTTCCCTGGAAATAATGATGATGAATAATGTCCTGTGATTTCACTAGTCTGTCCAAAATGTAGAAAGATGCAGTCTGTTTAACTTTATGACATTGGGGACCGCAGGGAAATTTGAAACCTATATATTTCTAAGTTAACCTCACGTAATATTGGAAATGCTTATCTTAAAAAGATTGTGATGCGGCGCCATGGAACAATGCTGTGTGGTCTCAGCTGCCCAGATGGGTCAAGGGCGGGGAGAGGGTGACTTGCCTTTGTTTCAGGCTGACAGACGGACAATGGGACATGCCCAGAGATGATTTGTGCTGCCGGCATCTTCAAAACTGAGAGACGATGAAGGGAGAGATGTTACCCTGGGCGGGGCCGGTGGTATGAGGAAATGATGATTCAGTTCATCACTTTGACCTGTGCAGTGCTTTGTTTAAAATTGTGCCAGAGCTATTCCTTCAGCCCCAGGAAGAGAAACAATTCTTGTCAATAAATTATAGCGGATGTGGGGAAATCACTCCCAGGGTGAGGTCTGGAACCCAATGTGTCCCGTGAGGTCAGTGCCCACAAAAGCAGCTGCCAAAATTTACATTTTTCCATTTGCCCTCTGGTTCAGGGTGAATATAAATCCACATAATGCAGCCATAGAGCCCCCACCCCACCCCCACCGTCTGCTGGCCACACACTGGGATGAAGGTTGAAGGGAGGGGAGCATATGACCCAGACAAAGGCAGACTCGGCGCCATTATAACCTGGCCACCTGGGCATCCTTTCTAGATTTCTGGAATCCCTTGGAAAACGTCAATCCCCTCATTAGAAAACATTAATTTGTACTTAATGCCCAAACTATATGGAGGGTAAAAGTATTTAAATCTCTAAAGATATATTTATAAATTATAAAAAGTGTGCATATATATGTACATTGTGAAATTTTCAAGAGCACTTACATGAAGACAAAACAAAGAGAAAGCCTTTCTCTCTCTGTTTCCCACCCAAAGTCAATTCCCCAGAGATAACTGCTAATACCTTGGCCTGTGTTCGTTCAAACTTTTACTCTGCAGAAAATGCAGTGGCACGGGGTCTGGAGTCAGGCCACCTGGATTTGGGGCTGTTTCTGTCACTTCGTAGCCATGTTATCTTAGACAAGTTTCAAGACCTTTCTGTGCCTCCCTTTTGTCATCTATGAAGTGAGGACAATAATAGTTCCACCTCATAGATTAGCATGAGAATGAAATAGATTCATACACACACACGGAATTTATGCCTGATACTTAATAAGCGCTCCATACGTGTTTGCAAAAGTGGGACTGTATTAAAGTCATTTTGAAAGAAAGAATTTGCTAGGGACCTTGTTTCCAAAGGGTGATAAAGTAGAAGAAGAGTAAGTTAGTGTGCTGGGCTAGGATAAGCTGGACTCTCTGCTCATCTGAGTTTCTTTCTCCAAAAACAGTGGTTTCTTATTCTTTCCCAGTAAAAACAAGTGCCTCATGGTAGTTAAAGCACAGGCTATCAAGTCAGACAAATAATGATGGGAAACCCAGCTTCTTTGTTTAGTTGTGTTGTGATAATGGGATGTTACCTAACTTCTCTGAGCCTCGTATATTTGCCCATATAACAGGAACAATAGTTCCGTTTTAAGGATTATATGAGATAATGCGTGTCAGTGATCCTCCCTAGATGAGAGTAAGCACTGGACAGTGACGGCTGTGCTAACATGAAGCAAAGGGCCTAACGCTTCCTTTTCCTCATTTCCTCAGTAGAGATGTAAAAGCCCAGGGCTGGCACCCTTCTCCAAGGAGAGCAGATAGATGGTGACTGTGTTGTGTTGAGGGTAGCTGATTCGCACACCCGTTTTTATCATTGACTTTTGGCAATCCACGTTTTTATGTTGGGATTGAGTTTTCCAGTGGACAAAGCCTTCAACTTAATGCTACCTTGTAAAGGAGAGGATGGGGAAGGGATCATTAACGTTGGCTTAGCACTGGTTCAGAGAGAGCATAAAGCACTGACCAAGGTCACCCAGCACAAGGCAGAGTCAGAACTGGCCCTCAGTGCTGTGACAGGCCTACCCCTGCAGTTCCCCGAGAAGGCCATTCAAGACCAGTTCATGGTGTTTGAAGGGCTGTGGGTGGCACAGATAAGATCAGGGCTCTGGGGCCAGGGTCTGGCTCAGAGTAGGTTCTCCACAAAGGGGTCACCATCATTATCAGAACATCTTTAGGTATCATCTTTTCTGCTTCTACACCATGACTGTATCTCAACCCAGATTTGTTTTCCTGAGCCTGGTATGCCTGATGAAGCTAATCATGCTAATCTGAGCTAAAATGATAATGAAGGCTAGGACAAAAAAAATTTTTTTTTTCTTTACCAAGATGATCTATATTTGGGGACGTAAGGATCTTCTCCTGTATGCCTTTCATATATTTTGAGTCAGGAGTGATTTTGCCTGAGAAGCATGGTCAAGACAATTTCATCTATAACTGCACTGGAAGGAAGAGGATAATGGAAATTTTAATGAAAACGCCGACGCACTGAGAATAGGAATCAGTTCTTTTGCAATAGGAAGCAGCTACTTTGCTCAACAGGCAACAAAACCTTTAGTTTGTGTTCTTGAGAATTATGATCGTCTCCGGCTCCACTGAGATTTAACCAAGGGGGAAAAAAGAAGTTTTAAAAGTTCAAATGCAGTTCACTCAGAAGTTTGTCTCCAGACTTGGAGAACATTTCAGTTTTTCTAAAGGGCACACAAAGAAGGAGGCTGGATTCTTGTACCAATGGACACAGATTCTCTAGGTCAGAAGGACAAAAGGAGACAGCGTGTTGCTAGTTGTCTGTGCTTCATGTCTCATGGCTATGAAACAGCAGACTTAACGATAACATGCTCCACTCACCACCAGCAAACTCGGGGCCCGTGCCACAAATGGGGCAGTGAGGCGGTGGCTGTGTTGCTCCTCTGTTACCATCTAGTGCAGGTGCCGTGTGCTCGGGGAGTTCTAGCTGTGGGAGCGGGAGGTGGAAGGGAGATAGACGTGTGTTGTGTGTGTTTCGGGGGCAGAGGCAAAGCTCGATCCACTGGGAAAGCTGAGCCTGTCTGGTGAACCGAATCCCTGAGGACCCAAGGAGAGTTGCATGGTTGCATAGCCTTCATCCTGGAGTGGTAAGAAGAGACCGTGGCATCTGTCCACCAGCTCAGTCTTCCAGGGAAAAGAGAGGGAAATGAGTTTCACAGAAGGATCTTCCGTGACAGCTTCTCCTATTGCGTATGGCAGACACTACTGATATGCAACTGTCTAGGGAAAAAAATGCACTGCGTTCCTTAACTCACAAAGAACACTTCCACCACCAGATGTGTGGGTTTTCCACACCGAGCAATTCTGGCACTGGCTGCCTAAAGTTAGGGCAGATCCCACAGGCTAAGTTCTCAGTCCCACAAGACCCCCCTCCACCCCTCGCAAAAGCCACACTCATTTCAGACACCAGTCGGAAGTGGCGGATCCCAGGTCACCCACAACTTCTGTCCTACTCAGCTACAAGCTACAGATAGAAGGTTCCCATGACCCCCTCCTGGGTTCTGTCATTTACTAGAATAGCTCATGGAATTTGGGGAGAGCCTTACTTATGTTTACCTGTTTATCATATAATAAATGGCACGATAAAGGATACAGGTGAACAGCCAGATAAAGAGATGCATATAGGTGAGATCTGGAAGGGTCCCGCGTGTAACAGATTCTGTCATCGTAAAGTTGGAGGGTGCCACCCTCCCAACACATGGATGTGTTCACCAACCCAGAAGCTCTTTAAACCCCATACTTGTGAGATTTTTATGGAGGGTCCATCACATAAGCATGATTGACTCCTTTTCCAGTCCCTTTCCCTTCTCTGGACAATGAGGGTGGGGCTGAAAATTCCAAGCTTCTAATCAAGGCTTGGTGTTTCTAGTGACCGGTCTCCCTCCAGGAGCCCACCCAGAGTCACCTAAGTAGAACACTCCTATCACACAGGTAATTCCAAGGGACTTAGGAGCACCATGTCAGACACTCCAATTGCTTAGAAAATTACAAGGTTTTAGGAGCTGTGTGTCAGGAACCAGGGTCAAAGACCAAATATTAGCAAGAACTCGTAGCAGAGACCAATATATACATATTTCTTATTATTTCACGCCAACCCAATTCCCATCCTCCCACCATTTATTACTCAGAGAACCACAGTTTTATTCCGGGAGGAGGAGCAGCCTGGATAAACTACATTCACAGCCTCCCTTGCTGTTAGGGGTGATCAATCATAGGCAAATCATAGTTCTGACCAGTGAGAGGTAGTTAGAAATCTACTGGATATTTGGGGAAACTTCTGTCCTCCTGATTGGATGCCTCTCCATGACAGAATGCAAGAATTGCCACAAGTCTTCCCATTACCATCCCTTCAGAGCTGACTTTGCAACTCCTTTCATCAAGAGGCAAGACTATTTCTCCGTTCCCTGACTCTGGATTTGCTTTGACCAGGATACAAAAGCAAACAAGATGCTAATGAAAACAGAAACGTGACTGCACAATGGAGCTTGCCCTCTCTTGCTACTCTTGGAAATCTGAGGCTGCAGTGAATGGGAAGACACCAGGGCTAGCCTGATGAAGGATGAGAAACACGTGGCCCAAGTGCTCCCGTTGCTGTGGCCAACAGCATGCCAACCACCCGATTTATGAATGAGCCATATTAGATCATTCAACCTCCAGCCAACCTGCCAGTGGACTGCAGGTGCAGGGCGAGCCCCTCAGAGATCGGCTGAGCTGCCCAAACCTGAAGAACCACCCAGTTTACTGACAGAGAACTGTTGTCTTAAGCCACTAGATTTGGGTTTTTTGTTGTTGTTGTTACCCTGCCAAAGGAAAGGGATCTATGCTCTATTTCCAGATCACTCTCTTCTTCCTACCCAGAATGCAGACATGAGGCTGAAGATGGAGCAACAACTTTTGCAACCATGATGATGAGTGCATTTCAGAAAGACAGAATGGGCCTGGCCAACTGATGTCACTGTAGAACTAAAGGCTACAACATCCCAGGGGATCTGCCTCCAGACTTCGTTTTATGAGAAAAGTCAACCCTATGTTGTTAAGCCACTTGTACCATCCATTTCTTAACTGCAGACATTAAGAGTCCAATTCAGGTAATTTAAGTAGAGAGAGGTTTATTAAAATGTATTAGTTAGTTTATAGAACCTCTAGAAATCCCGAGAATCAATCAAGGATTCTACTTAGCCAGGAAAAGAGCAGCCAGACATAGCCTCTGGGCCACCTAGAAGACCAGATACCTCTGTCTATAGTCTCCACTGGTAGCTCCTCCATGCTGCTCGCTTTTGCCTCAAAATCTCATGCAAGAGAGCCTACTTGGTAGAGCCATGGACTTGTTCCCCTCCAGATTGGCAAAGGAGGGATTCCTACCCCAGGGTTATGAGGATGGCTGAGCCCATGACCCGTCGCTGGAGAGATGAGATTGACAGCCATTTCTTAGTCACAGAAACTCACAGTCCAGGCTAGGAGGACACTGCATACCACGCAGGGCCACACAGGGCTTGTGCCTGGGAACAGAGCGAAGAAGCAGGGATATGGGAGGCAGCCTTTGTAGTAACAAGACAGCGAGGTGACCCCTGGCTCCCTAGAGGGGATGTGATCGTCATTTGAATAATTGCCCAGGCTGGCTGGAAACTGAAACCTGAGACTCCAGGACAAGCAGGCACTGAGCCTGGTCCCCATAACAAGGAGAGCTAATTGGTTGAGGAACCTTATTCACCGAGGCAGGATGGGCAGAGGACTTGAGATTCGGCCTGTTGAGGCCCTCTCAATTTTACCAAATGTCAAGGCAGCACATAATAGTCAATCTAATTTCAGGCTTAAACCCCATTATATCTCAAGCAAGGGCCCTAGATGGAAGGAATTCCGGAAATGTAATTCTAGCTTCCTATCTTCCAAGTCCCAGTAAGGCAAGCTAAAGGGGGTTGGAATAGGTGTTGAGTGAGCAACATTCCACCTCCTTCCTTATTCAACATCCACGTACACCCTTCTTTCCATAATTAAACTTTTAGGTGACAACCACAGCAATAGCATGTGCCTTTCTAATGTCACATAACTCATCTTTATGCACATGAAAATCCATTTACCTTCTCCCCAACGGAAAGACACAAGGTCTCATTGATCAATGCCTCCACTTCTGGGTGATGTTTATTCCTTTTCTGGTAGCCTGGGACTAAATAAACAGTGAGGGCAAGGGAGGGGGTAAACTACACACACACACACACACACACACACACACATCGGAGGAAGGAAGGAAACATCAGTAGCTACTACAGCATTTTTTGCACCTGGTAAGGAGCAGTGACAGGAGAACACAACAGTGCCCAGTAGAAGTGCCAGTGGAGCCAAGCAGATGCGACGGTGCCGAATGGCCACAGGACTGTCTGGGGAGGCCTGGAGCAAAGGAAGGAGGGAAGAGAGCTGAACAGACTGTACGGAAGCCCACGGCAGACCACCCAGGATTTCTGGAAATATCAGAGGGAGAGTCTTCCCAGGGACCTAGGTTCCTGCATTATAAGTAAGGCCACACTGATAGAGTAGGAAAAGGATCACAGATGTTAAAGGAGGAAAAAGACCCAGCATGCCAAAAACAAAACAAAACAAGACAAAAAACTAATGTCCAGTTGGGAAAACAATTATTCAATGCACAAAATACCTATAGGAAGAAAAAACACACATATTATAAGATTAAGGGTGTCCTGGCTCTACAAGAAGGAAGGAAGAATGGAAGGGAGGGAGGGAGGAAGGAAGGAAGGAACTAATCTGGGATATGTTCATCTAGGAAAGACAACAGATCGTCATGGTGTCCAATGACTAGCCCAGTGCCTCTGCTGTGTTCTCAGAGGGCATAAGAACTACAAAGGCCCAGAGAAGTTAAGTGACTTGCTCTGGGGCACACAGGTCATGAGTAGCAGAGCCAGCATCCTTCAGTACTGCACACCATGGCAGACTAAAATGGAGCCGCTTATAGGAAATAATCTTTATGCTGGTTTCCCCATGCACTTTTCACTCTCCTCTCAAAGAAAAGAGCTACTGTCTATTTTCAATTAAGTCACTTGATTTCCTCGTGCCTACAGTAGGCAAACTTCCCCAGCCAGTCAGCTGTTTCTCAGCTGAACTTTTCCGTTGTCAGAGGATCTGATGTACTTTGTGATGGAAAGGACGAGTAACCAGAAGTCAGGAAAGTAAAATTCTTCTCCTGGCTTCTACAGCGAGTCTTGGAGACTTTTGAGCAAGCAGCTTCATCCCATCGGGCCTCAGTTGCTTCATCTGCAAAATGAAGGGCTTGGGCTAGATCAGTAGTTTTCCAGTTGTTCTTTAGACCTACTAAGATCACCTGGTAATGCCCCAGTAGCAGATAAAGGGAGCACACTAATGACTTCCGGTCCCTCATTCCGCCTCAGTTTTTGTATATTAGCGCTCCTAAGCTAAAAAACAAATCATTCAGAAAATTGCCGGGGCACTAATAGGCTGTGATTCCAAGGCCCCGGGCGATGGTTCTAAAGATAGTTCCAAGCCCACATGCCTCAAGTGAGTAAAATTTGGGGTGGACTAAAAATAACGTTGCTTTGATTTCCGGATTTTTTTCAGAATGGCACAGAGCGAGTGGACTGAGAAAAATGTTTTCTGAGTAGAGAAATATTTTGCCTTCCTGCCAAGATTTATTACATAAGCACGTTTTGTCCTTAGCAACCCCAGCCCCAGTGCGTACGCTACTGCACTGTGTGTATGTCTGCCTTGAGGACACAACCAGAAAATTCATATAGGCTGGGGCCACACGGTGTCCCGCGGGAAATTACTGGTCAGAGCCTTTAAAAAAGTCAGTGGGAAAGATGAGCGAGTTCAGTGTCCTGTGTTTCCTCTTCTGGAATCTTAGCCATATTAGGAATTTATTGAGCCATATTATAAATACCCCATTACTATGACAACAAAGACAATTACACTACAAATAACATTTAAAGAGAATTCCTAGGCCAGTGAATACACCCACCTATAGTCCAGAACAGCCATGAAACGGTCTATTAGTGAAAGAGCCATAAGAAAATGGGGATTCTCAGATTATGTTGCTTGGTACATAAGTATTATTCCAGATGCTCAGACTTTTAGCTAATGAAATAAAAACAATGATACATGGGACACACAATAAAATTTAGAGAATGATATATGGGAATCAAGATAATTGGAGTGTTTGTTTGTTTGTTTGTGGATGAGCAAATTGGAATGTACCATTAGGGCTGCCTCTGTGAATTAAATCCTTCCTGTTCATTTTCTACCTTCCTAAAAGAACAAGGAGGAAATTGACTTACATGTAGGAGAAAAGGTCTTGATTTGTTAACATAAGTGAATTGAGATTTTTTTGTAATAAAGTACTACGGTGGCCCAAATGAGGTCACCTTCAGATCTCTTGCCATCTAGCCATCTGTCCTGGACACTTGCCTATTTAAAAGCAAATGGTCGGAGAAGAGGGTTTTATGTTCTTTCTCATTGTATATGCAGCATGTATGGAAATGTGAGCTGGTAGAATAATTATTAGTATATTACATCTGTCAAATGTTGGATGCTTCCAAAATCCTTTCCCCATACATGATTCCACCTGGGCTGTGGGAAAGGTTCTGAGGCAGTGTTTTCATTGAGCAGGTAGAAGAACTGAACCTGAGGGCCATAACGAGGGCCTTAACCACAGCCACACAGAAGTGAGTGACAAAGTTAGGACCAACACATACTCTGGGCCATCCATGTGGCCCCAGGCACTGCAGCACGTGACACCAGCCAGATGAGGTAGCTCGAGGGGAAACACTGAATTGGAAAAAACACTGGGAGATGTTTAGGGCATCATCCCAAAAGGATGGGTGGGCATCACCTGGTACAGAATGGCTGGCTGCCAAGCGATCTCTACAATGGGGATCCTTATCTCAGAGAATTCACAGGCTTTGGGACCTGACCCTCACCCATCAGGTCCACAGACTTGAGAAGGCTCCCTCTCAATAACGCATGTCATCTGGGCGGACAAAAAGACACACCAACAGTGTATTTATAACAAGAGCAATTTCCTTCCCCAGATCATGTTCAAACAGGACTGATGATTGTATGTGACAGGGTGGAAACTGGGGACAAATTACTAGGGCCACTAGGCTGAGAAGAGAACTGGGCTTGAGCATGTTGTCAATCAGTATAAAACCCCTGGGCAGGTTTTTAACTGTCTGCCCTTGCTGGGGGCCCCCAAATCTTTTCACTGCATGTCAGCAGTTCCGTATACACGATCATTCTATAGTCCTAAAACCAAGGGGTCTGGTCACTGAAGTATTTACAAGAAGGTTGTTTGGTGACCATAGCATCAGATAGAGCTTGATGAAATATTTCACAGAAAACCTTATGAAACATGTTTACATCCCAGCTCCTGTGTACCTGGTCATTGGTACTAGCATCCCTCAGGTACCATATCCCTCTCCCCCATTAGGCCTGAATGTACCAGATAATTCTGCCCTTTGAATTATATATTTGCATTCTGAGCATACTACCCCACCTCCATTCAATGGCCCATTCTTCCTTTAAGAGCATTATCATTATTCTGTTTCCTGTTCAGTCCAGGATATTTAGCAATCTTATCAGTGCCACTCTCAGTTTTAAGGGGCTCATAAGTGACAGCAAAGTGTCTGAGGGCTGAGGGTCCCAAGTGTAAGAGCAGGAGCCCCAATTGACCATACCAAGTTTTGGAGACTAACAATCATAATAAATGACACTGTATTCCTCAACATCTCTCTTCTTCTTGATGTGCTAATTTTCCATTCAGCAAAGAAGACCCACGTTGCCAGAGAGCTGCCACACCCCCCACCTCCCTTCTTCCTCACCACCAGCAAATTTCTAGCAGTGGCTTAAAGGTCCCACAGGGGCAGCTGCTTTAGGACACATATATCTTCTCTTCTTTGTTTCCCACTCATGGCTCACTTGGTTTGACCTTGCTTTCACCTTGACATGACTACTTTGGGACTCGCTGTCCCATCTGCAGAAGGGGGTCTTGAATGTGACTATCTCAAAAATCTTTGCCAACTCTAGAATCTCAGAAGGATTCCCTCATAGAAAGAATCCCAAATTAATAAAATTAGCATTGGCTTTTGTTTCTGTTCTTTCTCTTTATGCTGTAGCTGCCAAGTCATTTTCTAGGTATTTGACACAAAGTGGAAAGGTCTCCCCGTGGGTTTAATTTCAGTTGCTCTCTGTGTATTTTTTATTGTGCGCTTACCCAGTGGTCAGTCTCTGTAACTATTCCACGGGCACAAGTGTCCTTTTAATTCTCAGAAGCTTGGCAGCCCACTTAAAGTACTCTAATTAAAAATGTGCATTTTGAGAAAAAATTGAAGTCACACCCTCATACAATAAAAGAAAAGATCTCTGTTAAACTCTCCACAGATGTGAGAATGAGTCTCATTGTTAGAAAAAGATTTTCTGCTCCACCAATCCCAGTTAAGGGCTTCAGAATCCCCCATCATTAGAGCCCCAGAGCTTTAGCCCCATGGGTCCTACGTGCTGACCTCCATCTACCATCTGTTAGATCCATCACACACAGACTCAAGTCAGTGAACACCTCCTGCGGACCAACCGCCGCCTGGCCCACGTTGCTGAAGACCCAAAGGTGCTCAGGGCTCGGGCTGTGTGTGCATCAGGGGCGGTTTGGGCCCAGGTTCCAGAGCATACCAACTCCATGAGCTCTTTGAGCTTCAGGGTCCCCATCTACCAAAGAGGTGGCACCTGCCACATGGAGTTTTTGCAAAAAGTCCAGGAGGTCATGCAGGCAAAGCCCTGGCACAAAGTCTGGCCCCTAGTAAGCCCTTAATCGATGATAGTTGCCGTAATGATCAGAAAGGGAAAATCACAGATTCATTCCTTTGTCAGGCTTTTATGCTCCTGGCCCTGTGCTAGGACACAGGATATGTGTTATAAACAAATGTTCTCGTGGAACTTCCTATCTGGTGGGAAGTACAGTCTATGTAAAACAAACACACCTATTCATATAAAAAGACGAATTGTAATAGGTGCTATGAAGCAAGCGAATTGCAGCCTTGAAGTGCGTGGGAAGAAAATGTGGGCAGAACCACGGGGGCTTACAAGAGAAAAAGGGGACTCGTAGCATAGGAGCTACTCTTGTGGGCTGGGGGTGGTCAGGCCCGTCTTCAGAGGACAGAGTAGCCCAAGAGAAGGACACACATTTCATCAGAAGAAACTTGCTTTTTATTTCATTGTTGACTCACAACATATTAAAGTTGGGGCATCAAACAAAACTCATCCAGCCCGAAACCACACACTAGTCAAATTTTGCACCCTAGACCCCTTTCTCGCCATACCCGGACCCCAGTCCTGATGAGGAGACCTCCTAAACCTGCAATAGACTTAAGGCACTCTCCGGACTAGAGTTTCTTTATTTCTGTTTTTAATCTCTGGAAGGGACCACATGATTATATATAAAAAATTCAACTGCTGAGGGAAAAAAATCACGGGGAAGAGGAAAGTATTTTACGTCAACTGTAGCAGGTTTCGTACCTAGTGATTAGCCCCTTGGTGAAAAATGGCAATTTTAACGTTGACATGAGTAATCACACCATTTCTTTCCGTAGCAGTTTAGCATTTCCTGCTATAATAATTCAGGCCTCATACCTCATTCGAGGAAGCAGAAGTGTCAGCATGCTATTAGTTTTGCCGGCACTGACCCACTTGTTTCCGCACACACTCAGTCTGAATCTGCCACCATGCTGGCGCACGGCCATGATTCATGGCGGATACTGACTGGGCCCCGAAAGGCCTCGCCAAGGACCTCCACACAAAGGCTGATTCCTCAACTTGGTGACAACTCAATGACCCAGCAACTTGGCCATGAGTCTCTTGAGCTGTGAGGTCCCCTGCTCTCAGACTTTCAAGGCCATTGTCCATGGAAAAGCAGGAGGAAAGGAAATGTCCCTCAGCCAAGGGTCGGGTCTCTTGGGTCCTAATTCCAGTCCTGTTGTTTAGTTTTGCCGAACTCCTTGACTTCTCTGGGTTTTCGTTTCCTTGTCTCTTCAAAGAAAGGCTGGCCGAGAGCTTGAAGATGCTGTGGTGCTCCTCAGTGTGACTGTCGGTGCTTTAAGTTATTCTGGAGGGTTCCTTGAGCTCTTTCCTGTCTTCATCTCTGGAAGACTTTGACAATAGCAGTGGGAGTCGGGGTTTGGAGCCACATTACCATTCCAGCTTGCCAAGGTGGTTGAGGATCATGGAAAGAATGGCTCTGCTGTACTTCTGTCTCTTGACCTGTCCTCTGCGCCTTTCCCTCAGGGGACCTTCGGGATCTTCAGGCCAGCTTCCCCTCTGTGGAGCCGCCAACTCATGCCTCCCTAAAGGAGGCCTCTCAAGCAGCCCGCTAGTGCCATCTCCTTCCCACTGGGGTTTCTTTCTTTGTCTAAAATTGACATACAACACCATATTAGTTTCATGCGTACAACGTAATGACCTGATAGTTGTGTCCATTGTGAGATGAGCACCCCAGTAAGTCTAGTTTCCACCTGTCAGAGTTAATACAATATTACTGGCTACGGCCCCCATGCTGAGCCTTACATCCCTATGACTTATTGGTTTTATAACTAGGAGTCGGTACCTCTTGATCCCCTGCACCCATTTGGCCCACCCCCAGCCCCCTGCCCTCCTTCCCACTGCGGTTGCTGAGTCACTGCTGCAGTGGCCCAGAGTCACAGACTAGAACACGTTTTGCAGACGGCGCTGGAGGTTGCTTGTCTGGTCCGCCCTTCTGCACACCAAAGCCAAGAAGACACCCAGAACAGAATGCTGCACGAGTTAGAGAGCATCTAATTCTACCTGAAAGAGGTTTGAACTCAAACTTTTGTGTTCTCTTTTAATAAGTGTATATTTAATATTCACACATGTATATTGTATATACAAGATATATTTTATAATAGTCAAACAGGACTAATACTTGCAATATTGTTTGATTCTATCAGTGCCTTGGTTCACTCAGATCTGAGTATCTGAACTTTAAGATTCTGAACTTTTATGTGAAGAATATATTCAGAATAAATTCTCTGAGCATGATTTTTCTAACTACTTTCGGAAAACAACGAAGTAAGAGAGGGCTGGGTGGGAAACAGATTTTTTCTCATCTGAGAACGCCAATCAGTGTGTTGTGCTTCCTGCGGCTATGCTGAAAAGGATCAGACGGCAGTGACTTGGCAGGAAGAAGTGCCTAATGGATGAGCAATGTCTGCTCTGAGTAAGGAGGGGGCGGGTTGGCCCATGTGACACTTAGGTGCTGTCTGTGGATGACATCTTTCCAGCTGCCACTCACTTCGTCCTCTGGTTTGAAAGCAGAGGGCAAAGCAGGATGCTCAATGAACATGAGTGTTGTTCCATGACAGAGGAATGTTGCACAAAGCATGACCATTTCCATGGTAAACATCAAATGAAAGGGTGCCTTATTATGGCTTGAATTCTGGGGACTTCCACGTCAACATACCCAGTGAGCCCAGTTGAGACTGAAGTCATTGTAGTGACGGGTAAAAAGATCTCCTTGGGACTTCCTAATGATGACAAAAAAGTTGCTAAAAGAGGAAATTGAGATTCCATACAGTTTGCTATACTGTTATGATGCAAATAACAGTGTATATGGCAAGTAATGCATAATCCCTTGTAAAATCCTAACACCAAACTCCCTTTACTCCTTACTAAGAAAGTGGCAAACTCTTAGCCAGACAGAACTACAGCAAATCTCCCTGGCTAATTTTGTCTGTGTTCTACTTAGATTTCTTTCTTCCAGTCTACTAACCCTCTCCCTCTGCCTCCCAGGACTGCCCCCAGGTCTTTATGCTAGAGTGGGCTCTTTCTTTCAAAAGGACCCAGAGCAAACCAAATGCTACCAAACTCTAGTTCTCTATCTGCTCTTACTCTGAATTTGAAGGAGAGAGTCCTCAATTATAATGATATCTGCCTTTTTAATTGACAACTGTTTGAAGTTCAAAGAGGGTTCTTTTGCCTCCAACACAGAAAAAATGTTTCCTTTCCCCTCCCCCTCCTCCTACTCCCCCAAACCTTAGGGATCCACCTGCCTGTCTTGTATATCACGGTGCTTTGCTTTCTGTCTCTCTGTTCTGATCACTGTGATTTGGCTTACCCTCTGGCTCTAGGAGGGATTTCACTGGGTGAGAGAGAACATATTGTAAGTTGAGGGGAACCAAAAAAAAACCCTCTAAAATGTATAGATTCAGTGATATTTTCTGGAGTCACCATCAAATGCTCTGCTCTCTCTCTCAAAGAATGACATAGTCAACGGTTCACCTGTAGGGAGAATGAAACTCCTCAGTTCTCATGGTCTCACTTGCTTGGAAAAAGCGGGCTAGGAGCCTGAGCAGAGGTGACAGGTTGCTCTTCCTTGGGGAGGACAATCCCAGTTTTGACCTGTCTCTTGATTGGGCTTGTTTCAGGAGGCCAAGAACAGATACACACTCATGTGGGAAAGTGAGGGAGAGCAGAAGTGTATTTCAGCAAGCTCAGGCAAACTGAACGCTCACTGAACACCCGGTGCATTTCCAGCAAGCCGGAAACCTTGTGCCCACGCAGAATCTGCTCCTGGTTGACGTTAATAAGGCCTGCATTGACTGCTATTGCACTCTCCGCTTTCGCAGGCGGAGTGGCACCGCCCACTAATGTGATTCCTCGGAGTCACCCCCCTTCTTTGTTTTCCTGTCGCATGGTGCTCTCTCCGAACAGAACAGCGTCCTCTTGTGCAGCTCACCGCATCGCTCAGGGGTGTCACGGGAAAGCGACAGCCTCAAAGGTGTCAGACAAAAGCAGCAGCCGGCTCTTCCTCTTTGGAAATGTTTGGGGGGTGAGGCTGTGTGGACCCAAAGGCTAGTGTTTTCTAGCTTCAGCCCTTCCTGTTTGATCTTTTCTGCCTGTTCTCTTCCTTGTCATTGTCTCCTGCTTTGGTTTATTCAGTCTCTGGTCCCTTGCAGTTTGGGTCAGTCAGTGCTCTTTGCTGCATGTGAAATCGATTAGTCATGACGTGAAGATAACATCCCCCATTACTGAACACTGTGCCCTGAGTGCACTGGGGCTGACCTGCGTCAGACACGCCCCCCTCCCCGCCCCGCTTCCAGCCCCACCCCCTCCACGAACCTCGCACCTGTGAAGTAGACGAAAATGATGCATTTCAGAGTACTGGCAAGTGCCCAGCACATTTAGATGCTGTACAGCACAGATTTGTTGGATGAATGAATGAGTGTGTGCTCGTGTTGTTAAGCCAGGCAGTTCAGATAAGGCGTGAGGATGTTGGCTGGAGAAGTCAGGGAAGGTTCCAGTAAAAGGCAGCACAGGCAGGTGCTGGAAGGTGCATTAGGATCCACCTGGGCAGCATGGAGGGAGGCAGGAGTAGGAGGCTGAATGGAAGCGCTCAGTGCTCAGGATGAAAGTTGCTGCCCTGCGTTAGCAATTACGGTGATGACTCCCGCTGTCACTGTGGCTAAATTTACTCTCAATAGAGATCTATAGCTATCTCAGTGAGCACTAGAGAGAGGCTTAGTCATTCCTGCAACCAAATGTCATCTTGTACCTTAAGTGCACCTCTGTGTCCAAAGCACCCCAGCCACTCTGGTAGGTGCGCAGCCTCTGCTTAGCTCACGTCATTGAGCCTTTGGACTTGAAAACATGTACAAAGGAAGCAATATGACCTTAAAATAAAAGGAAAATGTACTCTGTGCATCTCTCTAAATTGAGTTTTTGCTATTACATGTCATAGAGACTTTTAGATGTGAAATGACAATTCATCCATTTTAATCATTGTATATTATTAAGGCAATGGACGTGGAGCAGTGGGAAGAGGGAGGCAAAATGAATAACTAATTATAGTGACTTATCTAATTATATTGTGCTAAGAACACAAAAGAACAGGACAGGGTGCTAAGGAGCATAGCATGGGGGATCTGACTTACTTTGGGGCAGAGAAGCTGTTTTCCTTAAGTACTTGATTATTTGGAAGGATAAGAAGGAGCCGACACACAGCTGGGAGTGGATGATTTGGGATTAAACTGAGAAAAGACCCACTTCCCCGTGCTTTGGAGTGAATAATTTGCCAAGTTACAAGTCCCTGCAATAACCTCCTCTGGCTGTTTTTGACCCTTCAGAGGTTGGCTAAGCCCATAATCCTGTGACCACAGCAGCAGCTGCTCCTGACAGGAGAGGCAAAGCATCAGCTCCAGCCTGAGTCCCAGGGGTGGGAGTCGGGATCAGAGCGCCCCAGCTGACGCCTTTGCTTTGACGCTCAGAGTTATGCTGAGTAAAACACAGGCACACACGGACACATGCCACACAAGGCTGTAGGTATTCACACCTTCTCTACAGCTATTTCCTAAATGCTCAAGGCCCTGAGTGTGGCTGACTGTTCCATGCAGTGAGCTATCTCATAGCAACCTCATTTTTTACCTCTTTGGTACCCTCAGCCCCCAGGTACCCCTGTCCTCTCCTTCCAAGCAGTTTCATGCCAAGTTTCCTTCCTCCACCCAGAGCTCTGACTTTTCAAACATTGACTTACAATCGATACACAATTGCCTATTAGTTTCACACAGAGACATTGAGATCATTGATGCTTATGCTTTCTTCTCTAGTACATGATGAAGCTTGGGGAGCCAACGTTGATGGCATTTCTGTTTCACCAAAGCTGGGGACCTAATCGTGAATGAACAAGCTTTGGCAATATCAATCTTGAACATGAACCTGAATTTCGAATTGAGAGAAACCAAGAGGTCTGAGATGTGTTCATAACTGGTTTGCTGAGAACAAAGGAGAGAGGACTGTTCCTTGACTGGCCAGGCTCCCTTCTGGGCATGTGTGTGTGCGTCTGTGCATCTGTGCTGGGCACCATGCAGTTGTACACGGAAGTGAAATTCTCAGTTTCCAAGGTATGATGTCAGCAGAGAGTGCCTGCGACCGAAAACTCGAGAGCAGCTCTGTGAGCATGCTCTTTGGGGATACGGAGGTCGCTACCAGGATGGGTTGAAGTGCTGGTCTCTGGAGAACGGCCGCGGACAGGGTAGGAAAGGGCTGGAAAAGCACCTCCTTAAATTATGGATATATACTTCTTACACAGAAACCAGAAATAGCCTAAAATACGATGAACTGAAACTCAGTGATTCAAGGCCCGTCACGATATGCCCACAGACTAGTGCACCTCATTTCAGGTTATAACGCACTTTTGTTATTCCAGACATTGTAAGCACTTTCCCCAAACACAATGTTCTTCAAGCGCCCATGCTGTGCCTCCTGCACATAGGCCCTCTGCCCAGTGTTGCCATTTCACTTCCCTCCATTTGGCTCACTTCAGTCATTCTCTCAGGTTTGGGTCGATGCTACCTCCTCCAGGAAGCCTTTCCTGGTTCTTTCAGGACACACTCACAGTCCTTCTGTTATTATACTACAGTCCGTAGCTGGCATGTCTGCCTTTGAGCACACTAGGGGCCATGTCTAATTCACTCCCTTATCTCCACAGCCCAACACAGTGCCTGGCACGTAGTAGCTCCTCAGTAAACATTGCTGAATACACAAGGAACTCCTTGCTGAGCAAAAAGTGGAAAAAAAAAAAAAAAGAGCCTTTCTGAGTGGCTTATCCTATTGACAAAGTGATCCCAAACCAAATGATAGAGCCAGTGAAGATGGGACTCCTGAGTGGACCAAGCAGGCAGGGCTCACCAGGGTGGACGGGTCCGAGCAAGTGACATCCTGACCACAGCCTTCCCACAGCACCCCAGTCACCGGGGCTGAGGGCGAGAGAAGACTCTGGAGTCTATGTCAGAGCACCTTGGGGACACCTGCCCTGCTTCTGTCACCATTACACAGTGACTGGGTCATGCGTTTAGACTTGGCCTTGATCCATCTTTTTGGGTTGAGAGAATTAACATTACAGATGCTAATAACTACTGACTCCCCCTGCCCACCCCCCTGCTTTTTTACCTGGTCCACCATCTACAGGCTCGGTCTCCTAGGAACCCCCCTGCTGCCCCCCCAGCCTGTCTCCAGGTAGTCTGTGGTGACCCCCTCCCTTTGCTGTGCCCCCAGCACCCCAGGGCATCCCCAGCTGTGTCCCTCCATGCTGCCCTGTGTGGGTTTTGCTCCCCCGCTAGGCTGTGGGCTCCTTGGGGCAGAGCACATCTCAACCCGCTCCCCCTGCCTGTCACACACAGTAGATGGTGGGTGAAGGCGTAGGTGGGCGGTTTGTGGATTCCTCCCGGTGCAGGACCTAAGCACGTGGGGCAGGGCACAACACAGCGCAGGCCAGGGGTGCGGGAGACCTTGCCTTTGGCAGCTAGCCCCACCAGGGCTCCATTCTTCACCTGTCCCTGCCTGGGGGTCAACAGTGTTTAAGCGACTGCTGATGGCCAGGAACAGGGGCAGGTAGTGCCAGAAAGCAGAGAAATTGACATTCCCTCTTTCATGCTCCCCGGGGACAGGAAAAAATGTAGATTTTACACAGATGTCTGCCTGCAGTGTTGTCCAGGGACAGAGCTGAGAGGGCTCTTTCTCTTGCTGTGAAATCCTGTGCTGCTAAGGCATTTAATTAATACTGTGGGACCAGACTCCCACCCAAAAGCTTGCTTCAGCCTGAGAATTTGGAGGGTTATGTTTTCTCAGGGACCCCAGGGGGCTGAGAGGCCAGAGAGAACTTGGTGGGTCCCCTAGCCCCAGTTCTGGGTGCTGTGGGTCTATTGATCCCCCACCATAGTCACTGCCGGAGAGTGGGCAGAGGTCCTTGAGCCAAGGAGGCAGCACCCAGTGCTGGGGGCAGGGGGCTGACAAGGCAGCTCAATGTCACCAGGAAAGGAACACCTCTCTCTGGCTTTGCTTCCCTTAGTCCAGAGGAGATGAACGAGGTTTGCTATGACTCATTCTCTGAGTCAGACAGGGGAAGAAAAACAAGCGCATCAAAGCCTAACTTTCAGATGTGTGAAGATCCAGGAGTCTGATCTGTGAGCGACACGGTTGATTTGAAGAGCTGGAAAGAAAACTGCGAAGTTCTCTCTGCCTGTCATTGTCTGAGGGCCGCGCCTTCCATGGGCTGAAGGCCTGGCCGGGAGGAAAGAGAATCCTCTGAGAACCCCAGCTGCTCGGAGCTGAGGTGTGAAGTCTGTCTGTCCAGTCTGTCTGTCCGCTGTTTCTCTGGGACATCCTTCCCATCCCCTCTTTCCTTCAGGCAATTGCTTTCCTTATCCACTGTGTTCTTGATTTCTACCTCTCCCATTCTGTGGTTCTTAAACATGGCTGCCCCCTGGAATCATCTGGAAAGATAAAGACATACTGATGCCTGGCCCTGCTCCCAGGGCCTGGGCATCTAGATTTTTACAAACTTTCCAGGTGATTCTCATGTGAAACCAAGATGGTCTAGTCTATCATGTCCTGCATCCAATGCATAAACTCTCCACAGAAATTTGCCTTTTAGTCTTTCATCTCTAGTAGTCTGATGACATACTCTGTCCAAGATGAAAGAAGTTCATGCTTTGGGGAGATATTTCCACGGGCTCTGAAGTCTTCTCCTACATCCTGGAAGGTCATACTGCTGTAAATATCAATGGTAAAGAAAAATGATTTATAGTAGATCTATAGTAGATTTAGGATATTTTAGATCTGATAGTAAAGGGCACAGAGAAGCTTCTTCCTAAAGGTGCCCAAATGCCAGGGAGCCCGAGCCCATTCTCGCTGATCCCTCCTGCTCCCATCCCCCAACATTCTGCTCCTTGCTCTCCGTTTAACCAGAAGGAAGTCATGGTGGGATCCACCACCAGGCACTCCAGCCTCACGATTCAGAAAATTCTGGTTACCTCCCCATTCTGCAGGACGCCAGCTGCTCAAGGGCCTTCGGTCCCACAGCAGCAGCAGTGACACGGGGACACTGCTGTGTGGGACCTCGGTCCCTCAGGGGCCGGTGTAGAGCAGCATTCTCATGCTTTTTTGGTCTCATGGCTCCTTTATCCTCTTCATAATTATTGAGGGCCCCGGGGAGCTTTTGTTTGTGTGGTTTACAGCTACAGATATTGACATTATTGGAAATTAAAATGGAGAAACTTTAAAAATATTCGTATAATAATTAAAATGATAATAAGCCCATTCCAAGGTAACATAGATGATATGTTTTGTGAAAAGTAGCTATATTCTTCAAAATTAAGAAGAAAAGGAATGAGAAGAGTAGTGTTCTACTTTTTGCAAATCCCTGGTATGCCTGGCTTCACAGAAGACAACTGGGTTCTCCAACCTTCCATATTCAGCCTATTTGGACGCACACGCTATGTGGCAGCCTCTGGCAAACAACCCTGGAAATGGATGCGTGGGAATGAAAAAGGTGAACAATCTCTTAGCGGTATGAGAATTGTTTTGACCTTGCGGATCCCCTAAAAGTGTTTCAGGGTAATAAAGAACCCGCAGCCACGCTCGGTCCAAGAGCACCAAATCGGACGCACGTACTTCTGGCCAGATGTTTCTTTGGTTCCTTTTCTCTTTGTAGGAGTCATGCAACCCCACAAGTGTGTCGATGAAAATTAGATGTCCTAATGGAACGGTGTCTTTCCTTTGCTAGTCTCTCTGAGTGTGAAAATACTCTACTGCCCGCGTGTTTGTTCCTCGGGGCCGCTGTAATAAAGAACCACAAACTGGGTGATGTAGGACTAGGTAGACAAAATGGACTGTCTCACTGTTCTGGAGGCCAGAAGTCCCAAATCAAGGTGTCAGCAGGGTGACTGTCCCATGACAGTGATCGCAAAGACCCTGTTCCAGGCCTGCTGCCAGCTTCTGGGAGCCTGCGGGGTCCCTTGGCAGGTAGGTGGCCATCTTCTCCCTGTATCTTTTCACATCATCTTCTCTCCAAAGGCATGTCTGTCTTTGTGTCCAAATTTCCCCGTTTATAAGGACAGCAGTCATATTGGATTAGGGCTGACTCTAGTGACTTCATTTGCCTTAATTAACTCTGTAAAGCCCCAGTTTCCAAATCAGGTCACATTCTGAGGTTGGGGCTAGGACTTTGACATACCTTTTTTTGGTGGGGGTTGCTGAGGGGGCCACAAGTCAACCCATAACAATGCACAAACCCAGGCAACTGGAGATGCAACTCCAGGCTGCCACCCAGCTTTCTCAGAGGGATGAGAGGTCTGGGGTTGGTGCTGTTTCTCTGGAGGCAGACTTTCCCTCACAGTGTTAGTAACCTGTAGTAGTAGTGTTAGCTCTAAGTTAGGAGCATTCCCGAGCCAAGCATTTTCCTGGATATCACTAGTGTGGCCCAGCGTGGGCTGCAGCAAGAGCCTGAGGTCTGAGCAAGTTCTCACTCACGGACCCTAGAACCGCAGGCTAACGTTTCCTCTCTGCATCCGAGGAAAGGCTGCCCTTCTGGATGGGGTGAGCCTGCGTTACACATGCTGCTAGGGACACCCCGAGGTGGTGGCCCTCCACTCCAGGTCTCCAGCCCCTGGTGCAAACGAGCCGTGCCTGGGTTGGGGCTGTGCCTCCCCGGGGGCTGTGACTGCAGGAAGCAATGACAGCAATGCTTGGCAGGGCACAGCCATTCTCGCATCACAGACGGCGGAGACCACCGTCTTCATTGTGCCTCTGTGAAGCGAGTGGCTAGTGAACACATAGCATGGCATTGCTGGCATCTATTTCCATCGAAGTGGGTCTAACCAGCAACTAAAGGGAGCTTAACATGGATTAAAATAACATTTCTGTGTGACTGGAAAGCCTTCATTTGATATTCCACTGCAATGTGACTAGAACAGACCCACTGCTTCCTTCAGACAAGGGCTATCTAAATAAACCGCTATTTTAATTTTTACTGTATTTTGCACTGTTAAAAACAATTCATTCTCAACATAGAAAATGGGAGAGGTGTAGTATTCCTTGGTTTCATCAGCACATCTATCATTCAATAATACCAAATGTGTGCAGCATGAAATAAAATAGGAAAGAGGATCTAATATTCATCGATTCTTTCTATGCACCCGGGCACCATGCCAGGCAATGGACAAGTGTTTTCTCAGTTTACCCTTCCACAGCTTCTGCAACCTGCGTGCATGGCGTCCATTCCCCGGGTGGGGAGATGGGACCTCAGGGAAGTCTGGCTGCAGCCTGCCTCTGCACACACTGCGGTCTTTCAAAATCCAGTTCTAAGCACACCTCTTCTCAGAACTCTTCCCAGGAAAGCTCTCCAACTGTTTACCTTCCCCAGGACCCCTTTGCTTTTATGGGCACCATTTCTTCATGTCTGGTGTGCAATGTAACTGGATTTTTTAATTGCCATTTTAATACCTTTATTCATGTCCCCAACTCAACTGAAAAATTTCAAGGGCAGAGCTACAGCACTGAACCCATCATGTTAGGAATATGACAAGATGGTTAAATCAATGTTGACAAAGAGGCTGGCTGACCACCCAGGAGATGCTTATCTTAGAACATATATGCCAGGTTTCTCTGTATCGGATAGGTAAGTGTCTTGACCTTCTGACCAATATCTTATTACTTCCCCAATAACAGGCCTGATAAACCAAACCTTGGGGAAGAAGCTCTAGTCCATAAGGAAGTTACAGTAGTTTGGGGGCCTGTGAATGTTCAATGAATGTGTAACTGCAGCCTGCCCTGGAAATTGTCCTGTGTTCAAAAGTGGCCATGGAGTGGAACTCCTCTTCAGTAGAAATCCAGGCAATCTGGTGGGAGGGGAGCTGCTCCTGCTTCCAGGAGCATCCCAACCCCGGGTGTCCAGGGCCGGGTGCAAGCAGGCTTCTCAGCCCACAGGGAGCACCTCAAAGGCTGGGGCTGTGCCCTATTCATCTTGGTGTTCCCAGGGTCTGCAATGTGCCTGGAACACAGCAGGTGTTTAATAAATGCCTGGTGAATAACTGAAATAAATGAATGAGTGAGGGTCTTGTTGTTTTTTTTTGTCTGTCATGAAGTATTGCCCGTAGGCCCAGGGCAGAGGGAGGCTATTTATTGTGTGGATCCCTTGATTTCATCCTCTGAGCCTGTGTAAATTTGCTGGACTTCAGGGGATTTGATCTGGGAGAAAGCACAGGGTGTTTCCCTAGGGGACGTTCATTTCCTCAGTTATTTTGGCATGAAGTTCCATACAAGCCTAAGTTAGTGGGTACTAATGCGCACTTGTTGGAGGAGCTGACGCACAATTGCAGAGTTACCCACTAGGGTCCTCGGGTTTCAGTGTTATAGTCCAAGGCATGCAGGAGACTTAGCAAAATGTCAGAGTACAAAGCAGAAGGTGAACGCCTCCTCCACACATCCTTCCTTCAGACCATATCCAAAGAACGTGAAAAATTGCCAATTGTTTCCAACCCGTAGCCCCATTATTCCTCCACATTCCTCTGTCCCGCCCACTCCCAGGCGAATGAAACTGAAAGGAGAATCTGCAAACCCTTCAATGCTTCATTTGTTCACCATCAGTTTCTTACATGCAGCCAGGCCCTTAAACTCTTACGAATGCCTGTCCCCCATCCCAAAGGTGAGTGACAGCCTCTGATAAAGCAATTGTCACTTCCTTCTTTCATGTGGCATCTTTCCCATGACTGGATACAGCTGATTTACCTGTAGTAAAAGGAACAGTAACCAGAAAAGAGGATTACAGTACATTCAGAAGCAATCAAGGGAGGAAAATAAACCAAGTGCCAAGAGGGTATTAAATAGCAGAGCTATCTGCAGTAGAGCAAGCTTAGAGAGAAAAAAGGGCGAGGGAGACACCTTCTAGAACAATCCCTGTACTTCAGAAATCTAGAATTTAGTCATAAGCTTGATAATTGATTTTCCATTTTAGGTAATTTAACTGGGAGACACCGATTAGTGGCTTTTGCTTACAGTTTTGTTCAGGGAGTCCTTCAAAGGGTGTTTTTTACTGATAAATTCATTCTTTCTGAAACAATCTAAGCTATGGAAAATGCATATTACTAATTCCTTTTATACATATGTATACGGAGTGTGGGCGTGTGGGGGGCGGGTTGAGGAGGTTGAGTAAAGCCACAGGAAATGGGGCATCTCTTTGAACATAAATTGTACTTGAAAATCTGGTGAAGACATCATCTTTCTGTATTGAACAAATGTGTATTTGCCATGTCATATAATGGGCATTTTTGGCATGAAGTTTAAAGATTAACATGAGGCATCCGACAATTGTCACATTAGTGGCAACTGCTTCAGATCAGCAGAGTCCCTTTTTCTCCTCATCCTAGGGGTGGGTGGGTGGGGGCGGGTCTTCCCTGTTGTTGGACTGTGGGCAGTGGGTTTGACACGAAGCCTTTGCCATCTCTATTGACATGTGGTCAAGAGACTTACTTCGCCATCTGCCCCTCCTGTAGTTGTCACTTGTACTGTGGAATTTCAAAGGGATTATTGCTTGAGTCCTGTCTTACTCAGTTTTCATTATTTCTGTCTTCAGGCTAACTCTCCAAGCTCATGACTCTGCTGGTCATCAAGGAAACGTAATCAAACAAAGCCAAAAAATCAATGTGTGGTATGTGACTCACCCCTCCTTCCATTCTCCCAGTTTTTACATGACTCCTCAAAGGGTCGCATTCTCCGTAAGGTGAGTCATGGGCAGTGGGTCTGAGGAATGACTGTGGTCCAGCGGTAGATGAGGCAGGAGAATGGGTCCTAAGTGGGTGGTGGTAGGAGTAGGGAAAAATCAATATTCAATTTGTAGTATTTTTGTGAAAGAGTCATAAAAACAGTGAACTAAAACTACTTAGAAAAGTTGGGTATGATTCATAATGCACAAATGTGAAGAAATGGATGTTTTCTTTCTCCTCTTCTGCCTTGGCGAGGACTGTGTAACACGAAAACTCTGTTTTAAGTCTGGAGGCAGAATGGCTTGTTGAAAAGAGCTCGGCCTTGGAGCTAGGCAGATAGGACAGACAAGTCCTGCCCATGTCACTAACTAGCTGGGACCAGGGCAAGATACTTGCCTCTTAGATCATCTCTACCCTCATCTATAAAGCAGGGATACATACTATCTTTAGGTAAAGGGTTAAAGCAAGTTTACATGAACTTATATGTAATATTCATTCATTTACCTTGTGTTAGTTGTCTACTTTTGTGTAACAAATTACCCAAGACATAGTGGTTTCAAACAAATATTTATGATTCATCATGTCTACGGGTCAGGAAACAGTGTGCACTGTAGCTGGGTGCCTCGGCTCAGGGTCTTCCCAAGGTGGCAGCAGAGGTGTTGGCCAGAGCTGCAGTTGCATCTGAAGGCTCAAGTGAGGGAGGATCTGCATTTACGCTCACTCACCTGCTGGTGGCAGGCCTCAGTTCCTCACTGGCTAGTGGCTAGAAATATCAGTTCCCTGCCGTGGGGGCTTCTGTATAAGGCAGCTCATAGCATGGCCTGGATGAGAACCAAGAGAATCCGAGAAGGCAGGCAAGACAAAGCCACAGTCCTTTGGGAGCCACAGTCCCTTTGTCATCTAGTCTTGAAAGCCATAGCTCATTACTTTTCCGGCTCCATTCGAGAGAAGAGTCACAATAGCCAGCCTACGCACGGAGGGAGGAGGCTGGTACACACGCATGAACACCAGGAGGAGGGGGTCACTAGGAGCTCCCTTAGAGGCTCCTACTCTTGCATTTGGCAAACAGTTATTGACCAGGCATCAGGCTAGCTAATAAAGCATATAAAAGCAAATAACATGCGACATGGTGTCTGCTCTCAGGCAGCTTCCAGAAGAGGAGTCAGGACTGGATTCATGTGAAATCATGACTCACGGTACCAAGTAAGAAGCTCATACCATAAGGACTCAGCCTAGTTGGCAGTCAGTGAACACTTTCCTGAGAAAGTGACACACTGAGCCAAGATTTGATGGTTATCCAAGGAAAGGAGGAAGGGAACGACCATCGCAGGCAGCGAGAATAGCACGTGCAAAGGTCCCAACTTGGTATGACTTTCTTAAAACTTCCATCCCAAATTAATTTATGACACTTGATCAAGCTGGAAAAGATTTTCATTTTACGCACCTATGTCACTTCAGTCATTAGCCAAGCAACTCAGAGAGACGCTTTGTTCTCTGACTTGCCTCGGTGCTGTGGCTACAGCTCAGAGGGAGATCTCTCCAGTGGTGTTTCTTCAGCTTTGGTAGACAGTTGAGCTTTGTTGGATCTGATTAAACTGCAGATTCTGATTTGGTAGATCCTAAGTTTGCCACTCAAATTGTGGTCCCAGGAGGAGGAGCACGGGCATCTCGTGGGAGCCCGGTAGAAATGTAGGACCTCAGGCCCCAGACCAGAGCTCTAGAGCAGGAGAGTATGCAAATTGCCTGGAAGCCTGGGCTTTGTTCCAAAAATGGTGCTTCAGTTGGTTTGGGTGAGACTCCAGAATTGGCATTTCTAACAAGCTCCCAGGACTTCCGCTGCTATCACCACACTTTGAGTAGTACTGCTCCAAAGGCTTAGATCTCAAACTTTTACCCAGGATGTTCCAGAAAAGATTTTTAACTTCTTGGGATCTTGGAAAAGATCTTGGCCCCTGCTGGGATAAATCTCATGGAAAGATACCCTCTGCTGGAAGGAAGGGAGAAGGCCCGTGTCCATTCCTCTCAGACGAGGGGATTCTTGATGCAGGCAGTGAGGAAGAGCTGGAGAGAGGAGGTCCACACCCTGGTGACCACTCAGGGATACACAGACTGTGTATTTCTTTTAGGGAACCTTCAGGGACCATCAGGACCTTCTGTGACTTGGTAGCCAAGGCACATTTTTATCATTACAATTACATTTCTTGGAGACATATTTTAGCCTGAGTAATAATTTTCATTTCTGGAAACCCCTGTATGTTCTTGGGAGACCCCTAGAATATGGGCTATGTGCTATTGACATCAGAAAACTGGACTCAAAGACCTAGGAGTGACCCTCAGGTCTACTCGACACTGGACATGAAACTCTAGGCAAGAAACAACTCCTTCACCTTTGAAAGGAGAATAACACCAGCCTCTGCTACCTAACAGAGTCACTGTAAGAATCCACACAATAGCCCTTCTTCTTTTTCTTTTTCTCTTCCTTTCCCTTTTGTCTTGTCTTCTTTTCCTCCTCTAGGTCTTCTCCTGTCCCATCCTCCCCTTCCCTTCCCTGGAGCCCAAGGGTGGGGAAAGAGAGGAGGAGGTCAGGAGGGCATTCATGTGGGAAGGTAGCCTGGGACAAAGTAAGGTCCTAAGTGTCCGAGTGGCACTGGGGGTAGCATATCTAAGCCTGAGGAGGGTGAGGAGGGCATTTTGTACAGTGGAGGTAGGGGGTGGTCCCAATGATAGGAAATTGGCTACCTAGAAGGAAACTGATTGAATAAATAAATATGTTAAACACAACGGGAGCCAGGTATTTACTGCCAGAAAAGGCAGTCACCAATATGGAAAGAGAGAAAATTAGAATGGACTCTGTGGATCTGGATTAGAGCTGATTATAGGTAGATGTAGAAACAAATACAGGTGTGTGTGTACGTATGTGTGTGTTCCCTAGCTCTGTCCATTAAGAGGTCTTAGGATCGGCAACAACTCAACAGCAGTGGGAGCACTTAGCACCTTATCTTGGCTCCTAAATACCATGTTCACTAAAAGGACTCAGGGTTCCTTAGAGAAATTGCTGATTCCACAGCTGGGACAGGGAGAATGTAAGCTGAGTCTTGTTGCACCGATAGTTAAGGGAGTGGTCTAAGAATGATGGGGTTGTAACACCAGCTTGAAGGAGTTCCCATTGGCCATATGTGAGAAATCTGAACAACAAATAAACAATAAGAGTAACAAATTATAACTTGAATAAAATAGGAAACCATGGGTCCAGTAATGTATGAAGAAATGAACAAAATAAAGCTCTGATAAGAGATGGGTTATTGACATGGTCTCAAATCACCTCTCCCCAAAATCTTTCTGAATTATAAAGACACAAAAAGTGACTTTATGGTGAAGAAGACTGGCCAACACACCTTAATCAAGTGATCATAATGGAATAAGTTGACCGGTAACTTGATGCATTGAGATGACGTGTCACACAACGGTGGGCAGTCAGAGGACCACAGCATCCCTTCTGCGATATTCCAGCCAAAGATGCATAATAAGAATTGAATCATAAAGAGCTAACATCTTTCTCCAACAGTGAGAGCCCAACAAAGGACATTCCACACAGTTACTGATCTAGAATTTCTACAGTGTGAAGGTCATGGAAGATGAGAAAGCCCAAGAAACTGTTCCCAACTGAAGGAGACACCAGAGGCACGATAACGAAAAGCAATGTGTCCTTTGGCCATTCTGGACTGTGACCTTTTAACTCTAAATGACATTGCAGGATTGGGAGAACTGAGAAGAGGTCTGAAGGTTAGATGGCAGCAATGCACCGATGTTGATTTCCTGACTTGGTGGTTGCATTGACGTTTTATAGGAAAGACCCTAGAGTTCAGGGTGGATGGCACTCCAGGTTGGCACCTTATTCAAGTGGTTTAGAGGGAAACTTCTTCGCTGCATATTTGCAAGTTATCTTTAAGTTTGAGATTGTTTCAAAAAGGAAAAAACCACCAAAACAAAACAATGACGCACATCGATGTGTCCTCAGAGACACAAAGCAATTTACAAAAGGCAGGTGGGGTGATGTCATCCTCTGCTCCTCCATCTGCCGGCTGCTCCATGCAAAATCACCATCTCATCCTTCCGTTCCTACCTGCAGACTGTTTCTGGGCTCTGTCCCATCCATCATTTTCAACACCACCATGTGGGTTAGGTGCTCATCATGACTCCACAGAATGAAGGCAAGAGCCTCCAAGCTGTTCTTCCTGCCTTCAGAGTCAAGTCCTCTCTCTGCTCCACCCTGCCCCCAACAGCCTAAACTGTTCCCCATGCTGTTGATGGAGAGTTTTTCTGAAACCCAAACCTGCTTGTGTCACTGTCCTGCTTAAAATCTGTCAAGTCCTCTCCCCGTCATGGTCCATCCACAAGGTCCTAGCTCTTTAAACATCCTTCATTCTGGCTAGAACATGTCCTTCAGCTTCTTCCACTGCAGCTCTCTCCTTTCCTGCTGGCTTGAGCAATTCAGCTTCCCAGGAAGCCATCAGCAACTTCCTCCCTCCCTGCCCCAGTAATGCCATGCCCTCAGCTCTCTTCTCCCTGAAAGACTCCCTCTCATTCTTCAAGATCAAACTGAGATGTCACGTCATCTGTGAAACCTGCCCTGATCCGCACCGTCCTACCCCAGGCAAAGGGAACAACCCTTTTCTTTGTGCTCCCAAAACTCTTTGCACCACCACTCTCATGTTAACCATTGTTGTTGGGGAATGGCTCACTTTGTTGCATTTTGTCCCTCACCAAACTGTGAGCAACTTGAGAGCAGAGACTACTTTAATATCGCTGTCGCTAGTGCAGTGCCTGGCAGCTTGTTGGTATTCCATAAATGCCTGTTGAACAAAGGAGCTGATGTGTGGGGAGGAAGGGCTGTGTAGATGCTCATCAGGCAGTTGATAGCATTGATATTGAGACTCCTCCCTCCTTCTGGGATGGAAGAACCTGCAACAGCTGGAGATTTGATGGGTCTGAGACATGCATAGTTATAGTCAAGTAAGAAATTTTGCTCCCTAACACTATGTTTTTTTTTTCTTTTTTCTTTTTCTGGGAAATTAATGGAGCACCAAGAAATGGCATGCTAGTTTAATTCTTTGCCCACATTAAGAAGGAGCCTGATACAGATTTCTGCAGTTCCCCAGCCTCCAGACCACTGCTTATCCCTGTTTGCGGGGGATGTCAGCACATGGAATGAGTGAAGCCAGTAGCTACGTAAGAGGTCAAGGTCCAAAATGCTGACCGGAGAGCCAGGTCCTGCATCATTCTGGTGGAAGAGTCAGATCAGGAATGGGGTGGGAAGGGGATAGGGATGAGCATCAGCAGAGTAATGGGTGGGCATCAGGAAGGGTCAACCTCAGGTGCAGCTGCCACAGGCCTGGCATTTCAGGGTGAGCAGGGGTGCAGGGATACAAGGATGGGTTAGTGGATTCATTTAAAGGGTCCAGAGTGAGTCATATGGCAATGAACCGTAAATGATCAATAACACTTCTCATATTATCACGAATATTTATTTTTCCATTGCGTCAAAGCCTCTGCTTTTCATGCCATTTTAGTTAGCGAGAGATGCATCTCTGGGGAGGAACCTAATGTCATTCTTGGACTGAGCTAATGGTGCGTATTGGGGACTGGATGATAAAGTTCCGCCAAGCCCTGCTAAACAAGGCAGGAACATGGCATCTAAGTCATCAAGTCAGCCTGCCTGATGACTGCTGAGAGTCACCCCATAGTCAAAGTCAAATTAATTTCAAAGTTTTTCTAATACCGATTTATGCAATTCAGGTATATCTGTCTTTAAGCTAGCCCAGAAGAAATTAGGGGATGAGTCATTCCAATTACCAAAAAAAAAAAGATTCATAATAGAAAATTCTTTTATAGAGCAAGCTGCCCACACATATTTAAAAAGAGCCAGGAGTTAGGAAAACTGTAATAAGCACACGAATGACTGACTAGGAGCCCATCTATAGAAGTCAATTATACCCGTCCCACACGTCCGGGAAAAAGATGTGAGCCACTCTCACAAAATCAAACAAGTCAACAATTGAATTTCACAGAGTTAGAGAAGCATCAATTCCAAGCTTGTGGTTCAGGAGTACAATTTGACTTTCTTTTAAAGTCCTCATTTTTTTCCTATTAATTCAGTATTTACTGAGCACCAGCTTGACACTGAGGATATAACTATGAACAAGGTGAAAATAATCCTTGTTCTTGTTGAATATTAGTCTAGAGAGAAAGACAGATAGAATACAAATAAATGGCCAAGTGCTTTTTAAAGTTTCCAAGTTGCTAAGTGTTGTGCAGACACAGCCATGTAGTTGAGATCGTGTGATGGGGAAGGTGGCTTGGGTGAGGGGATTCCGTTAGGTGGAGTGACTGGAAAGGCCTGTCTGAGAGGTAGCATTTGAGGGAAACAGGGTTGCTGGTTGGAGCCTGCCATGTGATGCGTTGCAGAGTTCCAGGCAGTAGGAATAACATGTGCACCTTGGGTCAAAGAACAGCCTGGTCAGTCTGAAGAACAGAAAGGAAACAGGAGACAGCACGCTTGGAGCAAGAAGGTGTCTTGAAACATGGTTGGACTGAGAGGCCAGAGGCAAGTCAGGCAGTTCTTTTGGGGTTCACTATAAAGTTAATGGTGAGCCACTGAATAACTTTAAGCAAGAGGGAATTCTGGGCAAGATGGAGAGATAGGACCCTTCACTTCCTTGCATAACCAAAAGGAGGATAACAACCAATCTAAAATCAATAAACAACCATAATGCCAGAAAATCAAACTGCATGGAACTCCAACAACCAAGGAATTAAAGAAACAGTCAACCAGGCCAACCAGACCAGTGCACCGAGACAAAGAAATAAGGCCCAAATGAAAGAATAGAGCAGAACTCCAGAAAGAGAGCTAAGCAATGAGGAGATAGCCAACCTATCTGATGGAGAGTTCAAAGCCCTGGTAATCAAAATGTTCACAGAACTGATTGAGCTTGGTCACAAAATGAAAGAACAAATGAAAGCTACCCAAAGTAAAATAAAGCAAAATACTTAGGGAACCAACAGTGATAGGAAGGAAACCAGGACTCAAATCAACGATTTGGAACAAAAGAAAGAAATAAACATCCAACTGGAACAGAATGAAGAAACAAGAGTTCAAAAAATGAAGAGAGGCTTAGGAACCTCTGGGACAACTTTAAACATTCCAATATCTAAATTATAGGGGAGCTAGAAGGAGAAGAACAAGAGCAAGAAATTTAAAACTTATTTGAACAAATAATGAAAGAAAACTTCCATATTCTAGTGAGGGAAATAGACTTCAAGGAAGTTCAAGTAGCCCAGAGAGTCCCAAAGAAGTTGGACCCAAAGAGGAACACAGCAAGGCATATCATCATTAAGTTACCCAAGATTAAAGATAAAGAGAGAATCTTAAAAGCAGCAAGAGAAAAGGAGAGACTTACCTACAAAGGAGTTCCCATAAGACTATCAGCTGATTTCTCAAAAGAAACCTTACAGGCAAGAAGGGGCTGGAAAGAAGTATTTGAAGCCATGAAAGGCAAGGACCTACATCCAAGATCACTCTATTCAGCAAAGTTATCATTTAGAGTGCAAGGGCAGATAAAGTGCTTCCCAGATAAGGTCAACTTAAAGGAGTTCATCATCACGAAGCCCTTATTACATGAAATGTTAGAGAGATTTATCTAAGAAATTGAAGTATATGAAAAACTATAAGCAGTAAAATGACAACAAACTCACAACTATCAACAACTGAACCTAAAGAAAAAGAAAAACAAAAGCTAAGCAAACAACTAGAACAGGAACAGAATCAGAGAAATGGACATCACATGGAGGGTTTTCAGTGGGGAGGGGGAGGGGAGAAATGGGGGGAGGTACAGGGAATACAAAGCATAATTGGTAGGCATAAAATAGACGGGGAGAGGTTAAGAATGGTACAGGAAACATAGAATTCAAAGAACTTATGTGTACAACCCATGGACATGAACTAAGGTGGGGAATGCTGGAGGCTTGGGGGGTACAGGGTGGAGGGGGAATAAGGGGGAAAATTGGGAAAACTGTAATAGCATAATCAATGAAATATAGTTTTAAAAAAGAATTTTACGCAACTGAATGCTGTGTTTCAATGTCTCACTCTTTGTGGCAGCAGAGTGAAGAAACTCATTTGCATGCTGTACCAGCTCCCCAGTCAGGCAATAATGAGAGCCTGGGTCAGGTGGTGGCAGGCAAGATGGAGCCATGTGGATGAACTCGAGATGTGTTTTGGGAATGGAATTGACAAAGTCTGCTTTGAGTTCCAGGTGGGCTTGGGGTAAAAATCAAGCATCTGGATGGTGCATTTCCTGAGATGGGGAAGATATGTAGGAACATTAGCTTTGGGTATTGGGAGTCCAGAAAAAGTCAAGAACTCATATTAGGTGCTAGATGTCTTTGAGACCTGCAAGTTGAGATGTCAAATAGTTAGATAAATGAGTCTGGAGTTTAAAGGTGAGCTCAGTTCTAAAAAAAAAAAAATCTGTATACATAACCGTGTAGATGGTGGTTGGCCTGCCTCAGGGTCTATTCACTTACTCTGCAAGGGTTTGCACATCTTTCTTAAGGCAGACTTGCAGAGGTGGCATATCTCTATTGCATTGTGAATTACTGTGTTTATTGCTTGCAGGTGCCTTATCTTAAAAAGTATATATTGGTAGCAATTACTGAGCGTGTTAGAAGTGGCGGGCTCTCCTCTTAACATGATCTCATGTGATCTCTGCAATTTTATGAGGCATAGAGGGCAGATATGAGTACACTCTGAGGGCAGATTAGGGAACAGAAGCTCAGACAGATGAAGTGGCCTCGCTGCAGTCACAGAGCTGGTATGTGGCAAAGTCAGGAGTGGAACCCAGGTCTCCTGACTCCTCATGGACTCCTCTCCTCTTAGCAACATTCTCTTATATATCCCTTACTGGAGAGTAATTTCTTTCTTTAAAAAAAATATTTTATTTATTTAGTTAATTAGTTTTAGACAGAAGGAAAGGAGAGAGGGAGAGAAACATCAGTGTGTGGTTGTCTCTTGTGCGCCCCCTACTGGGGACCTGGCCTGCAACCCAGGGATGTGCCCTAGACTGGGAATTGAACCCTTTGGTTTGTAGGCTGGTGCTCAATCCACTGAGCCACACCAGCCAGGGCTGGAGAGCCATTTCTGTAATACTTTAATAATATAGTGGCTATTATCCAAAATAAAATTCATGCTTCAAAAAGGGCAGACACTGCTACCATCAACATTTTTCGCCACTCCTAGCTTTCTGCCTTACTCTTCTAAGAGTGAAGCTTCTAGCTCATACCCCATGCCTTTTCTTAGTCTGTGCCTTTGCTCTTGCTGAACCTGGAATGCCCTTTCCAGCCATCTCTGCTTAATTCATTCCTTTCCCTCCTTCATGACTCGGTTCAGGTGTCAGTGCTTCCGGGGAACTGCGCCACACTATGTTTATCATTGCATGCACCACCTTGTATCGATTTATTTTTAATATACCTGCGTTTGCCACTGGATTATGAATTGCTCCAGAAACCGAGGACAGTACTGATGTTTTATTGTTTTTCTATTCCAGGTGCTTAGCAAAGGGTCTGGAACATAGCATGTGACAATTGAATGAACAAAGGTATATACACTTATAGATTTAGCAGATCCTACACCCTCACCTATATGCATGTTTGTTCGTTTTGAAAGTTAATGAATCGGGTATATTTCTTTTTCTCTAATCAATAATAAAAATACTACGAAACACATACACTTATACACACACACACACACTCACCTTAGTGTATAGATTAATGCATCATTTAGTTTTGTATTTCCTTCTGATCATCAACTTAATTGCCTTAATTAAGGTCTTCGTTGTTGAAGACGATAATGATGATAACAATAGCTACCATTTATGCAATCCCTTATTTGCAAGTCTTGGATTAAATAATTTGCCAGATCATCTCCAGTCCTTGTGGTCCTTAAAGGTAGGCATTATGGCCCTCTTGGCGCAGCGGGCAGCGCGTCAGTCTCATAAAGGTAGGCATTATTATTGCTATTTCATAAGTACTGCATGCAAGAGGTTAATAATTCAACTGGCATCACAGAACGTTTTTTTAGAAAGCCAATCCAGATCCAAGAAAATTGAAAGCTTATCCTCTTTTCTTAACCAGGCTCTCTTAGAGTGTTTTTAATCCATAAAAGGGGTTGTTGACTCAGGCTCCCTGGTGTAACATTCAAGACTCACAAATTTAAACCTAGTTGGGAATTGCAAACACACTTTCATTGATTGCTGCTATAATCAAAGAAGAGGCTTTTACTTAAATATTAAGGTTTGAGGGTAGAAGCGTAAATGGAAACAGTTCATGAATATTCTAATTGTTCTTATGTCCCCTCTTCTATTAACCTGCATTGAATTTTCAATTAGGTCAGGTTCCCCAAGTGCTATCATTACACTTCACATATGTTACTTCTAATTTCAATAATAAGCTGATTTCCAACAATGACTACCTACGGTTAAATGTTACCTCGAAGGAGTAAACTAATGTTCAGCATAAGCAACACACACACAACATCACCTCCTAGGATTGCTTGTGCTTTTCACAGTTGAGGCTTACTAAGCTGCAGTGATACACTAAATTGCACCCAGCTCAAAAGGGATTTTAAAAGTATATCCAATTTACCCAGGAAGTGTATATTTTGGGGTGGTATAGTATCATTTCAGTGGTTAAGCACATGGGCTTTAAAAGTAAGCCAATGTTCCATCTAGGATCTGTGATCTTAAAGCAAATTACTTAACTTCTCTGAGTCTTGGTTTCCTCTTCTAGGCCAATGTGAGGGCATTGTTTGCTTGTTTGTTTTGGTTTATAAATACAAGGGTGACTTCCCAGGTTCAGAGAAGACCAAATTTTGGTATTTGAATTTTTAATTAATAGCTGATTTATTTAAGATACATATTCAAAAACCTAGTTTTTCTAAGACCTTGAATTCAACTTAAAATTCTTTTAACTCTATTTCTAAACAGAGCAAGTTTCAACAATCCATTTAAAATAGTCTTTGATTAACCCAGCTGGTGTAGCTCAGTGGATTGAGCATGGGCTAGGAACCAGAAGGTCCCGGTTCAATTCCCAGTCGGGGCACATGCCTGGGTTGCAGGCCAGGTCCCCAGTGAGGGCCATGTGAGAGGCAACCATACATTGTTCTTTCTCCCTCCCTTCTCCTCTCTCTAAAAATAAATAAATAAATAAATAAAAATAGTCTTTGATTAATGTTTGATCAACTCAAGTTGAACAAATCAAACTCTTTCGATCCATACTGTTTGCAACTTAAACACCTTCAATTCTTTGTATAAATTAAATAGATTCAATTTCCTTTTCAAGCCCTTCAAATGTCTGCTTTTTAAGCCTAAATCTTTTTCAGAACTTAAATCTTATAAATTTAGTAAATGAAACTTCTAGTGAATTTTAAATTATCTTAAACATTAAAAACAATAAACACACAAAGAATATTTCAATTTTCTTAAACCTAACATGAAGGTAATAGTACTAGAGATTTTATTAGACAAACAGCACAATTTAAAAATGGGAACTAGATTTGAACAGTCACCTCCCCAGAGAAAATATGCAAATATCCAATAGGTGAAATGAAAAATACTCAACAATATTAATCATTAGGGAAATGCAAACTAAACCATAATACAACACCATTTAACGTCGAGTGTATTAGCTATGTTTTTGAATGACAATATTAGTCTCATCAAGGATGACAAATCGTGGATGGGAGTATGGAGTAGCTGGAATTTTCACACATTGCTAATGGAAATTAAAAATCTTACAGCTGCTTTGAAACATTGATTGCGAAAGTACATAGGGGAACTTTTGGAGAGTGAGGAGTTTGCTCTATACCTTGACTGTGGTGGTGGCTGCAAGGCTGTGCGCATTTATCAGAACTCATCTGCTATATACATAAACGGAGTGACTCATTGTATGAATATTATATCTCGATATAATTGAAGTATAGTTAGTTTCAAAACCGGGGATTAAATAGAGGTGTTATCTTTGCTCCTTCCTGAGATCCTATGGAGATGACTGGAGATGAGAGACAGAAAACATCTTGGAAGACTGAAAAAGGAAGATCTTAGCACAGTGGAGAAAGCTAATGTCTAATTGCCAGCAGATAAGGATGCCAGTGAAAAGCAAGATAATATTCTCATTAGAACCCAAGAGAGCTTAAGAACTAGAGGCACTGGTAGGTTCTGAAAGTCAGGGTGGGAAGTGGAGTGGATATAAAAGTGACTGGTTTAAAGTTAGGCCTCCAAGTACCTTCACCTATCCTGTATATTCGGGTGGCTTCCTCCTCCCCCAACCCAGCAGGTGTTAGGGGATTACTAACCCTCCTGAGTAACTGATCCAGACAGACTCTGGGTCAACAACGTAGCTAAGGGGAAATGCAGGGAAAGGAGAGAAACAAAGGATTAGCCACAAGTCCACCCAAGTCCTTCCCCCATCTCTCTGATCAGTTCCCAGAGGCTGGCAACCAGGTCTATATCCACACCAGGCAGGATACTAGATGTTTATTATCCAGACCAACACACCCGAGAGAAAATACATAGAGATACTGACATTCTACATGCCCCTCAGAAATGGATGGGAACATGCTAGAGTAAAACCCACTAGTCAGCACGCCACTTCCACACAGTTTTTTTGCCTTATTCTAATTATGAATCAACAGCTAAAAACAAATCAGCTATTTGGGGAAATCTCTTACCAGAAAGCAAGAGAACAAAACTTTAAACTGGAAGATAGATCTTGGAATAAATCAGACAATTATAAAACACACACAAAAAAAGCAGAGTAAAACTTCGAAGGAATGAAAATACAAACTTAAAGTATCCTCAGAGAAACAGAAGAAGATATGTCATTAAACAAGGAGAAAATTATATTAAAATATTTTCTTTTTATTTTAAAAATAACAAAGCAAAATTTAAAAAGGGACAAAGGGAAAGTTTAGAAGATAAACTTGATGAAATCTCCCAGGATGTATATCAAAAAGGCCAAGAAATGTCAAAAAAGAAAATCAAAAAAGAGAAAAGCTGATCCAACATCCAGATAGTATTACAGAAAAACCAAAAGAAGAAGGTATAAAGAAAGAAAAGAAGAAATCCAGAACTGAAAGGTACGGGTTTCCACATTAACATTGCCCATGAAAAAGCATCTCCAAAGTTCTTCATCATGAAAACCTCCAGAGATTTGCAGATAGAGAGGATCTCAAAAGTTTTAAAGGAGTATAAAAAAGTGGACTTGGGATTTTCCAGAGAAATAGTTCTAGCAGTGCTAGAAAAAAGAAAAGATTTCTTTAAAATTCAAGGAGATAATGATTTCTAAATTAGAGTTCTATAGTCAGCCACGCTTATCAACCAACATTTTCAAATATGCAAGGACTTTAAAAATTTAGCTCCCACGCTCTGTTTCTGAGGCAGCTACTGTGGCTGTGTCCCACAAAAACAAGAGAAGGAACCAAGAAAAAATAAGACAAAGAATTGCGGCAACGGGAGACTCCATGCGGGAAGGAGTGAAGTGAAGTCCCAGGTTGTCAGCAGGACACTGAGTCCTGCACAGCCGTTCCAGACTAGAACAGCACGGAGGGGTCCCAGAGGAAGGCGCCAGGAGAAAGCGGAACCGACGGTCTTCGTGATGCGTTTGGGCGTGTAGAAAATAATAAGCTTTGGTATGTCTTCAGGATTCTAGCAGAGATTATAGAGCCTATGAGGATCTGGGCTCTTGTTTTTCATTTACTGAACTTTCTATATTCCCATCACCAGTCACTAACTCCAGGAAAAACAAACAGATGCTGAAAGACATCATAATGGCTCAGTAATGAACAATAGAATAGGTATGTGGTTAAAATGATACGAGCATAAATATTGATTCAACCAAAACACTTGGATATACCTGTGTAGGAAAGATAGAAAGAGATACATGCTCAGAGCAGTGAGGATTGCAAGGACAGTGGGAAATATGAGAGAACTTGGTTTCCTGCTTCTATAATCAAAATTCAAACTCTGACTTCTGCTTAGGATGCAGGAAGTCGTAAAGATCACTGCATCAAGCTAACAATGAAACTAGTTGGATAAGTTACAAAATCATAGTTTCACTGAACACACTGGAGAACTGAGAATACAAGGAAACCCAAACAAACTAAAATCTGGAAAATTAATTAGCCCTTCCCAGGAGTGAAGAGACTTAGGTCTGCTTTCATTCCTGATAGAGCGTCAGGAGAGGGAGCCCCCCACTGAATGGTCGTGAGTGGGCTGCTGTAATAGATTAGAATTCTGAAGACTCCTCCGTTGAAGGCAAGGCAGGAGCACGGAGTGAAACTGCCTCTGGTGCACGCAAGTCTTCCCCAAGGGCAAGGCAGCAGCCGCTGAAGGCTGGTGATGGGGAACACGCAACCCGTGTTAAATACCGCGACATGCTGGCTAATTAAAAGGCTGAAAAGAGATACCACGCTAACACTAGTCAAAAGAAAGCCGGAGTGGTTTGTTAATATCAGATGAAATAGATTTCAGAGCAAAGAATTATTACTCAGGGATGACTGTAATAGTATGATGATCAAGGAGTGATTTTGTCAAGACGATATATCACTCCTAAATGTTTATATGCTTGATAACAGAGCTTCAGTACACATGAAAAAAAAAAAAACAACTGATACAATTTCAAGGAAGAATACACAAATCCATAACTACAGTTGGAGTTTCAACACTTGTCTCCCAACAGTGAAAGAACAAGCAGACAGAAAATCAGTAAGGGGAGAGAAGACCTGAACAATGTGTAAACCAACTCGATCTAATCGACATTTACAAAACACTCAACCCAACAGTAGAATATACATTATGTCCAAATACGTGTAAAACCTGTACTAACATAAAAACCTGTACCCACATTTGGGGCCATGAAACAAAGTTCACCAAATATAAAAGATTCAAATCATGCAAGTATATTCTTCAACCACAAAGAAATTAAGTCAGAAATCAAGAATGAAAAATGTCTGAAAAAAATCTTTATTTAGAAACAAAATAACATACTTCAAAATAACCTGTGGGTCTAAGACAAAATTAAAAAGTATTTTGTAATATAAAGGAAATACAACATAACAAAATTTGTGGGGTACATTCAAAACAGTGTTTGAAGACAAATTTATAGCTTTAAGGCATATATTATAAAAATGTATACTCAGTGTTCTAAACTTCTACCATAATAAACTACAATAGGAACAAATTAAGTCCATAGTAAGGAGAAGAGGGTAAATAATAAATAGAAATCAATGAAATAAGAAATAGACAATGGAGAAAAAGCAACAAAGTAAACAGTTTTTTTTTTTAAGGTACTATAATTGATAAACTCTTAGCTAGAGTAATCAAGAAAAAAGAGAGAAAACAAATTACCAATATCAGGAATGAAAAGGGCAGTTCTTACAGATATCAAGGGGCTAATAAGCGTCTATTAGAAATAATTTTATTCTAAAAATTGGATGAAAATAACAAATTTCTTCAAGACCACAGCTTATCAAAAGGGAAACTAGGGGGGAAAACTATAAATAATCCTATACCTGTTAAAGAAATTAGGTTTATCATAAAATGCCTCCTCACAGACGACTTCTGGACCCAAATGGCTTCACTGGTTAATTCCATCAAACATTTAAAGAGGAAATAGTCCCCACCCTACAGAAATCGTTTCAGATATTAGAGGAGACACGGACACTGCTCAGCACAGTTTGTGAGACCAGCATAATCCTGACACCAAGCCTGGCAAAGGCATTTCATGGACCAAAGACCAACGTTGTATGAACAGAGAGGCAAAAAATTCTTTCAGAATATTAACTCAAATCCAGAACACTTGAAAAAACTCATACGTCATGGCCCAAGGATTAGTTTAACATTCTAAAATGAATCCGTGTAATTCACCGTATCAGCAGACTAAAATAAGAAAACCGTGTGATCATCTCAATAGCTGCAGAAAAAGATTGACAAAATTTATTACCCGTTCATGATTAAAACAAACAAATAAACAAACACAACTCAACAAATTAGGAATAGAGAACTTCCTGAACCTGATAAAAGGACTGTACAAAGCCCGGCAATTAACATAGACTTCATGACGAGCAGATGAACATTTTACCCCTCGCGTCAGGAGCAAGGCAAGGTCATACCAGGTTCTAGAATCACACCGGGTTCTGACCAGCAAAATAAGCCAGGAATAAAATAAAAGGTGCAAAGAATGTGAAGGAAGAAGTCCATCTATCTTTATTTTGAATTCAATAGGTAATTCCTAAATTAAGAAAATTAAACACTATTGAGTACATATAATACTGATAAATTCAAGACAGAAATTAGACATTAAATGATTCAGGAGTGGGAGTGGTAGGGCAATGCACTGCTTTTTGCTTTGTATGCGTGTATTTTTTAGATTTTTTTAAATCCTATTTTACTTTGATAAAAACATAAATTAAATTTAAAAGAAAAAGAGAAAAAGGCTTCAGCAGGCATTAAGCACATTTATTCAACTACAACTGTTTCTTCAAAGACTATTTCTTTATTAAAGAAGGCCTTTTCGCCACCGATCTCCTTAGTAAATTAAAGTGTTGACTGAAATTTGAAAACAAAGATTGTAAAATACAGAAGTGCTTTAAAAATGCAAGCACATTTTCACTTCTTATTCGATGGCAATCAAGGCTTGGAATAAAAATAAATATGTAAATTTTAGGCATAATTAATGAGCTTTAAAATTGTTTTTCCAGTGACAAGAATTAATGGTGTTTGGCTGTTGGCCCCAAGGGCAAGCATCCCTGCTGCCACAAATGTTTCGTCAGTGGTGCCTATGTACACATGTGAACACACGGGGGTGGGCAAAAGTAGGTGAAAATATTAATAAATAATACAATAATTAAGTAAATAATACAAGAATAAATTCTTTCATGTACTCCCAACTGTAAACCTACTTTCGCCCCACCCTTGTGTATTTCCTGGGTTATTTTCATAATAATCTATACATGTGTATGCATTTATGTCCTTCAGCTAGCTATTTAGCAAAGACAATTTTCTGAGATTTCTAGTTTTGCAATTTGTTTTAGAAATGTCACCAAGCCAGAAAAATTCAACACTGGCATTTTTATGCCCATGCCGCCCAACTCCGCTTTCAACATCACTTCTCTCCTTTGCTTAATCCGTGTTCAACGGGCAGAGACGGTTCAAGCATCTTTCTGAACACAGGCATTCGGTTCATTCAATCTCAGGCCAAAGGCAAAATCAAAGAAAGGGAAGAAAAGACACATTTTAACTGGGAGACTCGATACCCCTGGGTCAGCTTTCTCAGCTCCTTTGACTCCCCGTGGCTTACACTGTGAATCGATTGATCTGTTGCTGCATTTGGTGGGCAGAGCCCACGATCTCTGTGTTTCTCCTTGTATTTCCATCTATTGAAAAGTTGTCCCTAATTAACTTATGATTAACATTTTATACAGGAAGTCAAGAAGTGGCATTTACTCAATAACTACCAAGATTTCCAGCAGAATTCTCCTCTTTCCCCCTCCCCCTAGAGAAGTGCATGGAATACGCGTGGACTGTTTCTCAAGAGAAAAGGGCAGAAATGCAATGAAGCAGAGTGTACATATCTTGGAAGGCCAGCACTCTCTGCAGAATGGTGTCTGCTGTCCGGTGGGACCGTCGTGAGTGGAAGGTGTGTGATGTTACATCTAGCAAGTGCCACTGAAGTGGAACTTGGAACGGTGAAACATGTCCCCTGTGGCCAATTTGAAAATGGAGCTTTTCAGCTTGAAGGTCTCCTCCTTGGAGACTACTCAGTCTAAAGCAGATCTCCTGTTGTTCTGGACCCCAGAACATGTTTGGTTCTTTGCCAGCATGCACACTTTCTGGGTTTGCCCTCCTCCCTGAAACACCAGTTGCACAAGGGCAGAGCCATCGTTCACCCTACTCATCCCTTCACATCCAGTGCCTGCTGGGACGCCTGGCGTGTACCGGGCTCTGCCTCAGCTAGAACATGTGATCTATAAAATATGGCCTGGAAACAGACTTTTACACTGTACTGTTGTTCTTTCTTATTCAGGAAATAGACCCATTCTTTAAAGGAAACTTTCAGCAAAGGGTTCGTGAAGAAGCCAATTATGAAAATGCTGCGCACAGTGCCTGGCAGGTAATAGATGCCCCAGTGAGCAGCTGCTGGCTTAGTAATCTCATCTAGTGCATCCAGCAAGCTCAGCAAGCTCCCTCTAGGCCAGAAGTGGTCTGTCCCTAAATAAATCTCACAAATGAAACATACCAGGTAAAGAATTGGAAGCTACCATAGGCAGATGTATACGGCTGTGATTCATTCATTTAGCTATTACTTTGTATACGCATTCATTTATTCATTCAATCATTAATTCATTCATATATTTATGTCATTTAATTTTACACTTTACATTGTCAAATATTCATAGGTGCCTGACGCTGTGCGACAGCTGAGGCAGAAAGCACGCAAGAAGAGGAAGAGTGGATGGAGATCAGTGTGATGAGAATAGTTCAATGGTCTCCCCAAAAGTCTTAATGAATAGTCACCTCTAAATTATCTTTTCCATGAGTTAGGGTTCCAGTGGGTTGGATTTCCCTAAAATGTGTACAGCTGTTAAAGAAATCTGTATGAACCCTCAGGATTTTTCAGGCTCATAATGTATTATTGATGCCACATGGGCTGCCCTTCTAATCAACCAATGAAAGATGAGGAGTGGCCTGGTTTGGGGCAGCCCGGCTAGAATGAGGCCTTGACTGCCTTAAAGGCACCCTGACTAGCTGAATCAAGGCAAGTAAACACTGTTTTAATGTTATTTTAAAAATTGTGCTCTGTTATAAGACAGGAATCTCACTGGAAGAAGCAGATTGTCTATCACCAAACCATTTTGCAGGAACCTGAGACAGCTATAAATGACAGGAGAATATTATCACGCTTAGGCTTCCAGGGGTAGATAACAGCTACAAATACCTAGTTAGAGGGTACCTACTCACCCCTTAAGAAGAGCCCTGGCTGATGTGGTTCAGTGGATTGAGTGCTGGTCTGTAAAGCAAAGGGCTGCCGGTTCGATTCCCAGTTAGGGCACATGCCTGGGTTGTGGGCCAGTGAGGGGTGCATGAGAGGTAACCACACATTGATGTCTGTCTCGCTCTCTTTCTCCTCCCCTTCCCCTCTGTCTAAAAGTAAAAAGGTAAAATATTTTTTTTAAAAAAAGCAAAAATGTATTATCTTTCCAAATGGCGAAATCCGTTTGGAAGCCTCTGAGCCACAGCCATACACTGCCTCCTGCAGCCACTTGGAAGATCCACGGAACTAGGAGGAAGGGAGAGATGGCTGGGGTGGGAGCTAAGGCTCTCCCTCTAATCCGAAGCCCAGTTCTTACTTAGGCTGTAAAACTAAGAAGAATGTGAGTTGGTAGAGGTAATCCGTAGCCACGAAGGAAGTGAAGAGATTTGAACTCTAGCAAAGCCGAAGACAGTTGTGTAGAAGTCAAAATACGTAAGAAAAGAGTTGAGGACTTTTCTCTTTGAGACTGAAAGGAAAGGTAAGAAAAGATGAAGACTCTTTCGATGAATGATAATTTCTTAAAGAATGGCACTTTAAAATATTTATTTAAAAGCATTCTCTATAAGATTATCAATACAGATAGAGAGACAGAGGGAGAGCCCACAATAGGTCAGCCACAGTAGTTACCCCAGCAGGCATTATTCCTGCTCTCACGGTGCTTCCTGTCTAGTGGGGAAAAAGTATTAAACAAACTGTGAGAGAAGAGGATAGATCTCATAAATGAAACATATCAGGTGAAGAACCGCCCCGGCCACCAGGTTTTCTGTGCCTATCATAGATGAGAAATGACCACGGGTGCCTGTAGGTGGGTGGCATCCTCATGACTTGTCCTACTTGCTATCAGTAGACTCAAAGTCTGGCTGGTTGTACTGCTTTGGGGGCTTTCTTTTGGGGGGGTAACTTTAAAAAAAAACTACTTTCACCTTTTGGCCACTTTTTCTTTGTCTTATATCCTAGCCCCACCAAACCTCTCCATTTTATTTTTATTTTTTCACTGAAAGACATTATTTTAAAGTAATGATTCCAGGGACTTCTGTTTCTGAGAAAATGGAGCAGTCCTGTTTCCTCACCCCTCTCACTAAGCACAACTATAAACCCTAGACATCGTACATAAAACAAATGTAAAAAGATTCTGCAAGTTGGAGAGAAGGCAGACCTGCAAGGGACCTTGGGACCCAAGGGAAATAAGATGCTGAGTTCCCTGGGTTGTTAGTTTCATGTACTCCAAACTCGGAGCCAAAGAAGTCCGCAGCCCATAAATGCCAACAGGCGCACCTTAAAAAGCCCCCACCACAGCCTGCTCTCTCCAACTAAAGGACAGGAAAGGGCAGCCTAGCATGATAGAAACTTAGACAAAATCATCGCTCTTTCCAGCCAAACATTTCAGAAAGAAAAGTGACCCGCCAACATCCATGAGGCAAAGGCCAAGAGGAAACTTGGACTTCCACCTTGGCCAGAGTGAAACGAGGCATCGCAAAGCCACAGCAGGTGGTGTCAGGAAAGACCAATTAGGGATCTGGGGCTTTCCTCTGAGCCAGGCAGTAACAAGTCCCCTACCCCAGCGGGGTCCTGTGAGACCAAGGGGCAGGGGCAGGGGAGGGGTAGGGGGTGGAGCCTGGACTTTCACCTCCACCCAGCAATTGTGAGGATCACTCTCTGTCTCTGCTGGAGTTAATGTCAAAGGGGCCCCTGAGGAGGTCCCATGGGGGACAGCAGTATTCCCGCTGGTACTCCCAAGCAGAGGGCTCTTAGTAGAGGCTTAGTGAGGAGCCAAATCTCCCACACCTGCCCAGCAGTAAAGAGGAGCCCTCCCTCATGGGTATCAGCGGAAACCAAGTGGGCAACTTGGATGCAGGGTGGGGGAAACCAGGGTATGATGGCAGAGAGGCAAAAAGAAATCAAAGTTTCTGTTATCAGAGAGCTCAATAATCTTACATCTCAGCTAAAAGTAGCCCCTTAAAACATGTGAGGCTATTGTTAGGTTTTTATATAGTTGGATTTCATATGTATTCTCCAGGAACTCATTACCCAAAGGCAAGAACTGCCTTTGCTATAATTTTTAAAAAATCTTTGCTAATTTGAGAAGTAGTCACAATATCTCATTGTTGTTTTAGTTTGGGTTTCTTTTGTTATTTGCGTGTTGAATACTTTTCATATGATTTTTTTGCCATTTGCATCTCCTGCTCTATGAACCATTTGTTTATGTCCTCTGCTCACTTGTCTGTATTGGAGTCTTGGAATTTTTTTCTTGTCAATTTTTGGTGATTGAAATTTTATATAATGAAAATGTTAAGGTAGGTGTGTGCATGTGTGTATGTGTGTGTGTGTGTCTGTGTTTTGTTGACCAATTGGCACCAGCACCTACAAATTTTCAAGCTAAGTAGCTATTCTATTCTAGTTCAATAGGGAAAAAAAAAGCCAAACCAAGCTTTTAAACTCAGCCTCATTTCCAGCAGAAAAGGAAAGTAGGAGTTATAAAGCTGCTGAACAAGAGCAATTTGCATTGTCTCTTGGTTCGAATGAGATTCCTTTTTTCCTCTCATGCAATAGGAACTTCTTTTCTGTTTATTCATACAATTGTTATCAGCAATAATAAGAAACCCCTATTGAGAAACAACTGCAGACTGGAAGCGGAAGCACTTCAAAATCCGGGCGTTAAGGCCGATACAGCAGTTTGGTTTAGTCGGGGCCCCTCGATTCTGTTCATTTTCATTTTCAATCCTTTTGATGAAGAGGTAGAAGCATCAGTGGGCTCTTCAGAGACTCGACGTGACACACTGTGAGCCCCATGGTCTTTACTTGATTAAGCGGGGCTGATTCAGAATTCTACTCCCACATGCCTGGTGCCACCCTGGTGAACACAGGCAGTGAGCAAAGAATTATTAAATTCCTGAGCAAGCTGCAGTTGGCATGCCAGGAAGAAAGACTATAAAGTCTCCTCTGCTTTGCTGGCTGCACAACATGACCCAGAGCTCCAGTGGGAGGCAGGCCACAGGCAGAGGTTGCCCAGTAAGGAAATGGAGGGACAGGAGGAAGGAAGAAACTAATCCAGAACGCCAACTGGAAAGATCGGGGCTGAGGCACTGGGAGCTGGAGACTTGATGGCAGCTCCCCGGGCAAGGAGCAAGAACTCTGACTTCGGTCCAGGCCACCAGAGAACGCAGTGTGTGAGGCCAGAGAGGCTGCAGTTTGTCTCAACCCCCTCATTTTTCAGTTGTGGAAATGACCCAGGAGAGATGAAGTGACTTGTGTGGGAGAGAAGGGACATGAACTCACGTCCCCTCGTAACACCATGCTGCCTCTCAAATAACATATCATTTTTCTGAAACCATTTCCTTTTTGCATTCTCTCTGTGGTTTAAAGAGAATGTCAAGTTTTCGAGCCAGCAAGACCTGCTAATCACATAGAAGGTCCTCAGTGAGTGTTTGTTGAATGAAAACCTCATCCTGTGCTGAAGAGTAAAGGCTTCAAAACCAGAGAGATCCAGGCCCAATTTCTAGGTCAGCTACATATCCCTGTATGACCTTAAGAAAATTGCTCAGCCTCCCTGAGCCTCAGTTTTCTTTTCTGTAAAATGGGGATGATAACAGTACTCCCCTCAAAGGGCTATTCTGAGGAGTAAGGTAATGCACAGAAATCCTCTCTCTCACCAAATGGTGATGAGCTACTAGCTAGATCTTATGGAAAAAACAAAGGCCAGAAGAAGATGAAACAATTTAACTCATTCTTTTAAGGTATGGCTTGGATGAAAACCTGAGTCCCTGGGTGCTGGGACTCCCTTTTATTCTTTTATATGATGTCCTGTCCATGATGGCTCATTTTTCAAGAACCCGAGAAAATCATTAATTAGAATTCAATACTTTGAATTAGTAAAGGAAAATGGACAACAATTTGGACAGAATGTACATATAAGCTACTGTAACCCAAGTCTGGAGTAAAATATCATAAGGTCTGAGTTATAGAACTCTATCAGGTCAGAAAAAAACATTCTAAAAATCTTGTGAACAAAGACACCATTGAACGCCGGAAGGAGGCATTTGTAAGGATGACGTCCATGCATGAGGTCTGAAGAAATTAGAGACACGGGATCTTCCTGATGCCCCCACGGAGAGCTGCGCGGTCTGGACAACCTGCTTCTCTCTGTGCCTGGGCCCTTGAGTGGAGTTAGGACTACATAATGGCTAAGATCTCACCCAGCTTCAGACAAATCTGGACTAATCCTTTGAACATAAAGGCCCAGGCAGTACTCTGACATTATTTAGGAGGAGCCCTTGGCTCCAGGTTGAATTTATCGAAAGTTACTTGCCAGCTGACAACTGGGATAGGAAATATCTCATGAAAGTCACTACATGACGAATGTCAGAGCTCCCACCAGTTCCACCGTTGACATAATGTCTATGAGATTGGATGGATTTGTTGCTAAAATCAAGTGCTTTCTTTGCAACTGTTCTTAATGTCGTCCCCCCAAAGCTGTGTTGAGTAGCTAGCACCTGTTTCCAAAGGAAAACCAGTGTTTCCATTGTTACCGTGGTAATAGACGTTTTGACATATAAAGGGAAGAGCGCCCCCTAGTGGAAGCATAGTTCAATCTGACAGCCAGCCCACCAGGAAAAGCTGTTTGTTGGATGGTGTTCATGTTTTGGAAATATTTCCTATAATTCTCATCCCAAAGTCATTTGTGCTGTCAAAAGATGCACATCCGGCTTACGCTTTTACCAAGGAAATGCACCTTATTATGAATTTTTATAAATATAGGAATCAGATTCATAGTTTGGGGTTAGGATAGAGCAGACAGATGGAACAAGGGAAGGATCAAGAGTTAGGAACACACAAGAGATTCGGCATGAACAAGGAGGCAGAGGACAGAACACAGACAAGGACGGAGGACATGAAACATATTAGTTCATGGTATTTTTCATCCTTAATTTTACTGAGCTTTATTCTGGACCTAAAATGCTTTAGATGGAGGGAAATGCCTTATTCTAAAACAACCCCCACCAAACAACCCCACCAAGGGCACCTTATATTATGAGACCATCAACAACTCCATTCCTAATAATGTCCTAATAAAGAAGCAGACCACACGATCCAGCGCCCGTTCTAATTCTAATGCTCATTTTTGTTCATGTTGTGCTTTTGGACTTAAAAAATAAATGTCTGGTGCCAGAGGAGAGCTTTGACCAGCATGTGAGTTGAACGGGGGGAGGGGAGGCATTGATAAATGACAGAAACACGAAGCCAGGCGCCTCCTGCGGCTTCCCTGTGAGTGGTGTCTGGGCTCAGGGAGCCGGTTATCCCCATCAAGGGGCAGCGCAGGGGCCTCTGCAGGGGCTCCAGAGGCAAATGGGTGAAGAGTTTCCTTTTTCATCATCACGTGTTTATAATAACGGATATCAGAAAAAAATTAAATTGGCCTATCAAACCCGTGAATTTAAGGATGCTATTTGCAGTAGGAGGCGGAGGTTATTATTTTTATTTTAGTTATTTTAAAGACCAATATTAAATAAATAATGAAATGGGTGGAAAGGGAGAGGTGGCAAAAATCGTGAGCAAGCGCTCAATATCACTGCGGTTTGGAAAACACGGCTGTCAGTAAGCAGACAATGTTGAACAATCCTTCTCTGCCTTCTGCAGAGATAATAGCCTGATCCCCTCTTGTATTTCTTCTGTCAGACTTGCTTCTGTAGTGTGCCTGGCTCTTGTCTTTCCCCAGCACTCCCCTGCCTGCCGCCCTGAATCAACTACAGTGTGCACGATGGTCCTCCTACCCCCTGCAGTTCAAAACGGAAGTCCCGCTAAGGAGGCATCTCTGGACTGTCCCCAGCAGCCTATCAAGAAAGGTCTCCATGTCTGGCATCACCCCAGGATCTTCCTGCCCTGTCCACCAGCATCCCCCAGCTCCCTGCTGGCCCCAAGAGAAGGATCCGGTGCCAATGGCCGTGGTCAACAGCCCTCAGCCCTCAAGAAGGTGGATTTCTGCTCTGAGGATTTGAAGGGAGCAGCTGGTAGAACAGGAAGCCTCTTTTTCTCCAACAGGGTCCCTGAGAAGACTCTGCCATTGATCCCATGGTTAGCCAGCGGGGAGAGGGCTGCACTGAGAAACGCCTCTGAGCTGCCATGAGGAGGACCTTTCACTTCGGCCACCTGAAGGGGTTTCCCCTGCCAGCACCCTGCTGCTGTGAGCCTGGGCCTGTTCTCCAGGGCTCATTCTGCCTTCTATAAGATGACCAAGAAGTGGGTTCATATGTCATTTTCTTTTCAAAGTGTCATTGTAGAACACAACTGTATACTTAATGTACAGTATCTCTAAGGAATAAGAGACCACTTTGTGCACAGCGGAACTTTTCCACAGTCCATGTTTGGACTGACCACCAGTCTTCCACTCCAATGCTAGGGGACACGAGACGGGTTGGATAACCAAAGCCCAGAATACCGAAAAGGTCAGCAACCCCGGGGCAAGAAGAGAAGCTAGAGCAACCCAGTCCTGCCTCACTATCAGAAAGAACAAGACTCAAAACTGGGGAAAGATGAGCCCATTTTGAGTAATATATAAACTGGTACTTGATGCTTCCAGCCCTCTTTGCACCCAGAGGTCGGGGGCATGCAGCCAGTGGTGCACTGGTAAATATCTGACAATCAGTTCTGGACAGGGAGAGTCCTGGTACACAGCCTTTGCCAAGTCCTGTGGTGTAAATATCCCCACCTCAGCCAATTTCAAGCTATCTACTTGATGTCAACTAACTCTCAAGTTCCTGAAAATCTAGCAATCAGCTCTTGCAAGTCTGTTCAAGCCTGCTGCAGCATACTACTACACACTTCCCTTATGTGTGTATACCATAGAGTCTTCAATAGCATGTGGCACTGTGGGTTTGGGAACAAACACTTCTACTGCTTTTGGCTGGTGCTAGGGTCTCTGACATACTCCCTCATCTCCCCTGCATCCCCACTTCCCCACTTTCCTTCCCCACTTTCTCAATTCTTCACCCTCCTCACATTCTCTCTTGTTCGTCTATGGATTCTCATCTTGCACACGCCTCAAGCCATGAGGAAATGAGAGGATACGTTTCAGTCACACCATGTCACTCACTCTGTGATAGCTCAAATTCAGGCAGAGCTAGGAGTAGCAAGTTTTGGATTAAAGATTACACAGTTGCTACAGACACAAACTATAAAAAACTACTGAAGGTTAATCATGAGAGATTCGAAGCTGAATAAGACACAGTCTCGGGCTTCTAAAAACTCCGGGACAAATGAGAAGATGGCAAATAATGTCTCCCTGGCAGACATTAACAATCGCAGAGTTCGCGTGCAGCTTTTGTTTTAAATCTATCTTGATGGAGTGTTCTAGGCAGTGCCTACTAATTAATCAGAGCTGGCACTCAAAATGGAATGTATTTGCCATTCTTGATCTAGTAGAATGAAAGCAGTGAGTGCAGGAGAGAAAAGGTGCAAAAACAAACAAAAACAAGGGTACGTGAGGGGGCGGGGCATGGACAAGCCTAACTACTATTTATGCCCACTGCTAGCCCCGTCTATGGACTTTCCCTGAGTGAGTGCATCTCAGGATCACCTTGAAAAACTCCTCTTTGTCTCTGGGGTCTACCTGTGCCAGGAACCATGGAGAGGACACAGGCAGACCTGAGTCCCCTGGGGATGAGGATGATGGAGGGGGCTGCGCTGATTTCAGAAAGAGCAGAAAGTTGGTCTTTGCGATTAACAGGGGTCACAAGAATAGTGGAAGCCAAGCTGCAGGTTTAGAGAGGGTTCCAAGCAGGGGCTCTGGCCATGATCTGCTTCCTTCAAAGGCGGGAGGCTGCCTGCTCCAGGGGCCTGTTAAGACGGGGAGTCACACTCAGCCTATGCAGAATCTGGTTACTTCCTGCATCTTCAGAGACCTGGAATTTCATGTTCAAGTGTGGTCTAGAGTCTATAAGTGGCCACAGAGATGTGTTCTTTTCAAAGGAAGAGAAGGGAATTGAGTTTTAATACGCACTCCGTCACATGCACCCTTGGTAATCCCACATCGGGAGGGAAAACAGTGTGCAGGACAGATCAGCAGGGTGAGCAGGGGTGCAGGGATGTGGGCACTCCTGGAAAGAAACTTTTGCACCACATGCTGATCTCCTAGATTCCAGACCTTTCTTGTCTCAAACTCGAGGACCTAACAGCTCTCTGAGCTTCCTGGCTGCCATACCTCTGACCTGAAGTAAGAGCGCCTTGCCACACTTTTAGCTTGAATCCACGTGGCCCTTCCAAAAAGAACCCTAGGAGAGGATGTCAGGGAGAGGGATCTTTACTGGGGAAATCCAGGCCCCTCCCTCTCACCCCCACCTTTCCCTCCATGACACTTCTGAACCACCCCTTTGCTCCAGCATTGGTCTAGCCCACGGGACCGATGTGTAGAAAAGGTCCCGGGGATAGAAAGCAAAGCGCAACAGGAAACAAAGCTGCAAATGTTCAATCGAACAGGTTCTCTCAAGCCCTGTGGGAGGAAACAAGCAAATTCAGTGAATTGCTAAGTAACACTGGTGCTTCCTGATGAGGTGTTGCCTTTTCTCGATGCTGGTGAAAAGGGAACAGACCGACCGCCTCAATATTCTGCTGTTAAAGCCGCCACTCCATCACAGCACCCCCAAGGGATCGGAGGGGAACAGGGATCTCACCCTTGCTGTTATTTTTGGAGACACGAATGAGGAGCTGCTTCTGAAGGAAGTCACGAAGAGTCTCTGAATCAGACGGCATTTCACCCACCATCGCAGGCCAGATGACTCGTGCTATCACCTACGAATCAGAGTTCGCAGGCTTGCTGAATGGGACACGAAATGGCTTCACGCAGCTCCAGCACTGAAAACGTGAGGGCCGTGGGCCAAGCCGAGCTTCGGACACAGGCTCTCCCTAGCCAGGGCCTCGGCTTTCCCAAAGTGGGTGTTGGAGGAGGGTTAATACCCTCTGCCACCCGCTGCCCCAAAGGGCGGAGGCCTTAGCGCCAGCAGGGGACAGGATGAACCTCTCAGTGTAAGCATCCAGCCTGGTGGTGGACAGGGAGGTGTCTCTGTCCGTGAACCAGAGCAGCCAATGGCTGCCCTCTCCCCTGGCTCCCTCCTTTCCGCCCTGGAACTCTCTCCACTTCCTGTGTCCTCACACCCGGTCCCAGATCTCCTCCCAGCTCTTCACTAGCTCTCCACCATCTGGCAAGTGATGTCTCCATAGAAATATTAAAATAGGAAGAGTGGGTCTGACATCTCAGTTCCTATGTGTCACCACAAGCCATAAGCTCCTCCGGGGGTAACCGGCTGTGCCTTGCACCACTTTATTTTCCTAGCATCCAGCCCTGTACTTGGAACATGCTACGCGCTTGATGAAGATCCTTTGGTTCGATCCCCTCACGGGAGTTAATGTTAAATTCGGCCCTTCTCTCCTTCATGGGTTCCCAGTGATTATTGTCATGAGCTGCGTGTTTGGGGCAGCCTGAAAATACTGCGTCAAGTTTTCCTTCAGCTTCATTGAAGTGTAATGGACACCTAAAATTGTAAGGTATTTAAAGTGCTTATCGTGGTGATCTGCTATATGCATAGGTTATGAAAAGATGCCCCCCATCTAGTTCCTTAACACATTCATCACCTTACATACAGCCCCCCTTCTTTTGGTGAGAACACTTTAGTTCTACTCGCTAAGTTCTAACTATACGTGACAGTGTTACTGACTAGGGCCACTGTGCGCTCCGTTACATCCTCGGGCCTTATTCATCCCACAGCTGAACGTCCGTGCCCTTTTACCAACCTCCCCCTCCCCCTCCCGTCCCCTTCCCACCCCCAGCTGCTGCCAGTCACTTTTCTACTCTCTGTTTCTATGAGTTGGACCTCATTTTGGATTCCACATAGATGCCATGTAGTATTTCTTTGTCTGGCTTATTTCACTTAGTGTAATGCCCTCAAGATCCATCCGTGCTGTCAAAAGTGGCAGAATTTCCTTCTTTCTCGTGACTAAATAATATTCCACTGTGTACACGACACAGCTCCTTTACCCGTTCATCCGCTGGTGCACACCAGGCTGCTTCCTAGGCTGTCGTGAATAACGCTGCAACAGGCAGAGGGGCGAAGCTGTCTCTTTGATGCCCGCTTTTCATTCCCTCTGTACAAGCCCAAAAGTGAAATTATTGCATTATACAGTAGTTCTACTTTTTAATTTTGGGGGGAACGCCACCCTGTTTTCCATAGTGGCTGTGCCAATTTACAGTCCCACGAACAATGCACAAGGGTGTCCTTTTCCCCACATCCTCGTATGGCAGATATTTTGATTGAAGACACCAGAGAGAACGCTCGCTGTTTTGAAAGCGGCCTATTCCATTATTGCAAAATTCTTACCTTAATTGTTAGATGACCTTAAACCTGAACCCTCTGTATGTGAAGTGGTTACCTTGAAGGGGGTGAAACCCCTCCAGGGACTGAAATCGTATTTTATCAAGAGGAAGCCCACCTCTTCTTTTGACTTTTATGTCACGAGACATTTCTACTTTGTCAAGTGCTGGAAGTGTTTTTATAGCATATTTCCATTGGTATAACTACACACCTCAGTGACATTTCAAACAAGCTGATACTTCTAAATTATAGCCCTTCACACATTGTAACATGAGGAGCGGGGGCCCTTCTTCTGTTTTTCTCATTGTTCTCAGAGGAGCTTCTGCCTTTCTCTCATCTGATTGCCGAGCCCCGGTGATTACTGGCTGTGCTTCATTGTGGGCCCGATTACTCAGCTTTCAGGGATCAGCTTGGCAGGCTCCTCTTTACCACTCAGGAGACGTTGTGTGACCCTTGCTTGCTACAAGGTAAAATGAACTATGGCGGGGTCAGGGCAGGGGAATGCATGTGGGGGGGTGCAAGGCTGAGGGGAATAGAGGGGAGAAAAAAATAGGACAACTGTAACAGCATAACCAGTGAAATGTACTTAAAAAAATAAAAACATGGTACAGTATTTCTCACCCATGTCTCTGTATTCATCAGCAAGAAACCCGGAGGATATGGGGACTCACATGCCAAACGCAGTCCTGGCGCCCTTTCCGTAGAGTCCCTTCCTTTGTGAACCACGCCTCACCTCGATTCAAGTGCATCCCTGCACAGGTCACCGTCGGGCAGCATCCACAGCTTCAGCAGCACGAGGCAGCAGAGGATGAAGACCGGCTGTCCCAGAGGGAGACTGCGCTGGGGGGAGGTGCAGCCCCGGTGCCTTCGTTTCTCCTACCATCCCACTGGCTCCCTCCAACTCTCGCGTTAAGTTGACCTGACTCTGCTGTGCCTCCCACAAGACAGAGCTGTGAGTTTTTCGTTTAGAGCTCTGGGCTCAACATCTATTCCTTTTAAATTCCTCATATTGAAATAGTCCCTTCATTCAGATGAAGATAGTTTTGGATCCTGACTTTCTCATTCAGTTCATTTAGTGTCTTTCTCAGCTTTACGTCACATGGAATTCTGACCATGGGACTGCCATTTCTTCATTTAAATCATGGATGAACATGTGAAACGCAGGGCCAGCCTCCGAGAACCACAAAGGCATGCAGAAATGTCCCCCATGTTTGCCTTTATCTATGAATCAGGACCTTTGATTTATGATCATTCAATGGGTTAGGAATCCACCAATCTGGCATAAGGAAAGTTTATCAAATGCTTTGCTACAGTTGTGACACACTCTTTCCCGGATGTTTGCTGATGTGCTCGTATAACTTCCAGACTAGGTCTGTGGCTTTGATCTGATCCTCAGCGACTTGACTGGGTGCCTCACCATCACAGCTCCCTGTGTGATGCTGTCATGTGATTGTGGCTTCCATACACTGTGAAGCAGACATGGCTTGACAATAAGATGAGCTAACTAGATCCCAAAGGCTCTGGCTTCTTCTGCCATCCCAGCTATTGAAGTGCAAAGGAACTGGGAACAAACTGATACATAATTTTTCATTTCAAGTTTTGCATGGATAAAAAGTGATAACAACCTATTACCTGGGTCTCTGAAATGTCTAAGGAAGTTGATGTCAGGCTCTCAAGTTACCCAAAGAAGGAAGGTTGAAATATAATCACAATTATCAACCCTCAAAGATCCAATGTGGAGACATGTGTGAGACTGTGAGCTAATGGCCTATAAATAATAAGAACCAATTAGCGTTTGAGATTGTAACTTTTTGCTGTGTGTCAGGCATTGCTCTTGGTATGAATTAGGACACTTTGTCCTCAAAATAACTCTGGGAAGCAGGTGCTATTATTGTCTCTAGTCTACAGTTAGGAAACCGAGGCACAAATAGACCAAGCCAGCATTACAACACTTACCCAGGAAGCGTCAGAGCCAAACTGCCCCCTGCTGTGAGTCCCCACAGTCCCTGCTCCCAGGCCCTCCACTGCCCTAGCAAAGTGGTCACACAGAATTGTCTACTTGATTCACTGTGAATCCGGCTCTTAAACTTGCACACAAACAGGTACGCTTATATTGACACTGATCATTTTATCTTTTTAATCTGGTTTATGCTCAGCTACTGATCACTCACAAGTAGAAGGATTGAAATAGCAAGGGCAGATTGGGGAAAATGACTGAACAGTGTGACATGCTATCTCCCGTGGGAGATGTAGGCTGAAGAGATGCTAAAGAATGTCCCAAAGAGGTGATGGCTTCTAGGTAGAAGGTGGTGCTGGCTTAAAAATTATTTCTGCAGTAAATGATCTGGTGGGAATCCTAATATCCCTTCCTTGCCTTTCCACCTCCCTGTGACCTCAGAAACACAGAGGCAAAGTCATCTTCCCCAGCCAACTCTCCAGCTACATCTGCTGGAGGGAAACTTGTGCTTCATCTGTTGCCCAAGATCTCTGCAGCTAGAGGCTCACACGTCGGAGGCCCATCAGGGGCCCAGGCAAAGGCTTCAGTGTTCTCCCGAGACAGAACAGAAGGACGCAGACACCTAGGCACCGAAATGTAGAGGCTTATGTGAAATGTAGGGGCCTAGTGAACCACAGAATGAAATCCCCCTCTTTTTAAAGAGGATAAAACTGAAGCCCGATGGTTGAAGTCATTTACTTGAGATCATACAATGAGTTAGTGCCTTATGCAACTTTGTTTCACTAGAAGTTGAGCATGGAAGGTGCTCCGTAATTGTTCAATTAATTATCTATGTAAGCCTAGACAGGTCACTTCACCTTTCTGGTCTCAGCTGTATCAGCTATGCAATATGAAAAATAAGGCCTGCTCTATATCCCCAACAGAATGATTGTGAGATAAGGACCAAACAAAACACACCTTCCTCCCCCCACCCTCCACACACACATACCCACACACTTGAAAGAAAATCACCAGTAGGAAAGGAAAGAGTCACATTGTCCTTTCTCTCTCCTCTCTTTCCTCTGTCTTAAAGATTTGGAAACAAAGCGGCGTGGTGAGTTACTTAAGGCCAGACATTGACTTAGGCTGTGGTAGGAAACCAGAGAGGGGACCAATTATAAAGAATTGGCTCACATGATTGTGGAGGTGGGCAAGTCCTGAGATCTGCACAGTGATTTGGCAAGTCAGACTCTCAGGCGAGCTGATGGTTTAGTTCCAGTCTGAGTCTGTGGCCTGAAAACCAGGAGAGCTGATGGGGTAGTTCGCCTCTGAAAACCATCAGGCCCAAGAGCCAGGCGGAGCCAGTGTTTTGGTTCAAGTCTAAAGGCAGGAAAAAAGCCAAGGTCCCAATTCAAAGACAGTCAGGAGGAGATTCACTCTTACTCAGGGGAGGGTCAGCCTTTTTCTTCGATTCAGACCTTCAACTGATTGGATGAGGCCTACCCACACCATGGAGGACAATCTGCTTACTCAGTCTTTCGATTTAAATGTTAAACTTGCGGGGAAAAGGAAAAACCACACATCCTTATAGAAACACCCAGAATAAAAGTCGGCCAACTATGTGGGCATCCCAAGGCCCAGTCTAGTTGACCCATAAAATTTCACGCTGGCATTTACAGACATTTTAATGAAGACAGGTGACAGGTTTCTAGAACATTCACTATGTGGTGGGCACTATGCTAGGTGTTTTCACATTATTGCATGTGTACTAAGTATTCAAAGTTATAAACAGAAATGGTAATCTGTGTGTGTTCTAATATTTGCAACCTACAGCAAAAAAAGGATCCAAATAGATTTTTTAAAATTTCATATTTTAAAAAAACATTAAATGATTAGGAAACAAACCAATTATGGGGATTATTCATAACTAACCTATCTGAGCACTTACTGTGCACCAGGCAGTGGGCTCAGTGTTTACGTGTATTGGCACACTTAAATGTCAGAAGGAACCTGTGAGTCATTGTTATGGCTCATTTAATAAAGTCAATTTGTGAAAGACAAAAATGAGGACTAACGAGGTTAAGTGACTTGCCTAATGTCAGAGAGTAGGAAGTAGCAAAGTACAACAGGAACCCAGGTGTGTCTGGATTTCAAGCCCCTGCACTTGACCTTTACACTCTACTGTCTTATTAGCAGCCGCTCGCAAGAGGTGCCGGGGCACGTGTTACTCCCACTCCTTCTTCCCTTACAACCTCATTTTCTGTTTGCTTGACACCAAGGAATTAGAAGTTGCATACCTTAAGTATAAAGTGTGGCACTCTTCTTTGAAACACCAAATTTTGTTTTGATAGTGTTAATGGGACACATTGTAAGTGTCACGACAAGACAATGCCAAGGTCTGGCATTTTGATGTACTTTCACTGGCAGGGATTCAAACCGAGTCTGAAGCAATGGTATGAACCTCTGCTGGCATATGGCATCTCCGATCACAAAGCACTTTACCACACTTCCTCCCCGAACTCTCACCATGACCCTGAAAGGTCCTGCTATCCTTACTGTTAAAAAAAACAAACTGAGGTTCAGCGAGTTAGAGACTTGCCCGAGGTCAGTACGTGGTCGGTGTTTTGACTGCTCTGTGTTGCCTCTTACTGACACCACTTATCCTTGGACACGAGTCAGTCTGACAAATCGGATTGTGCAGAGCTTTTCACAGTGTTGGTGACAGTTACTAGACTAGAACCACATGCAACAGTCCCTGCACAGGATCATCAATTGCCAAGGGTTCATTGAATCCAGAGGTCTTCCCAGGATACAGAATAGCTCTGCTGAGGCATTTCTACATGAAAGGATTTGCTGTAATGTGATTTCACCTGGATGTTCAGCCATCGCTGCAAATTCCACTTCAAAGAGAGGGTCTACCTTGACACGCTGCCATTGTTGCTGCTCCTCTGCAGCTGGGATCCCGAGCAAACCAGTGTTAGAGATCAGGCAGGCTGATCAAACGTGCCCACCTGGCTGTCACACACGGGGCCTGAGTCACAGCCCGGGAGGACAGAGCCGACTTTCCGGTTTCCCCCCAAACCACCCGGGGGCTGCAGGGCCTCAGCTGATGGGACAAACTGCAGGGCCCATCTCCTGAGGAGCAGGGTAGGCAACTGTACTCCGAGAGCCTCTAATCACACCCCAGATGCCTTTGGGCAAACTCTCAGACGCCCCATTTATAAAACCTCTCACCCAGAGAAAATGATCAATGACACGCAGCCGTGGTCACATCATGTGACAGCTAAATGATTCAGGCACAAAAGGACGATGGCTGTACATGCAGGGTCAGCTCTCAGCACTCACAGGATGAGGTACGGGGTAGAGGGGAGAAAGGATTCCCTCTCTCTCTCCCCCTCTACTTCTCTCTTGACGTCATGGTTACCGAGGCAACCCAACATGAGTCATCGAATCTGAATCTCGAGGTGGATTAGCAGAGCACCAGAGAGGCTTTGGTTTGTTTGTTTAAAGCTTTTCCCCTCCTTTCTTCGTAATAGCTTGGTTTGATGTTGAAAATATCCAAGCACCACTCTTTCCCTCAGAAATCCTAAAATCAGGGTGCTTAGCTTGTTTAATCATAGAAAGCAATCAACATTTTTTTTTCCATATTGGTTCAAGGCAGGGAAGCCCGGGCTTAGCAATAATGTTGCAATCAGCAGATTTGAAATGATTACTAGAACTATTAGGGTGGTGACTTAGAAACATTGACTCTGAGGGTGGGCACTACTCTCCCCGAGGCCCACCCCTGAGAGGCCGCTGGCCTTCTCAGAGAGGCTGGCCCTCCTAGCCCCCGCCACACAGCTCCTGAGCAGGCGGGCTCTTCCTGGGCACAAAATGCCCCCCTGGGGGCAGCGTGCCTGCCGACTTTCTATTTTGGGCCCTGAAAGTGTCCAGCTCATTGGCTGTGCCTGCTCAGCACAAAGGTCTTCCAGGGACCACTTACTGGAAGACTACCAGAAGCAGAAATAAGTCAATGGAGAAAAGGAGATGACAAGTGACAAGGGCAAAGGATGACATTGAAGAATAGGCCCACTCTCCTGGCCTGAGCTTTGAATACTCTCCTCTCAGGAGGTTCTGCTTGGATCTACTCAGAACACCCTGGAGGGGCTTCTAGTGACAGATGGGGAGGCAGGCCCTCTGCCAAGCGGGAAAGACGGCCACCAATTCCTGGACTTGCCCTATATGATAAAGCTTCTCCTCATTAGGCGCAGCCATGGTTCAAATCAGTCCCCAGTGAGGAAGCAAGTGCTTTGAGCCCAATGTGGGAAGAAAGATGGTGCCCTGGGAACCAGTAACCCCAACTCCTCAGCTCAAAGTCCGCCCGGTCCTTCCACAAGGGTCTTAAATTGGGAGTCTGAGTTAGTTTGTGTTAAAGTGCAGGTCCTTGACCTGGTAAAGTTCAGCTGGAGGTAACTGCTATGTGATGACAACGCAAAAGAAGCACAAAGAATTCCATTTCCGCTCACCTCTCCCCACCTACAGTGTAAACAGCAGCTGTCAAGACTTATCATCATCGACTGTTGCAAAAAGCCTATAAGCAACCAGGAAAAGTACTTCTTGAGCAGGATGATTCCTGGTGCAGAATCTGTACTCACTAAAGCAGCAAAGTATAAATTCCATAGCGCTGGGGAGAGGGGCAGGCTTTGCTTTAGAGAACAGTTTTGAAATAGTAGTCATTTTCATAACCTCTCATCTCTAGGTGTCAAGTGTATGATGACCAGCAAATGTTCTACTGGGTGCCTGGCGAGTAGAGCTGCCTCCCAGGGTGCGTGATGAGAGAAAGCAAAGGTTTGAGTCGTTAGGGCTACAACCCTTGCTTTCAGCCACATTTCCAGGCAATTGGGCCAGGGTGGTGGGCTCTGCATGCTTCTGGTCAGCTTCCCCTGCCCCATTCTCACCAGCCTGCCCTAGATGTCTTTAGATCCATGTGGAGTTAGACTGAAGCCGTGCTAACTGACCTGGATCTACCCATAGGTAACTTGCATGGAGCACTTAGAAGACATCTTAAAGGGAGTTTTAGAGATCACCCCAAACCCCTGCTATAAGATGAGGAAAACGAGACCCTGAGAGGTGCAAAGACTTGCCCAAGGTCATGCAGCATCCTAGTGGCAGAGACTAGACGTTGAGCATCCTGGCTTCAAATTCAGAGTTCTCAATACCCTAACTCAGTGAGGTTTGAAGGGAGAGAGAAGGTTCCCTCAAGTCTCCTCCTGATAGAAGTGCCTTCTCTACCTGATTGTTATTAACCGCCACAACACAGATACATCTGGAGATAGAAGAGCAATATTTTAAACCACTAAAACTTTAGCATAAATTAATACATCTTATTACTCAACTCCACGAATGGAGGCCCTTGTGTAGTGGGAAAGCCCGGTGTCCAGGAATAGCAGTCGGTCCCCTAAGAGGCCAAAAGAGAAGGGACAGAGAACCCTGAACAACAGTGCCCCTTAAATCATCGCCAGCTCCCCAACTTTGAGTGAAGGAAAGGCAGAGTATATTTAGAATTCCTGGCCAGATTATGTACACAAATCCAGCAGCTCATCAGCAGGGAGATTTAGGGATGGTCTCCATTTAACTTCCAGCTGGCCAGTATGGCCTTAACTGACCCTCAGGAGTGTGAGCTGCAGAGCCTCCAGTCTGTGGAAAGCTCGTTCGCAGCCCCATGGAGGGTAACGAGATGACCGTAGCCCTTTGATGACCTGCTGCTGCTCCGGCTCCATTCTGCTTCGTTTGCCCGGTCCCCCAGAGTCCTGGAGTTTCCCGTCCGTGGTTGCTCTCACCAACCTCATTCCCTACCTGAAAAGGTCTCTGCAACCAACCCCAGATCAAAATAAAAATGCTAAGTTATACTTATCCTAATGTGGGGACAATCTCAATGAATCTGAGCTCAATCATCTGAAAGCTTGAATAGGTGGATTTGGGTGGTTGTTACCAAACCATTTTCAAAAGTGGAATCATTCCATCTTTTAGAATCATTTGAAACTAGTCTACTCTGTAAAACCTCCCAAAATCACAAAACAAGGTCAACTACATTGTCACCCCTTCCCACCCACGCCAGACTCATAGCTGAGGTACTACGATGCAACTGGAGTCATTCCAATAGGGGGTTCCCTGGTCGGGAGACTTGCACTGGGTGTGACTTCCCTGCCTTTCTCCCTAGCCTCCTGCTCCAAATCTCTAAGTAGGATGCTCAGAATCTGTACCTGGAACAGCTATCTTAGCTTTGCCCCAGGCCCTACACATTCCGTTCACCCCACCTTACATGGCTTATCTCACTTTGGTGGGTTCCTGTAACTTGCAACCGTTTTTCTCTTCTATACTTGGAAGTGCCTTTTCTCCTACTGAAACTGCTTCTGGCTGCTCCTGCCATGATGTATTTTATTTTTCACCCCTGTCCTTCAGCATGCTGCTAAGTGATTCCTCCCTCCACGGCCGCTGGGCTGGGGGGTCCTTTTGGAACGCCTCCCTCCCAAAGCAAAGGTGGAAGAGTAGGGCTGCTTAGCCATTCCTGGGGGGTTGGGGAGCAGAGAGGCATTCCGGTGCTTGGTGGAAACACAGAAATTTTAAACAAAGCTCAGTTCCAGAAGGAAAGCAGGTTGTGACACTGGGTGCTGGATTGAGAAATAATTTGTAGTGTCTCTCCCTCTGTGTTTCCATGCTTGCTAATAACCTGGAATTGCAGGCTTTACTCTGTACTAAGTACCTGCTTCTAGAAAGTTCTCTAGCAGCCAAGGTTTGTATCCACCTGTAGCCTGCCCTCCAGAAAGAATACCTCTGTACTGACAGCAGACCACACTGATGCACCTTGAGTTAGCTATAGTTTTTAAAAGCCTAAATTCAACTTCTGAGCAAATGGAAGGCAATGGAACACACAACACAGTGAGCAGGCCTCCAACTCAGGTTAAACTGGATTCAAATTCTGGCTCCTATGCTTACCACATATAAAGGGTGGGACAAAAGTGGGTGCACAGTTGTTCGTACGGAAAATAATGCAATAATTAATAAATAATAGTACAAGAATAAACTGTTTTGCATACTCACAGCTGTAAACCTACCTTAGCCCCACCCTGTATGTGCGGGTTTGGACAAATTATTTTCACTCTCAAAAATCTCAATTTCCTCCTCAGTAAAACGTGAGTAAAAAGAAGGGAATTTGCAGAGTTGTGTGGATCACGTGAAGCTTAGTGACAACAAAGGCAGCACCAGAAGAGCATGTGTTTTGTGTCAGGCTCACTTTCAGGGTCTTTACTTATATTAAATCACTTTGTCCTTCTGCAAACTCTAAGAAGTTATTGTTAATTATTATTAATATTGGCACTCTTCTTATCCTCATTTTACAGATGAGGAAACTGAGACACTGAGAGAGGAAGTAATTTGCCCAAAGTGCAGCTGGACCTTAGACCCTGGCCGGCAGGGTGGGGGGCGCGGAGAGGGGGAAGCTGCTCTGTTCTGTGCTTTCGGTCCTCCGACATCTCAGAGGCCTTGGGACCACCCGGGGCCTTAGTCTCCATTTCTCTCCAACCCTTTACTGAACACACTCATCTAGGAAACCAGATGCTCAAGGAGCACAGACGCCTGTGCCTCGGGCCCCGGGCCACGGCCAGGTTCAAGATGGTGTCCCACCAGCAGATCGTCCCTGCTGGCCAGCAGGGTATCTCTTTCATAGACACCAGAGTAATGCTGACACCGTGAGTCTAGGTGAATTTTTGTGGAGCGATGAGGCCCTGCCAAAAATGTTGCCCTTGGCCACGTACCCTAGGGCAACCCTGCAAGGCCTACTGCTAAGAAGCCCTAGGCAGCCTGCCGCTGGGCCCTGGCTCCGCACGTGGGGGGCTGGCCGACAGTGCACACGACACAGTTATTAATCGATTTTAAATGTGTTGGGTATACCCGAATTAATACAAAATAATATTGACTATAACCTGTAGTTGAAAATTGTAAAAATTTAAAAGATTTTTAAAATAAAAATTAAAAAAGAGAAGATGACTTTTAAAAAATAGTAAGTAAATAGATAAATGCCTTGGCACATTGGAACTTAAAGGAATCCCGTGCTAAAGCAAATTTGTAAAATAATGTGATTTTTGTCTCTGTTCTTAAATTTTAATTCTGGTTTTATAAAAGTAAACTCACTTGTAAATAATGAGGCATGAGAATTGATGGCTGAAACTGGGGTATTGTTTCCCAGGCCGTGAGGCTTTTTGGTGAGAAGGGAAAGCCAGGTGTTGAACAATGTGTCTGGTCTTTGCCTGGGTTCCTAGGAGGTAGCTTCTAATCCTTTGGAACTTCCCAAGAGAGAAGTGTGTCTTTGTTATCCAGGGCCCGGCACTAGGACCGCAGCTGACTTTATGCTAATGAGGTGATTCCTGGTGAGCCCTAGGGAGTTTCAGAATAGCCGGAGGGCTGCCGTGGGGAGGATTCAGAGGCTGAGTTGAATCAAGTGGCCAGTGATTTAATCAACCATGCCTACTTAATGAAACTCCCATAAAGACTCCAGACACCAAAGCTCATTTGAGCTTTTCTTGCTGATTATCAAACATTGATGTGTCCACAGGGTGATGCATCCTGAGGACATGGAAGCTTCATGTTGGGGACCTTCCAGACTTCATCTTATGAATCCCAGCACTTGGTGGGTCGTACTGTATATCCTGTAAAATAAAACTGTAATTGTAACTTTCCTGAGTTCTGTGAGTCACTCTCCTAAATGATGGAACCTGAGGGGAGAGTGGGAAGCCCAGAATTTGTAGCCAGTTGGTCAGAAGTCCTGGTGGCCTGGAAACCTTGAGACTGGGGCCGGAAGTGAGGGGAGTCTTGTGGGAGACTGTGACTTCGCCCTGTGAGTTCTGTACCAGCTCTACTAGCTTGTGTTAGAATTGCATTGCAGCAGGAGAGGGCAAGCCCTGCCCTGTGAAGCCACGGCAGGGCAGGGAGGGGTGACAAGGACAATGGCACAGCATGACCTCTTGTTCTGTTTCCTAGGATCCCCCTAGCTTTGCCTTACCAAGGATTGACCTTTGTCCTCCACTTGACACCGCTCCGCGGCCAGGACTTAGAGCCACGTCTGAAACACGGCGACATGCTCATAAACACCCCCAAGCTCTTTCTAATTTATAAACCTCTGTTATTATCTACTGAAAAAAATGGAGAAAAAATTAATCAAGTTAAATTTATCACCATGATACACATCCCATACCTGTATTTATACTCTGTTCCAAGGACCCCAACTATTTGGCACAGGTGCCCCCAGGGCACTGAAAACAAGACACGAAAAAGCAGAAAGAGCATCGAACTGGAGAGAAAGGCTTGAGTCTCTGTCATCCCAGGGGCTTTGTGTCCCCTGGAGGGGGTGGGGGCAGGCAGACTGGGCCAGGGGCTTGTGAGACTCCACCCTAACTGTCCAGGGTTCAGAACAGAGCTTCAAGCCCAGTGGGTAGATGAGTGGAATGTAAAACTGAAACTGGAGGAGAAACCCAATCAAACAGGCAGGAGAAGACTCAGATCTGATGGGCACATCACGGCCAATACTCTCCCGAGGCGCCCAGGACGGCACATGATGCCAGATCCCACTGCCCCGGCTTCTCACACACACCCCAGATGCACGCTCCTGCACTAGGCGGGGAGGAGATGCAAGGGGCTTCAGTGTGTCCAGCTGGAAAAGCCTGTGCAGACGAGGACTGACAGGAGGGTCTTCGGGCTGGAATCTTCCTCTCACCAGTCACTTCTATCAATCACTGACACTCCAAACTTTCCTGTTGACTTGAAGCCACTGAAGGCATTAGAATGAATCTGCCATGCAGGAGAACATACAGGGGTATCCGAGGAGCCAAGCCGTAAGGATGCCTCCTCGCCCTGGCTTGATGAGGGGCGAAGTAACAAAGATGGAGATACCTAGTGTCTCTTTTACCTCCTTCCCTCAGCACCCTCCTGTCTTATCTCCTTGACATTAAATCTCTTTTTAAAAACTATGTTCTTTTCCACATTGTTTTCCAAAACTCCAGATACATCAGAGAGCTGCAGTCTCTGAGTGTTCCGTCAAAGCCTGCCGTGCACCTGGACATCCCCAACATTCACGACGTTTGCTCAGCTGAAGCAGGTTTAGGTTAGTCCTATAAATGAAGATTTGCAATGACGAGATGTCATTAATTTGTTACCACGGCACCAGATTTAAGCCAAATGGACACAACCCCAAAGCTAGCATCCTACAAATCAAGTCTTCCGTGGAAGCGAACACGTATTCGGTAGAAATCAGGGAGAGACGGATGGGAGCTTAGGAAAACACGTCAGAGTCACATCCAAGTGTGCACGGCCACAGTTGGCTCTATCGATTGGATAACAACAAAGGACAAGCTGCTCAAAAGTGGCAAAAGGCAAAATGAGTACTTAATTTTATTAACCTGTTGGCAGATGCTGGATATTAATATTTCATGTTGTCGGTCTTGTCATCATTTTTATTTTGAACTCGCAGTGAAAAGCTATGACCTGCTCGCGACTGTAATACCAGCAAGAGCAGGTGGCATTTCCCCGTTCCGCCCCTCCTCCACACCAGCCTTGTTAATGGCCGCACAGCATTTATTGGACGGTCTTCCGATCTTGTCAAGTTGAAGTTTGGAAACGTGTAAGAATTTCAAGGATTAAAACAAATCACTCTACTGCTACGTATCAGCTTTCTCTGTCTTAGGCAGCAGCATGCCAGGGTCCAGCTTAAGGGCCTTGACTAAATCTCGACAGTGGCCCTGCATAAAGCAGGCCTGTCCTTTCCCCTCTGTCTATGTTCGCCACCCCCGCTTTCTCAGTTGAGCTTATGATTCGGTTGCTAGCTCAGCAGAAGGTGAATGGCTTCCTGCGTGGGCAAGACAGAGTAGCTGTAAAATGCGTATTTTGCCTCAACTCAGCAAATGGTACCCCAGCTGTCAGGGGTACGCAGCATATTGGAGCCTGTGATTCAGGAAGGAGCACAAGGTGAATTGCATTGTTGAGCACAGTATTAAATGGCTGAAGCTGTTTAGCATTTCCTTCCCCACCCTGTTTTGCTCTCCAAGTCAGTCTATTCCACTGGCAGGCACCAGACCCAGGGTGCCCTAGTTGAATCACAGAGTATTCCGTGGGAAAGGGTCAGATGGACCAGCCTGTGCTCTGCAGAGAGGAGGAATTTTGTGTCCAGGGTACGCAGGGCAGTGTGCCATTGTTGTTGCTGCTGTTTTATTTTTGTTTTGGTGGGGGGACCATGAAGAGGACCCCAATCTAGCCAACAAAACAAGGCTGACATTTTCCAAGAAAATAACTCATTGAATTGTGAGTGCAAAGTAAGAGCAGTTCTAAGGCATGTGAGGACGCTTCGAACGCAACAGTCTTAACATGTAGCGAAACACACGATACTGAAATCCTTGGATTAGTTTCCTAACATCGCCCATGAACTTGCTCCAGTCATAAAGCAACGTGTCAGGGTTGGGACAAATCCGATATCTTCCTCTCTACCTGGAAGCTTAGTTCGTCTTGAGCCAGATGCAATCATTAATTCATTTGATGAAAATGTTTAATTACCTCCTGTGTGACATTCCAGGGAAAATGATGTCAGTAAAGCATTTTATCTACCTTCAGAATCTCCCAAACATGCAAATATTTTTTCTTCCCAATTTGAGGAACCCAAGCCAATTTATTATAATAAAGCAGCTGTACCTACAAGGCAATCGGCGGCTTCCACACACAGCCCAGTTCCTCTTTCCACACTTGGTAAGAGCCACTAGCTGTCAAAGTCACATAAAATTATTATAAATGGTAGACATTCATTTTCAGACATTAAATGATGGGAAGTAGTAGTAAGTATCACTCGTGTAGCATTTTTATGTGTGCAAAGTGCTTTGCAGTCATTTTTAATGGCTTGTGCTACATAACAGCCGCATGGGAGATGGGCTGGAACAGCCTGCGTTCTGAAGTTAGGAAACAGAAGCAGCGGCCGTATATGTAGCAGCATCTTCTTCAAATGCTCTTTGCCTTGGGGTTGGAAAAAGGGTCATCGTATTTTTAAATTTCTTGGAATTTGCATGCTGCATGTTTAGATTTGCTTCACCCAGTCTTTTTATAATGGTTCAAATTCAAAAGTCAAACTCTGAATGGCACAGGTCACGTTGGCGGGCCGCCGCCAGGATGAGCCATGGCAGGCTCAACCTGACCCTCTTAGCTTTCATCATGACCAATAGCTGTCACCAGGCTTCCACTGGAACTCCACTTCGTTCTTCCTGTCACTTCGGGGAAACGATCCTACTTTTCTCCATCCCTCTTTCCTTCCACGTAAGCCATCTTTGGGGTCCTTGTTGGCATCTCACCACCCACCCCCTTGGCCCAGCTTCCCTGGGCGTTGTAATCACAAAGGATCCACCATAGACCAGCTCCAGCAAAGAGGCATCCATCCCACCCCACCCCACCCCAAGCCCCGCTTTCTTCAAACAACCTACAACCAGCGTGGAACTCGCGGGAGGCAGCAGCAAAGGTCTTGTAAGCTCTCACTAACTCTTTTGTTTTCCCCTTCCCATTTCTTTGGCAAGTATTTCTGAGCACTGTGATCACCCTGTGGGTGAACTGATGATCAAGAGGGACTGCCCGCTGCCTGTGAGAAGCACACAGTCCAATGGGGAACCCATAAAGGTCAGAGGGCAATTACCAGTCAAGGCTGTTGATATCATAAGAGTGCTAGGAGCTATGGAGCACAAGGGATGGCATGGGGCCAAGGTGTGGCAGTCAAGGAGGACTTCCCAGAGGAAGCAGCCCCAGGGCTCTGTACTTTGGCATTAGATTTGTTTGGGAGAAGTTTTGCATCGAGAAAGGCAAGGAAGGCCAAAGGAGTGGTGCCGGAGAGAAAGAGAGTAGAGAGTGAATTTAGGCTGTAGGTATTAAGGATGGAAAAGGGGGTAGCCCTCCTTTTACTTTGCTGTGATTCAGGAATAAGTACTCTTCAGGGATAAGAGGTACCTTTGGTTGACCCTTGCAGGATGTCTCTTGACGTAGGATGGGCACTTGGGTGAGGTTCAAACCCCGCAAAAATATTTCTCCATAAAGCCTAAGAGGACAGATGAGCTCCTTTTCAAATCACGGCTGACACCCCACAACTAGTCTCAGTGCTGAAAGAGGAATGAACCCAGGAAAGGAATCCGGAAGCAGCTCTTTGTGTAATCAGGCGTGTGGCCGCAGCAGGTCATTTGACCGCTCTGGCCTCCTGCCTCCCTGAACTTACAGGATTAATAGTACCTGCCCTGCTCACTCAACAAGTTTGTTGGGAGGGTGGAATCATATAATAACAATGAAAAGCTGAAGATCTACAAAAGCAAAGCCCACGACTGTATACCCTGTTATCACACTGTGCTCCTTTGCTTCTGCTTTAGGACCTCCTCTCCCTCTGCTGAGCGTCTCAGGCACCCCTCTTGTAGCCCACCCACCGCCAGACATTGCCCACTGCCAGACATCGCCGCCTCTGCTCCCCATCCCACATCCTTGATCCACAGCTGCTAATCCTACGGCCACTCCAAGCACAGACCCATGAGTCTATGTCATCACTGACACCATCAAAATATTCAAATGGCCCCTCTACCTTAAGGCCCCAAATCCATATTTCCCAAGGCTATTCTGAGCCCCAGGCCGGTGGAGTGTGCTCGAAGTGAAAAGGAGATCTCTGGACGCCACAGTCTTGGGCTACCCCACTGTGCCCAGTAGCGCTCTTCTAGCTGGGGTGAGCCTATCTTCATTCCTGAAGATCATCTGCTGGTTTACCTGTGGCACATGCTTGAGGCTGTGCTGGCAACAGCTAGGGAAGAACTACCCCATTTATTCCCCGCTCTCATATTTCCTTGGGCTGGGATATGTACGGACTCCACATCAACTGATCCATTAACATGACAGGATGACCTTGTCTGTGCCCTGGCCAAATGAGCTAAATGCCTAACACATAGTGAAGTCTCAGTAAATGCTTGTCAGGTGAGTGATTGGATCTTGTTATGAGCTGAATTGTGTCCCTCCAAAAGTTATGTTGAAGTCCTAATCTCCAAGACCTTCAAATTCAATCCTATTTAGAGATAAGGTCTTTAAAGAGTGAATTAAGTTAAAACAAAATCTTTAGAGTGGGTTCTAATCCAATATAACCAGTTTCCTAACACAAAGAGGAGATTTGGACACAGGACATGCAGGCACGCACAGGGGAGAGCCCGGCGGGGGGGGTGGGGGGTGGGGAGGGCGGGGGAGCCGGAAGAAGACAGCTACCTATGAGCCAAAAAGAGAGGCCTCAAAAGAGACCAACCCTGCCAACACCTTCATCTCAGATTTCCAGCCTCCAGAACTCTGAGAAAAAAAATATTTCCATTGTTTAAGCCACCCAGTCTGTGGTATTTTGTTATGGCAGCCCTGGCAAACAAATCCAGACTATTTAATAATATATACAAATGGTAATCATACCAGAGACCAGCAGTCATTTGTGATGTGAAACTTACAGCCTCACCAGTAAGTAAATGATTTGCCTGTACTGAGGAAAGTATTTGAGGGTCTGTCCTTGTTTCCTGAACACCTCATGGGCCCACCAGAAGCCCTGAGAAATAAAGGACTAGTCTTATAGAAAACAGACTTTCCAACAGTGAGGCAGGGCCTGCTGTCTGAACATTTATGAGATCTCTCGGTGCTACATTAGGAGCTGATATTATTTTCCATTTCACAGAAAGGTGACTTGCATTATACAATGAGTCTGTAGGCAATTTGGAATGTGCCCTAGCTAATCTTTACTCCTCCTTTCTCATCTCTACTTGCTTTTCAGCAAACCTTTAAGCACATACATGAGAATATAGATATTTGGAAAGTGGGGGAGAATTTGAAGGGAAAGCTAATATTCTGCAATACAAAAAAACTGCAAAAGCATCTTGGCTTACGTAGTCTTGGCAGCTGGGACAAAAACCGAGAACTCAACTGATTAATTACCATGCCTGAATTACACCAGCCCGAAGCTGAATTAAACAGAAGTAAAACTATAATGAGGATCAAACAGACTGTCCCCAGGGTTACATATGACAGAAGGAAGCATGTGTGCTGGGGAGATGATCAGAAGGGTCACTGGGACCCCTGAGGGGGCGGGGCCTCTGCTTGCTACCGAGATTTGAGTTCTGTGGGCTGCCCATCTTCCAGCAGAGTCCTGAGACTGTGGTTGCCCTCTGTCCCACTTCTGGTCTCTCCCCCACAGCGAGGACACCAAACTGCTCCTTCTGGTGCCTGCCTGATGCTGCCATGACCAGCGGCCCCCGTACCCAGATCCCCCTGTTCTCTTTTTGGTCCTCCATTCAAGCACAAGTCTTACTGAGGGCCACTTTGTGAACACATGGCTGCAAAGAGCTCACGTGCCATCCTCTCAGGGCGGCAATGAGGGAGGGTTCCGTGTGGGTAGAGAAGACAGGACCCTCACCCATCCCTGGAGCCCCAAGCTTCCTCAGTGTCTCCTCCCCCTGGTTCCTGCTGCCACTCCCACCTTCCGGGGTTCCTGCTTTCACATTTATATGCACTCCAATCTCCACGCAGCTCCCAGCAGCACCCTAAGTCAGATCCCGGACACCCCTGCCCCAAACTTTCCCATGCTTCTCCAAATCACTCAGTAAGCAGCTCACCAGACCCTGCCCAGCCTGCCTTCCCGGTTTCTCTTCAGTCCCATCGCCTTCTCTCTCTGGCTCCAGGATACCTGTGGTCTTTCTTCTCCCTGAATATTCCAGACATGTTCCCACCTCAGGCCCTTTGCACCTGCCCTTCTCTCTGCCCACAATTCTTGTCAAGTAATCTCATGGCTCACTTCTCACCAGCCCCTGGCTTTGCTCAAATTCACATTCACAGTGATGCCTCTCTGAAACCCTGCTATTTAAAACTTCACACCTTATCACTGGCATCCCCCAAATACCCTCCTCAATTTTTTCTGTTATGCGATCTTTACCATCTGACCTACCACATGTGCACTTATTCTTTGCCTCCCCTGACTAGAAAGAAGGTCAGCTCATAAGAGGTAGGAAATTTTTCTGCTGTGGCAGGGGCACCAGCACCTAGGACAGTGTCTGGATTTGTTGAATGAATGAATGTACTCAGTGTACGGCTAGTTAACTGGAAAACTAATCAATGATGGTAGAGTAATTATGGGCACGCGTTCTTTCCTAAGGGACTCATTTGTGTTTTAAATATTTTCAAGTCACTATAAGTGTGCCGCCCTCTTCCTGCCGTGGACAGACGTTTCGGCAGTGTGTGTATTGGCCTGCTCTGCCCGCCTCATTCTTCTTTCCAGGGTCTCAGGAAGAGCAGTTTTCAGCCGGTGCTGTGGACACGTGAAACGTATGTGTTGTCTTCTGCAGCCTCTGCAAATTACTCAGCATGGAATGTGAAACTGCTTTCCTTACAGAGTGAGAGATTCTGTTTGCCTCTCTCACCCCCGTACACGTAGCTGTTATTATCTCTGCATAAGGAGTTTTTTAAAAATTATATTTTATGAAATGAAACCACTTTCTTACACCATATGTACAAAAATAAACTCAAAATGAATTAAAGATTTAAATGTAAGACCTGAAATCATAAAACTCCTAGAAGAAAGCATAGGCAATAAATATTTTGACATAGCTCTTACAAATTTTTTTTGGATGTGTCTCTTTGGACAAAGGAAACAAAAGAAAACGAAACAAACAGGACTATATCAAACTAAAAAGTTTGTACAACAGAAGAAATAATCACCAAAGCACAAAGATAACACACCAAATATGAGAAGATATTCACCAATGATACATCTGATAAGGGGTTAATGATCAAAATATATAATAAACTCATATACCTTAACACCAAAACCAGACAATTCAATTTAAAAATGGGCAGAGGACCCGAATAGCACCTCTCCAAAGAGGACATACAGATGGTCACCAGATATATGAAAAGATGCTCAACATCACTAATCATCAGGGAAATGCAAATTGAAACCCCAGTGAGATATCAACTCACACCAGTCAGAATGGCTATCATCAATAAATCAAAAAACAAATGTCAGCAAGGATGTGGAGAAAAGGAAACTCTTGTGCACTCTTGGTGGGATTGCAAATTGATGCAGATACTATGGAAAACAGTATGGAGTTTTCTCAAAAAAATTCAAAATAGAACCACCATAGGACCCAGCAATTCCACTTATGGATATTTATCTAAAAAATCCAATACACAAATTCGAAAAGATCTATGCACCCATACGTTCATTGCAGCATTATTTACAATACCCAAAGTATGTAAGCAGCCCAAGTGTCCATCAATAGACAAATGAATAAAGAAGTTGTGGTACAAGTGTAGGATAGAATACTACTCAGCCATAAAGAGAATGAAATCTTGCCATTTGTGACCATCAGAAGGGACCCAGAGGTATTATGCTGAGTAAAATAAATCAGACACAGAGAAAAACCAATGCCATGGGATTTCACTTACATGTGGAATCTAAAAACAAAATAAACAAATAAAGCAGAAACAAACACAAATACAGACAACAAACTGATGGTTTCCAGCGGGGTGTATGGGCGAAAAAGGTGAAAGGGATTCAGTACTAACTGCCAGTTGTAGATGCAGTCACAGGGACGTGAAGTGCAGCGTGGGAATACAGCCAGCAACACTGTGGTAACTGTGCACAGTGTCACAGGGGAACTAGGCCCGTCAGGGTGATCACTTCATTGTGGGTATAGATCTCTAGTCACTATGTTGTACGCCTGAAAGTAATATAATGTTGTATGTCAACTGTCATTGGAGAATTAATTAATTTTTAAAAATGAATTAGGAAAAATACATTCTGTTTGTTTTATTAGTTTTGCTAAGGAGAGATGTAATAGCTTAGCATCTTTGAATGGACACTGTTTAAGGAAGGTTACCAAGCAGGATGTGCAGTAGAATCTTATTTTTTAGAGCTGTGTGTACATGTACATAGACTTCTCTCTGTATACTTATATATCTTCACAGGTTTATATTCATTTTATGTTTATATATTTGTTTGTTTACATACAAATATACAAAGAATGAACGAACATAGCAATATGGTAATAATAAGTAAAATAAGGATTTTTACTTAACTCTATTTTCCACAATGAGCATATAGGATGTATACAATAAGAACCCTGCCAATACATTTTCTTATTTTTTTTAAAGAAAAGTACTTGTATTACGTGGGCACGTGCTTACTGCTAAAGATGAGTGTTCTGGTCCAGGGAAATGTCAAAAGTCTCCCCTTGAGTTGTGACTGTTCCTTTTACTTTGTGACTTTAGCTTTTACAGCGGACTTAACAAACTAAATAAAGGCAAACTGAAGACATAGAACCGGGTTCTCGTGTTTCCGCTTACCCTGAACACAAGCCAAGCCTCGGGCTGCTGTGGGCACACCTGGCTAACGATGCCAGCTTGCTCCACCGCTTCCTTGAGAAATTGCTTGTGGCATCAAAGCTGGCGGTGGAGTCTTAGAGCTCACGTCCTGCTGGATCCCTGCCGTGGCGCTGCCACATTTCCCTTCATCTCTCCCTGTCCTCTGTCCTCTGGAGCGGCCGCCGGGTTTTTCATCTGCCCCTCTTCCTGGCTCCTCCTTTGCTTCTGATCGCGGGGGCAACATGCTCCATGCTGCTCTGGAAGCAGGTCCACTTTCTCCCCCAACCTTA
>PVJI01001136.1:0-197769 GCA_004026765.1 Micronycteris hirsuta | reverse complement strand
CTTTCATGTTTCTTTCCTATCCCTGGATCCAAGCAAAATGAGTAGAACCATCTTTTGTTTAAGATAACTTTTATTTGAGGTTATTTTTAAAATGAGCAAGGTGGGAAAATGGATTTTTACATATTCATGTTATTAATCCTAAATTGCCATTTGATATTTGTAAGTGCATTAGCTTTTCCCCCAAGCTATTCTATTATGTCATCTAGAGGGGTGTAAGTGTGTCTGTTTCCTAAGGGGGAAAAAAGGGTAATTGGTGGCCTACCACTGGGAGGAAGAGTGTTTGTTCTGCTGGGCTCCCTCATTTCTAGCCACAGTGTTTTTAACCATTTATTTTCAATATAAGAATACACTTTAGAAGAAAGTCTGGTCCATGACTGTTGCCAAAGCAATTATGTAGCCGCTGTAGAATCAGCTTAAGACTTGTACTTGTCTGTTTTTCTGCCATCCTAGACAATGCTTCCGCTAGTGCTTTCTGAGAGTGGAAGTTCTTACTATTCACCATGAGGAAACTCAAAAATAGGAGAAACATCATTATTAATTGTGCATTCAATATATTTTTTCATTTGATTTGAGAATAAGTAACTGCTCTCTTTTGTTTGTTTTTAAATTAGCTCACAGCAAATCTGCTAAGTGTTTTCTAAAGTGACTATCTTCTCCTTGGGAGAGGCATAGCTTTTCACAAACAGCTTTACTGTTTCTATAGTGATGCCTCTTCCTTGCTACACTGAGCGACAATGTATCACAGTCTTAGGTTATCCACACTCACAGATGCCTTTCTTGGTGTAACTGTCTTCTGTGTACATGATGTCCTGTCCAGTTTGGGAGTGAGGATCCATTAGAAAAGAAAACGATGAAACAGTGAAGCTGTCCTCCCGGTGTTCTTGCTTGTTTTATATTCTGTTTTTTTACCTTCTGATCTCTACTTTCCCCCCTCTGTTTTTATTCTTTCTTTGTAACTATTTTTGTTTACAAATAGATTTCCTTCTTATACTTTCCTTAAGTAATAAAATCTAAGATTTTCCAACTATTTCTCATTCCTTTTTGTGAATTGCCATTACTCATCTCTCTTTGTCACTCTGCACCTTTTACTTTCTCCTTTAGAACATAATCTTTATTTTTTTTATATTTTGTTATTTCTGAAGCTAATTCTAAAAAATATTTAAAAATCTCTTGGACTAAAGATAGGTGTCAAATGCTACTCAGAGAAAAGAGTATCAGATTAAAAGTTTATCTTCTCTAATTCTTGGCGTGTGATTAACAAGCTGGAAGTTAATTTAGGCACCCATTAAGGTAAAAGGGCTTGGGAGAGTCATCGATATATGGAAATGTTCTCTATTCTTAATGAGGTTAGAAGAATTCCGTGACAGATGAAGTATTTGAATTCACAGAAGCCACTCACCAAAATAAAAAGAAAAGAAAAAAGGGAAAATGTGGGTTCTAAAGAACTGAAGAATAAGCTCTTTCCCTCTCTGAACATCAAACACCATGGACTTGAAAGTGTAGTCCAATGGAGATGTTTCATGACCGAAGGTGTTGGTTTAAGCATCAAACTACCCTGACCCTAGGATGCCTACAGGAAGAAATTGGGGTAGAAATGATCTGAATCTTTCACAGATATCTGAAGCTTGGAATGGGCAGAATGGGTGTACATTATCCCAGAGGAAATCCCTAAAAATCTGTTCCCTGAAGCCAAGGACTCTAAGGCTTATAAGATTCTATTTTCTAGTGTTTTGACCACTTCTGATACAGGCTTCTTCTTGAACTTGAAATCTGTTTGGGAAGCTCGCAGAGGTTTAGGTGCAAAGCAAAAGCTGACAAGATATAAAGTAATCCAATGGTACTCAGATTTACATTTCTTTAAATCTTTCTTTTTAGTATCTTAATAGTTACTTATTTATAGAATATAGTATTGTTTTAAAATAAATCTATTTTTAATGGTCAAAAGGACATGTTTTCTTGTCTTTAAATAATATTTTCTTAATTTTTCAATTTAGCTAAGATTAATTAGCTAAACATCTACTACTTTTAGGAACTTTCATATATATTGTCTTATTTGATCTCCTTATCTATGAAGTAGGTATCATTATTTTAACATTTAGATTATAAAACAATTACAGCATCTATGAGGGATCCGATAAGAAGTGATACGTGCAGTGTGAATTGGAGGACACTGTCCCAAATAGAAATAAATCTAAAACATTAGAAAATATTGCCACATTAAAAAGTAGAATATGGAAAACTATCAAACTTTGCTTTTTCTTTAAGTTGATTTGCCCATGACAAATAAGACATTTTGATCTTTAGAAGTCTCTTTTTTCTACTGATTTCAAAAATAATCTCTCTAGCCCTGGCTGGTGTAGCTCAGTGGATTGAGCGCGGGCTGGGAACCAGAGGGTCCCGGTTCGATTCCCAGTCAGGGCACAAGCCTGGGTTGCGGGCCGGGTCCCCAGTGAGGGCCATGTGAGAGGCAACTATACATTGCTATTTCTCTCCCTCTCTGTCTCCCTCCCTTCCCTCTCTCTAAAATAAATAAATACAATCTTTAAAAAAAAAATCTCTCTGACACAGTGATGCCTTTTTTTATTATTCATTTTAGTTTGACCACTGATTTGGTCATACACACTTTAAAGTAAAATCATTGTCGATGTCCATGTCCAAAAAAGAAAAACAAAAAAGCAAGTGATATCACACACTAGAGAAGCTGAAATTTGTCCTAATTCACTCCTTAAACATTAAATTCATTCATCTTTGTTGACATGCTGAAGAACAGAGAAATGCGTTTTACCTTAGAGATGAGAAACCAGATTAGGATCAACAATAGGAAATGCTGTTGTGATTTTTTTTTACTTTACTCCTTCTGAGGTAAAGTTATTTGTTGCGCCATGCATTCTTTCTTAATCAGCAGTTACTATATCTGATGTGCCATTGCGCTCTGCTCTTGGGTTTATACTGAGGAGGACAGATGCACAGTAATTGCGGAGTGTTTTTTTTTTTTTTCTTTTTTCTTATTTCCTTACTCTCTGATTCTCGGTGATAGTATTCATTTTACTTCACAGTCAGAAGTCTAATCAGTTCTGGTCATTGGTTTGAGTAAGACATGGCGATATTTTAGTGAATAACTTTACCAACTACTGAACACTGTCAATTCACACTAGAAATGAATCACTTCATTTTCATTTATAGAATAAGACAGGAAAGCAGAGTTTACAATCAACAATATTTAATGTCTTGATAAAATGTTGTTGTGGTCAGCAATGTCTAAATTTAAAATTCGACCTCAACCTTTTATAAGAAATAGACTTATATTATAATTGGATGCCTTTCAAGAGAAAGGGAGGACTTTAGGATTCGACATGATGCCTGACACGTATTTGTTTGGGGTACTCAGGGGGAATGAAAGCCTCTCCTCCAGGTCCCCCAAAATGTTCCACTAATGATAATAATCTCTAAATTCCAATATAAACAAATATGGAAGCGCCAATTAGCTCTCTGTATAAACATGGGATTATATAGAAAAGACAGGGTAACATTTCCCTTGTTGACAATTAAAAATACATAGTGCAGTTCTCTTCACGGAGACGGAAACGGCTTCCAGTCTCTCCTGTAGAAAAGCAGGAATATGTTTCCATCAGCCACTCACCCCTCGCCTTGTCTGCTCTGTGTATCTGGTGTCCTGTGCAGGCAGTGAGAATCCAACGTGTTGATGTTCATTAAACAACAGGGTGCACCATTTTCTTCCACAGTGTGTAAGAAAAAGGCAGAACATATGCTTGAATATTCCAAATAATTTGTTAGAAGATGCATGTGGATCTATATCTAATATGAAATTAATTTTCCACACACACAGAGTCTGTAACCAGATTTTTACACAGTGGGTTGTGATATTGCAATCCCTCATTCATAAGCCATGTGTTTGAATTATACTACTTGAATTATCAAAGTCATCTCGCTGTTTGAATGCCTCTGGCATTCTATTTGAAAAAATTTTATAATCAAGTCTAGCTCTTTTAGGGGTGATGTTGATACTGCCCCTGTAGGTGGTACAATTGATGTTAGTGGCTAGAAGCTAATTTTTCTATTTCATATATTTATGAAACATTGTTTCTCCAAAAGATATCAGAGTTCTGATAGTCTCTTCTCTCTCCCTCTCTCTCTCTCTCTCTCTCTCTCTCTCTCTCTCTCTCACACACACACACACACACAAACACATAAATACACATACACACTTTTTTACACACCGGCTATTACCTTCCTCATCTGAAAACTCCATGGGGAAAATAATTCAGTGGAATTTTAAAAGTTTAAAATATTTAATGCTATTATAGAGGATTTGATACTTAAGGAATTCTTGAAATCTCTAGACACTCTGTTAAATGAGTCTTATCTATTGAAATGAGTCTTAATTAATGTTCAGCCTCAAAAGAATCCTATCAGGTATATTTTACTAAACACCTATTCTAATCCAGATATTCCCTAGGCATCCCCACTTATCTTATTTACTTCTGACAGCTTTGTCCTGTTATAACCAATTTTGTGTGATTGGCAGGTGAACCTGAAGGAGTTCCCTATGTTATGCCGTGCAATGTTGCTCCTGACCCCCCTTTAGTCTGGACTCACTTCATTATGGACTCTGATAAAGACCCAGAGATAATGCGCATCATCTTTGTATGTTGTACAAAATAAAATCTACAAGACAGATGACAGAATCAGGATAAAGAAAATTTTTGAGTAGAATAATAAATATAAAAATAACAGTTTTATGTGTGATGTTCTACGTATGTGTTAGAACTAAAGAGAAATATAATTAGAAAATGCATTTGACCTAGCTTTGCAGTGAATCAGATCATAAGGTTTGGAGTGCTAAATTGATTATAATTCATTATACTTTAGCAGGTTTAAACTCTTATTGAAATATTGTTATTTTTCATGGATGCACAGGATGAAGAAATCCTGTGGGTTCATACTAACAAGTTTAAGGATTTGACTTTATATCAGGTTGATAAAATCGTATATGAATTTTACATTGAATTCTGGGCCCCAAACTTTCAAAGACATGTTGGAATGTATCGAAAGGAGATAAACTTGGACAGTGATCATTTGGATACCATTTCCTATGTGAGCCAGGGGTAATATATATGGAAAATGTGAAGACTTGGAAGTTGGGGGAGAGCCGTGTATGTTCTGTGTATCTTCAAATCTTAAAAAAATATTATCCTGGATAAGTAGAATGAACCACATCTATGGTGTTCAGTAGGACCAGTACATGGAGATTAGGAAGAAAGCATGCCACATTAAAGGAAACAAATATATAGCAAAGAAAAATGTCCCAAAGTGGAACATATGTTAATTAGCTTCTTGTTCTTAGAAATGCACTTCTCCAATTAAAAGTTAAACTGGTCTGTTTGGCATTCACTATTTCTTCCATTTGAAGTGTTTAAGGTTTTCTACTTAAAAGGAAGAATGAAGTAGTGAGAAAAAATAGCTTATGCATATTTTAAGTATATAAAAATGACATTTCTCTTTCTGAAACTTTTTTATAGATATTACAGCAACATTTCATAGCAGGCCACATAAAATAACAGAAGTAGATTTACTCATAGAAGTTCTTTACCAAGAAAAAAAAATTAGGCAGAGGTTAAGTTTAATTTATTTTTTTCTTAACGTATCAAGGTGATGTTTTTCAGAAAAAATAGAATAAAGGAAATACATTATATTGAATGGTGACTTTTTAAAGAATGTATCCATATACAAATTAATATATTAGAATGAGAACTCAGATTTGAGAGACTTGCAAATTGCAAAGTGAGAAAATCCCTCCTTCCTAAAATTTTCCATAAAATATTACATGATAGCCCTGGCCAAGTAGCTCATTAGAGAGTCATCCCAAAACACCAAGGTTATGGTTCGATCTTCAGTCAGGAGAAGCAAGTTGATGTTTCCCTCTCTCTCATCTCTCTCTCTCTCTCTCTCCCCCCCCCACTTCCTCTCTCTTTAAAATCAATAAAATAAAAATTTTAAAACAAAAAATGATGTACTATATTTCTCTATATAATTAGTCTTTCATTTGCTGTCATCTCTTCAACCACTGCATACTGAGGTTACTAAGGTTTCCAGATATTTTTTGCTAAATATTTCTGTCTTAAGAGCACATTATGTAAGTACGTTTTAACTAGAGGGAATGGACAAAAGAGCATTGACCAATATATTTGAACATACCTATTTAGTCTGAAAGATTTGAAATTTGATTCCCACAAAATTTGATCTGTAACTGTGATCAGATATCCTATTGGCTTTTATGTATGCTTTTTACTTGGTCTCACTGAAGAATCAGATAACAGAAAATAATAAATGATATTATTAATAAAATGAATATAGATGGAAGTTTTTTTTAAAGACCTTTGTTTCACTCAACTTTTCTTCATACTGTTTGTAGTCTTTTTAATGTGCTGCTCCCATCTTTTTCCAAGAACTGTGTGATTTTATGAAAAATTATCACATATTTACACTTTTTCCAAACATTATAGCCATGTTAGATGTATGCTGGAGACACAGGGACAACCAGATATGGTGAAATTATTTCAACTTTATTCATCCAAACTTGAACTGAAAAAGGCAGGTCAACTTTCAAAAGAAAAAAAAAAAGGAATCTTATGTTTCTGTATGAATTGGTTCAGTAAACATTATTAAATATCTTTGTACTCATCTAGATAAGATAATAAAAAATTGTGGCACATAAGGAAAGGCATATTTTATCCTCTTGAGATAAAAAAAAATTACCAAAGATCAGAAACATCATTAATTTTAACACTTTTCTCAAATTTGTCTCATACTTTTGGCCTATGTCCTAAATTGAGAATCTTCTATATCTGGCACTGTTTAAGACAGCGCTACAGGAAGTCAAGGACTAGTAGTAGATGGGAAAGTTAAAATAATCAAAACACAGTTTTACAGATATACTAGGGATCTGTGTAGAGAGAATTGCCACTCCTTCTGATAGAGGAACTAGGAAAATTTGTTCCGTGGAGATAAAGGTTGACTTGTGTCTGGAAGGATGAGAAATTTCCCGTGCAGTGAAGGTACGGCAGGATATTTCTTATTCCCTTACGAGGGAATAAGACATGTAGAAGAAAAAATAAGGATAAGAAATAACATTGAGTAGAAAAGCAGTTTGATTTCATATAAGTGCCAGGAGGTAGGTCTTGAAACTTGTACTAGGGAAGATCAAGATATGATCAATGTTTGTGATCAATATAAGTCATATGATGAGTATAAATAATAAGAAACTTAATCTGTTAGTGACATGGCCGTACAGATGTGGCAGAGACCATCCTGGCAGCAGTGTGGGCATTAGGATCTCATACCAATTTGAAAAGCACACTGTCACAAAAAAATAATAATTACATTCTGAAGCAGTGAGGAACAGAGTGACAAAAGGAGAAAACCAGGATGATTGTTTTATCGTTCTTATCCTGTAGGCTTACAGAGAAATAGAGAATTTTGTTTTCACTAGAGTTCAGTTCCTCTCTAATAGACTCAGACTTCCTTTGCTTTCTCTTACTTTTTTCTATTAAAAAATACTTTTTAGTGCATAGTCTGTCTTCAGTCTTCTAGTTACTTGAGAAATAATAGTAAACAAAGTAAGGAAAGGATAATATGAATGTATGAGCTTGTGTGCATTTTAGAGGGCGGTTTAAAACAAGCTTTTGCAAATTTAAGTGGAATAAGAAATGCTTGACCAGCAACAAAATGCCAATCAAATATATAATAGGGCTTATATAAAAAAGTAAGTGTGAAGATATGCAGAAAACATCCTCAGCTTTCTGTAATAATATTATCACTGTTAAAATTGTTTCTATTGGATCACATCATATGGGCAAGAAAAATAGGTGGGAAGATAAACAGGATAGCAACTAAAAGCTCCAGCCTTTTCAGTCCATAAACTCTGTGTTCAAATCCCATTTCTGTTGCTTTCGAGCAGTAACACATTAAGTAATTTACTTGACCTCTTAATGCTTTAGGTTTTCTTTTTCTCTTGAAAGGTTGCAAAAATAAAAAAAAATATATGTATATAGTGCATGTAGCATTTGTCCCATTGGAGGCTTTCAGTCAGTGTTAGCTGTGGCCTGACCAGTGTGGCTCAGCTGATTGGGCCTCATCCCACAAAGCGAAAAGGCGCCGGTTTGATTCCCGTTCAGGGCATGTGGCTGGGTTGCCCGTTTGGTGCCTCCTGAGGGGCGTATGAGAGGCAATTGATTGATGTTTCTCTCTCACATGGATATTTCTCACCTTCTTTCCCTTTTTCCCCCTCTAAAAATAAGTAAATAAAATCTTTAAACAATATTAGTTATGACAACGGTGATAATTAAGGCTCTATGAGGGCATGGACACTCTTAAAACTCCTCACTATTGTTACTATCATTAATTGTTAAACTCAGCATTGATTTAGTCATTTTACAATCACCTTGTCAAATGCTCTGTGTTCAGGAAGAGCCAGAAGTCTGAGGAAGGACATTTTATGTTGGGCAGCCTGGGTCCATGACTATCATTTGTAGTTCAGACCGGGAAAAGGCACAGGCTTTATGTATTCTTTAAACAAGTTAAACCCATGAATGAACATCTTGGGTGTTTTGAATGAATTTAGAATTTAGTGTTTAGTCAGTTGATTCAAACTTATTTAATCATACATTTTATTCTCCCAAAGCATATTATAGTCTGTCTGTATGTATGTGTGTGTGTATGTGTAAGTGTGTGTATGTGTAAGTGTGTGTGTGTGTGTATTAATAAAGACTTTAAGTGTATATTTACCATGCTAGCTTACAAGCTCTTCAAAGAGATCCAGATTTTTATTGTTTTTAAAAACTACAATTCTTGGCATGGTGCCTGACACATGGTAGGCAAGTAATAAATACCTGTTCACTAAATCTGATGTTAGCTTTATGTTTTCCAACTTCTTGAAGTAAACAGGAGTTCCCAACTGTAGTCAATTGACTCCTGTTATACCCTTTTACCATAAGTCTTCTAATCTCTGTACATAACAGCATGCTTATTTCACAAGCAGATTGCATATGTCGAGTATCCATCTTTGGTCCATGTTCACTCTGGATTCATGTCTGCGGCATTCTTTCCTCACACCATGACAGAGAAATAGTACCGATACTTTCTGTAGAATGCTCAATACTCAATACATTTTTGTTTCCACATTTCTTAATTAGTTTTTTTCTTGCACATGGGAGGTACTCCTCAAACATTTGTTAAAAATAAGTAAAAACACATTGGTATATGTGGGTATATTCTTCTGTAGGAGAATATGAAAACCACAACTGATAATTTAGCGTGATTGTAGTATTCCATATAATTGTATAATATCTTCTATGAAAAATTTGATGATGACTTGAAAATGAGTTAGGATTATCAAAATTCACCATGTAAATAAATGTAATTATAAAACTAATTATAGTGTTTTGTCATGGTAAAATTACCCAATTTGCCCAGTTTGCACCGTTATCTTCATAGACTAATACTGAAATTAGCCCTGCTAAATTTGTATTGCATATTACTTTTAGCAGCAGTTCCAGGAACCCATTACTAACTGTCAGATGTCATATTATATCAGTGAAATTTGAATCACTCCTTACATTTTGGCATTTATATTATGACAGTAAATCAGTCTAGAAAACCTATTTAGAGAGTGACTTTAACTTTAGCTAATTTATTATTTAAATAATATACATTTTAGCAATCTATCAATCATTTATGTGAGTATACATTATCAAGCTTTTAATTAATCAAATACATTAAAATCCACATTTATTTATTCAGCAATTCATAAAAATAAGTGACAATTTTATATATTTAAGGGGAAAATGGAAATAATGAAAACCAATATTTTAATTTTTTGAAAAATCGATAATACTTGGTAGAGTAAGAAAATATTCATCTCAGTGTTCTTTCCATGGCCCCCATATTTTCATTATAAGTGACTTTTTTAAAGATTTTATTTTTATTTTATTTTTTAGAGAGAGAGGGGAAGGGAGGGAGAAAGAGAGGGAGAGAAACAGCAATGTATGGTTGCCTCTCACATGGCCCTCAACAGGGACCTGGCCTGCAACCCAGGCATGTGCCCTGACTGGGAATCGAACCGGGACCGCTTGGTTCCCATCCTGCGCTCAATCCACTGAGCTACACCAGCCAGGGCCATTATAAGTGATTTGAAGACTTACTTTTCATAGCAAAATCCAAGTCATCAAAGAAAGCTGATAGCTTGATATACATCCCATGATGACGCATTTTGGTTGTTTTTGAATAGCATGGCCTCACAAATTCTTTCCCCCTCCACTGTCATTTATTCAGCAGTTTTCAATCACTGAGCACATTTCCTATTTCTGAGCTTTTTATAATATTGCAGCTCTTCTCATCACATATCCATACCTCCAATTTGTCTTTTACATTTTATGATTTGTATAAAAAATTAAATCATATAGTATTCAGTAACTCAGCATTGAACCCTAGTCTCCCTAAAGGGAAGAAACATTACTTAGAGATAAGCAATTAGGTATTTTAAATATTTAGATACCCAAATATTATTCTACAGCCTTAGTCTCTCTTATTGAGACAAATTATTCCCTGGTTCTGCATCCATAAACATCACCAGAGAGAACATTAATAATCATTAGGTATGTGCCTCAAAAGAAATTGGAAAATAGTTTAATGGGATTTTAACTTAAATGAAGACCAACCAGAGTAACACTTACTTTACAATGGATCCTCAGGGTCTGAGAGATAACTGCTAACAAGGAAATGATCACTTATCTCTAGGTTTGCTCATTTTTTGTGTGTTTCAAGAATAAAACTCTCAAAATGTAAAAGTGGGATAGTAATTAAGTACTATTAAAAACCAAATACAAAAATGCAGCACAAGAAACTGATTTGATCATTACCATATACAGCTTGAAAATCATACAGATCTAGTTTGGGGGCATTAATATTTATCTAATCCCTTCACCTTTTACCTCCAACCTCCCAACCCCTTCTGCTCTGACAGCTGTCAGTCTGTATCTATGAGTCTGTTTATTGCCAGAATAATGGTTTTGCCTTAGGCTTTCTGGTTTTTAAAAACGTCAGAAATTTAGTATATCTCTCTACCGATAAGGGATGGCATCCATATATGTGAGAGCATAATTTCCCCCCCAAGATTATACACTTCCCCCAAAGAGCGCTATCTGTATAAATGTTTAAATAGAAATGGATTCTCATTTAACAAATACGTTTATTCCTGCTGTTCCTCTTTCGAAGTCCGTATTTCTCTTTTCTCCCATCACAGCACATCAACCTACCCCACATCTTCTATCCTCAACATGTTTTTCACTTAGTGATGGGCAGGTAGGTATAAACAAAGGACCACTTTCACATAAAAACTTGTAAATGAATAAACCTGAAACTACAAAATTAAGGAATAGCCTTTAATTTTTCATAAGCTATATAAATATGTGTCTCAGATCATTTTCTTTGAAAACTGATAAGAGTATACATTTCAAAAGATATATTTTAAAACTCAGCCACATACTGTTGCCATATCTCAGTTCTGGATACAACTGCCCTTACTCGAGCACTTACTGGGGCAATACCATGAACGCGGCGGGAAGTCCGAGCAGACTCTGCCACACCGGAATGAGCTCTGCACATCCCCGTGTCCCAGAGAAATGCTACCGTTTTCTCAAAACGGTACTATTTTGAGAAAGAAATAGACATTCCCAGCACATTACATGTCCTTTTCTGTAAAGTTTATCAGGCATCCCTAACCACTAGGGAGGCTATTCTGTGATGTGTCTTGGCAGAGACTCAGAGAAAACCATCTACTCTCCAGTGTCTGGGGCATCTGACCTATGAAAAGTTAAAGAACTAAAACTGCCCCAATAAAAGAAAAGCTAATAGGGATTAGAAACCATCACCTTTTCCAAAGGTTCTAATTACACATAGTTATTGAATCACTTTGGTACTAAAAATACCACAACTTGTAATGGCAGTATGTAAACAAATATTTTAAGTTATAAAGAGAAGAAGTGACTACATACAAAAATGAGAGAATACATCATTCTGGGATTGAATGCTCTAATATATTATTAGTATTTTTTTGTGAGACAAATCCACGTAGATACCTCAAGTGTCTCTTCAGAAGCATAATGAGCACAGAGGACTGTAATGTGCCTATAACATTCATGAGGATAAATAACTTTTACCACAATTAACAATTAATTTTAAAGTCCTTTACCATGTTATAAAACTATTGAAACCATTTTTTCAGATTTTTTATTGTTGTTCAAGTACAGTTGTCTCCATTTTCCCCTCACCACTCCCCGCCACCCCAGCCATCCCCACTTCCCCCCCGGATCAATTGTTTTAAGGAAAAAGAATACATCTAAGGGAATAAAAATGCCTAACAATTCTGTTTTTGTGATACATCCTTTTATATTAATGTATTTGCAAAACCCGATTGGAAGGGCTTGCTTCTAAGATCTTGGCTTTTTCCTTTCCCTTGTATTTGTTCTTGCTCTGGGACTGATCCCTCCTCCAACTTCCCGCCCTGACAAAGAGATTGAGAGCATGTGCGGGGTTTTCTTCCTTAGCAACTGTTCTTTTTATTTTTATTTTTTTTTTTGGTACTTTTTAGGCAATTGGTCAGCTTTCGAGTTTATTTGCATTTTTAAAATGACACACAAAATGAAACACTTTAGGATCTGATTAATGCAAACAGTTTAACTTGTGAAACACAAACAAACAAGCGTGCAGGCCAGCCACCTGCAAAATGCTGAAGGAGCCTCGGGATTTTGGGGAGAGAGAACATTGTGGGAGAAATTTTTCAGGGCAGAAAAAAATGGACAGAGTTAATTCTAGGGAAAAAGAATGTGTTCACAAATTTTGGATAAAGTTAATATAAATGAAAAGAATATTTAAATGTCTAAATACATCTTGAATGTGCTTTAGTAGTGATATAATGGGATGTTGAGAGTAAATTATTCATAATCATTTTTTATTAATTGATTTCAAGTATGACAACAATGAAGAAGAAAATGACATAGATTTTTAAACACCTTTGATCTTGTTTCAGAGCACCTAATATCTGCTTAGCTCTTTTTCCTCCCTTCTTTTTGAAGGGAGGCAGGTGCAGGTCGCAAGCCTCAGAAACTGAAGGGTCAGGGACTGAAGAACCTCAGAAATGTCCCCACTGTTGCCAAGAAAATGAGAAATACTAGACAGGACATTTCCACTCTAATTTCCTACAATATGATAAAATACCTTGTGTACTGTAATTTCCAATAATATCAAAAGTCCCCCAGAAATTTGGTCTGTTAGGTAGTTGATACTGCAGCTTATTATTTTTTGCTGCTGTTATTGTTGTAGCTTGGTGTTACCCCAATAAGTCAGTTTCAGGATGTGCTTTAGCCAGCCAGTTTATTTTACAAACCTGAAACTCAGTAAGTGGATTTCCTGGCATTTGTCTCAGTGATCCTGTATGCTTTGCTAGGCTGTACTATATACAAAGGATTTGTCTCCTCCATTATTTTAATTAATCCTAAAAAACAAATTCTGAGGTGGTTATTATTATTATTACCATTTTTTTAAACTGATGAGCAAAAGGAAACCAAGAACGATTAAACAACTTTCTAAAGGTTACATGACCCAAGAGGACAGAGGTAGAATTGGAATCTAAGTAGTCCTCTGTAGACTTAGTTTCGTTTATTTTTTTAACCTTACTCCAGCCCTATGAGACATATAAATTAACCTCTCAGTAGGAATCTTTATATATGTGAATTATACCAACTACTTAAAAAATACAGTATTGTGACTTTGAAAACGCAACTCTTAGCCCTCCACTGTTAACACAGATAAACTATTGTATAGATAAGAGCGTCTTCCTTCAGTGGGATGCTGTAAACAATGCCCACAAAGTTACGTTTTCCCAAATGTGTAAATATAGATAATGAATTTTCTTTGATAGTCGGTTTTTCATTCATAATTATTTCACAAACTCTTCTTACTTGCCACTGTCTTTTTCTACTGGGATGTGTTGGAGGATGACACAGTAGAGTGAGTAGCAGAGGCATATTAATTGAAAACCTTAGACATAACCATGATGCGAGTCATAGGGGGTTCTTTCCTGACAGAAGTGTGTTCGTTTCATGAATCCAAATTGCTCACGTCATATGATATAGTAACACTTTCTGCTGGCAAAGTATTCTATCTTTTCTGTTAAAGATTACTGACCAGGCATTTACAGAGAAGTTGGGGAAAAAAGTATTGGAAGAATGTTATAATACAGAGTGACAAATGCAATAAAAGCTATAAAGAGGAGAACCTGGATACAAATGAACCAACCCAGTCTGGAGCATCTTAAGAGAGTTTTTGAAAAGGGAAAGCCTCAACTGAAACTTAAAAAGTGAGGAAAACAAAAAAAGGACTTCATTTCCTTAACAGTTTACATTTCAGAAAGTTTAAAACAGTTAATGAAAAGAATAAACAACCAGTTTTCTTCACAGTCCTATAATAAGCCTATAAAAGCTAAAAGTACTTCAATATAACTTTCAGTAAAAAAAAAAAATCTATATTTTATAGCCATTTGGGTACAGGCTGTCTAAAGAGCAGAAGAATATGGGAGTTTTGTGATAGGAAATGATATAGTGATTTTTAAGTCCTTTGTTGCTCTGTAACAGAAGGCTATTGTTCAGTTAACAACAAAAGGTTTTTTATTCTCAAAATCACCAGACTCAGTATATTTTACAACCCTACTCCAACTTGCCATAAATATGTACCACAAAATACATCTTTCCTGCTTACAATTAAAGTTTCTGTGGAGTCATTCTTCTTGTACACACTTCCTTTCAAACTAATAGAGTACCAAGATATGGAAAAAATGTTGAGTTGTGTGCTATCTCTTTACCTAAGAGTGTTATATATTGGTAACTGAGGTTTCAGCATACATTATTGAAATGGCTGGAAAGCCGGTATGAAGGCGCTCGAGCAATGTTGTTAATACTGTTTAGAATAATACTGCTACGACCAAGGATGGCATATTTCTATAAAGCTGAATGCAAAACTAACAACAGATGGAAATGTTAGCGTCCATGTTTAGTGATAGAATTGTTCTTTTGTATCACTTTTGCATTCCTTTTATAAAAGGAGAAACTGCAAGTGTTAAAGAAAAAAAATCAATGACACTAGGCAAAACGAACTTTATTCGGGACCATAGTTATAGGACTAGGGACCATGACAATGAGATTTGACAGTAGGGGAGAGGGAGCAGGCTCCACTCTAAATATAACACAGGCACGTGGGAGTTTCTCGCCAAGGAGCTTGGTGGGGAATCAGTGGACAGAACATTACCAAGAAGACACATCAGAGGTAAAGGGGGATTCTGAGTAAATCAGCCTAACAGGCTTCTTGTTGAAGGCTTGTAGAGTACTCAGATATCACCTGGGAGACCTTGGATGATGAGGAACTTGAGCAGATTCTTTTTTTATTTATTTATAGTTATTATTTTTTAAATATTGTATTTATTTATTTATTTCCAGAGAGAGGGCAAGGGGGAAGGGACAAAGAGGGGGAGAACACCAATGTGCAAGAGAAACATGGACTGGTTGCCTCTCACACACCCCCGGTTGAGGACCTGGCTGACGACCCAGGCGTGTGCTCTGAAAGGGAATCAGACTGGCGACCTTTCCATTTGTGGGGTGCTGCTCAAGTCAGGGCAAGGGTAGAATATGGCTGCCTTGACTTAGCAGCATTCTTTCTAAGACTGGATTTTGCAAGAAGTCTACACATGGGCTTAGAAGAAGGTTCAGGAACCTGACTAAAGTTTCATCAAACTATGTATCTTTGTTGCAAGATATTGAAGTTTACAATGATTTTCCCCCACTGTGCTTTAAATCCTTCACATACCATATAGATTTGAATTGTTTTGCTTGTTTGGTGATTTCGTTAATGATAATGTATAGTATAAAGAATAATGTCAGCACTATTTTGTGTATTTAAAAGAAATGCCATTTCATTTAGTAATAGATAAGTAAAGCTATGGAAGTAGTAAACTATTTTTCTAAGTTTAAAATAATGAGTGAATTGTATGTAATGGAAATGGCATGGCTCGTCGGAGGCATTCGGTGTCCGGAGTGGAATAGCCTTTGACTGATTAAGTGGGCAGACTTTATTGACTACATTATTAAATATGAAATCTATTAAACTTGAGTACAACCTTTCCCCCCTTCAAATGTTAACTTCGGTGCCAATGCGAGCGTAAAACTCGTGACATTTAGAAAGGAGAGAGAATCAGATGAGATTTACCAGAAAGAGGATACATAAATAATTGAATAGAAATGTCTGTAACAATGCAGCTCTCTTAGATAATGTGTGACGAAATATTTCTTTATTTTCTGATGGGAAGTTTCTAACAGAGGGCCCCATCAGCTGTTCCTTAGGCACTATAATCAGGGAAATTTTGGAGGCTTCCTTCCAAGTTCTGATTTATCACCCAGTATCCCAAGGGCCCTTCATGTGAGTGCCTCGGCACTGATATTTATGCTGGATGAAGTCAAAGTGCCACACTTAACATGATATTATCCTTCTTGAGGTCACAAGAGTGCTATCTTTCAAGTACATTTGGGTGATTTTCACACCATCCCTTATCTCACTAGAGGCATCTCTTCTTTGAAGCTCAGAAGGAGTCTACTAGGTCTGTTAATAAAATCCGGCAAGTCTCAGTAAACATGTCTTTTCCCAGCTGGGATGCCAGTTCACAGAGGAGGAAAGTCAGTGTAAGAAGTGGGATAAATTAGTGCATCGGCTCCTGATACTCGCTGTCATGATTTCTTTGAGGGGTCTAGGAAAATGCAGCTTCTCCTGCCTGATATGCTTTCTATTATTGTTATCTACCCTCTTCAGAGGTGTACAGGAATGACCTTTCCCCTAGAAATGCCAAACCGATTCTTTTAGAGAGGCTCGTTGCTGCTTCTATTGAGACAGACCTCTGTTTCAGGCCTTTGAAGACTCTGCCATTGCAATCACAGGTACAGTACTTCCCAGGAAGAAACAGTGCTTGGAGTCTCGGATAGGCTGACTCTCACATTGGGGCAGGGGCTTTGCCACTGCCTCCCTGTGCCCGAGCTGCCAGAGCGCTTCCTGCATGCTAATGTCTTCAGATAGCAAGTCCTTACTGTCCTTGTTTACATCTGTAAAGAAAGGCTTTCTTTCTGCTGGAAGTTTGCAAGCTGACAGCTTTAGAATGAGAATTTTTCTGTGTCTTTTCAGATCAAGTACAGTAACACTGGCAGGAGCCTCCCACACAGCCTCCTGTCAGTTTTAGGCAAAACTCGAGCCAGAGACTGGTGTCAGCTCGGCTCACCAGCTAGCTCTACCCAAGGCAAAAGGCAGCAGGTTCTTCCCAGCCGCGTGAGGGGCAGAAGCAGCGTTGGCAGTGTGTCTGGTGCCAACGCCCATATACGTTTTGATACAGTGAAGTCTTATGACAGCGTGTGTTCATTGATGCAGCTCAAAGTTAGGAGTGGAAAGATTCTCCCTTGTGATCCCTTGCCAAAAATAGATGACATTTAGAATTTATGCCATTAGGTTGGTTTAGACATTGGCATTGTTGGGGGGTGGAAATCTTTACCCTGGAAACCTAGACATTAACATTTTCCTGTTGTTTGCCTCAAGCTAAGTGATTGGCTAATTCTTGATTTTTATGTATACTTCTTTGTATTCCAATCAGCCTTGGATTGAAATAGACTGGGTACCGAAAATACTTCAGGAAATAATAATAAAACTAGGCTGTAAATGTTTTTAAATTTTTTGAATTTAAGGATCCATTATATTCAAATGGCCGTGAACATCTTTAAGCCATAACAAAGCCATATGTTTTATTAACAGGATTGTATTTCCTTAAAGCAAAAGGGCTCCAAAGCAGTCAGCAATTATGGTAGCTCCCCCTTATCTGCAGTTTGGTTTTCCCGTGGTTTCAGTTACCCATGGTCAACTACTGTCCACAAATATTTAAACCACCCTCAACTATAGCGGATCCGCAACTATCAACATCATCTGCTCCAGACATCCAACCATCAACGTTGTCATGGCCTGATGATCCTCCTTCTGCTGCGTCCTCTGAAGGTCAGTAGTGCCCTGACACTAAGTCACAATGGCCACGTCGTTCACTACACTTTATCTCACCGCATAAGCATTTATTCTCTCACAGCCGCACAAGAAGGGGGAGCACAGGACAATAAAATGTGTTGAGGGACCACATTCACGTAACTTTTGTTACAGCATATTATAATTGTTCTCTTTTATCATTAGTTATTGTTGTTAATCTCTTACTATGTCTTATTTATAAATTAAACTTCATCACAGGCTTGCATTTATAGGAAAACCAGCATATATAGCCTTCAACACTATCCACATTCTCAGACATCCACTGAGGGTCCACTTGGAAAGCACCTCCTAGAGGTAGGGCTTACTGCTCTACCTGACAATGGCACCCGCAGGGTATCTCTCCGTGTACGTGCTTCTTGGATTATGTCACTATTTTTCTGCTGTATTTTCTGAAAATATTTTTGAAATTTCTGTTTTAGAATAGTCTTCACAATCAGGTTAATAATGCAAGAAAAGTTACGTTGTCTGATTGCTTTATGTCATTTCACCAGGAACAGTATTACATGCCAATTAAATAACAAAATTTCTTCTCTTGCACTGAAATGATTTTTGTTTGTGCCTGAAAACATATGCATATTTTCTGTTACTGAGACCATTTAAAGACTGACTGTAAAACTTAAAGCTAGTTTTTATGAGCTATTGCATAAAACTATCCACCTAATCTAAATTTTACCCTTAAACTGCGTTTTAAGCTAAATGTTTGTTAAGTGTTGGCACTCCAAAAGCTCTTCTCATTCAAATGCAGATGTTAACAGAAATTAATATGAGGAAATGCCAAGTAGAAAAACAATGAATCAGAATTCAAAAATGAAATGTTAATAATAGTGGAATAGCTCTCTGAACAATAGACAGTTTTTCAATAAATGCAAAGTTTGGATATGTAATTAATAATTCAGGTAGGCAAGAGTTTTGTTTTTTCTACTTTTGAATGCACAAACTAGCAAAACAGCCCTCTATTGTTTTTCATGAAAGTCATGATTTATCGAGCTCACACATTCAGGAAGGTGACATTGATAAAACCATGCATGAATAACTTCGTTTTGAAAATATTTTCCCAAATATCTGATATTTAGAGCATTGAGTAGTAGACTCCCCAAAGCTCATTTTCACCAGTAATTACTATAAAATATTAAATAAATCTATGCAAGAATTATGTAGACACAATAAAATTGGTATCGGAGAAAGTAGGAGAAAGAATGGAAGGGCCGTGTGAGTCACTAAGTGTCTGCTCTGAACCAGACGTTCTCCTAAGCACTGTGAAACCAAAATCAATGCAGGCGCGAGGAGTGGTTACTAATCAGGGAAGCAGACATGTAAACAAACAATTACAGCATGTGAGGATTAATAGGGCAGAAGACAACAGAGAGCTCTAGGAACATCCAGAAAGACCTGACAAACTGCGTCTTGTGCAGATTAGTAACCAGAAGGTAGTAGGGCAGAGGAGACTTTAAAGGTGTGTAGAAATTTGAGCTGATCCTTGAAATATAGCAAAAGAGTCAGGCAATAACGGGGGAATCCCGGACAGGGGGAAAGTGTATGCCAGCACCTGAGGCTTAATGTAAATATAAGCCAGACACCATGGCTTGTGTCATGTGTGAACATGACAATAGATGGATTTGGAAAGACAAGGTTATAGCTCACACACTACCTTTTTGTCACACTAAGAAATTTGGGCATTTTACCTGTAACAAGGAAAGACAATGAAATATTTTAAGCAAAAATTCTAAGAATGAAATTTGATTTCCAGAAAAAAAATATCATAACAAGTTTTTGAACTGTCCTTTCATTTGTTCAGGTTTATGGAGCTGGTTAATTAAGGGCATACACTTGGAAATATAATCTCCTCTAGGAACAAAATGAGAAAACAAATCATATGAAAAATGAATAAGTTTACCATGTTTAAATTTTATGAAGAGGCAAAGGTGACTTTAATATTTAATTGTGTTATTCATCCTAGTAATGATATTGTTTTAAAAGGGCATTAACTAGGTGGATTGAAAGAAAGTTCCCATATAGTCTAGTCCGAGGATTTGATAGTGTGATGGTCCTTGGATTATTATATACAAGGTAAGGGATATGCAGCTGTTCTATGGAGAGTCTGTTTTCACTCTGCCACCTAGTTTGAGGCTCTGGGACTACTGTGTGTGGATGAGGCCAGTGTTAGCAGCCTGTCTGAGCACCTTCAGTATACGGACCATACTTCCAAACATGTAATCACAGGCAAAATATCTATGAATTGTTAATGTTTGCTATATTTCTTTCCCCGATCAAATAATAATATGCACTCTGAAATCACTGCTCCTGTTGGCATTGGACAGTTATTAGTAAACAAAGAGGGGAGGAAAAGACAAGGAAGAATGAACATAAAACCAAAAATAAAAAAAAGAATATGTTTAGACTTCTGATGCAGAATCTACCTTTTGTATTGGGGCACAAGGAAAGCAATATAAATCAAGGCCTATATTTCTTCCCTAGTTACTCCAGGAGTTGCTGCTTTTAACAGCACAATTTGCTTCAGTGCACAAGGAGAGCAGCTGCTTTGTCAAGTCTGCTGTCTGCTTACCTAACAGCCTTCTCCTTATCTCTGTGACCCCGACCCCATATATATCTATTGCTAATCAATACAACAAAAACAAAACAATCGACTACTTATTTATTTTCTACAGGACTTCAACAAACAAAATGTACCAATGAAATAATGTTTATTGGTCCCCAAGAAAAAGTCATTTGAACTTCAAAAGTGAAACATAGATTGAAGTTTTGGTGAAGCACAAGTCCCTGGACAGGCTCTGACCTCTTTAAACACTTTGCTATAAAAGTGTTACCACTCTGAGGTCTCAGAATTGAAGACAAATGTGGAGAATTGTCCTTTTTGGCATGTAAGGCCAGATGAACTTAACTGATACAATTAAATTCTTGAAAAATAGAAGCTAGCCGTGGCTGGTATAGCTCAGTGGATTGAGCGTGGGCCTGTGAACCAAAGCACCACAGGTTTGATTCTCAGTCAGGGCATATGCCTGGGTTGTGGGCCAGGTCCTCAGCAGGGAGTGCATGAGAGGTGACCGCACATTGATGTTTCCCTCTCTTTCTCCCTCCCTTCCCCTCTCTCTAAAAATAAATAAATAAATCTCTAAAAAAAGAAAAATGGAAGTTTAAAATAAAAATAAATTTATTAATAAGTAAAAAGACTAAAATATTATAGTATTATTTTAAAGTGAAGTGGTTGAAAGTTTAAGAGATTGAATGTTTATATAGGGACTACTAAATTCTTTTTATTAAATTATGTGAAATTTTTAAAAGAAAGAGCTTTATTGAGTTTTATATGAAAAGAAATAAATCTTCAAAGGTACAAGCCCCTCCACTCCAAGAGAAACCCCTCCCCCACCAAGGAAGAGTATGTGCATGTGGTTTTTAGAGGAGGATGTACCTGCGGAGATGTCTCTCTGGTGGTAGCAGTGATGTACAGAGGAGAGCGTGACATAGTCTACATATTACTGTCTCTAAAGAAACACAGTGCTCAGTTATCTTTCAGTCATTTGCTATAGGTTTTAGAAAATACTTTCCAGACATAAAACAATCATTTTCAGAAGAAGCCATTTGTGCAGGCATTAACTCATCTGCAGGTGATTGGGGACTAATTGCTACTCTGTGTCAGATTTATCCTCTAAGACTAGATGTCTTCAGTGCATTTGAGTTCCCATTGCTTTCATAAGGCAAAAGGAGATCACCTTCAACTTGCTCATGTTTCCTGTGATGTTCGGCATATTTTACTTTTACAGTCCCTAAAATGCTGAGCAAATATTTCTCTTAAACTAATCTGACATCTGTCAACCTGCTTCAGTATGCTAGAAAATAGCAAAATAGTATCCCTTTTCATGCTTCTATTTTTACATTACTGAAGTTAGTATATTTATTTGTGTGAAAGATCAAAGGACTCAATAAGAGAATCCTGTATTCTTGAACTTGAAAGTAAAACAGTGTTCTTAAACCCAAGTCCCATACTTATCATGTATTCAGATGATCCACCTTTTCCCATTTCCCTCTCTGTAGGAAGATACTGAGGAACCATTGTCTTCACTGTTTTGAGATTTATGGTTTTATCTCTTCATTTTATTTTAGGGTAACTTATAGAATTCCTAATGTTTCACCCATTCAACAGATCTTATTCATGAAAATATTTCTCACTTTGCCTGAGAAGGTAGGTGCATACATATTTATTTATACCTGTATAAATACACATGAAATTTCATTTTCCATAGAGAGAACAGTAAACAAGTACATGAACCAAGGGTTTGAATTCCCTGCTCAACCACTCACTCACTCACCTTGCCAACTAATTTCACTTTTGAAGCTTCATTTTTTGTCAGTAAGCTGAAATAATAATAGTAATAATAGCACCTAATTCATAGAGGTGCTATGAATATATACCGTATTTAACATAGTGTCTAGAGTCATCACTTAATAATGGTTAGCTATTATTTTAGTCCTGTCTCAATTGAAAAGTTGTTTATATATTTTTCAGAAAGCCTAGTGAAATCAGGAAATGAGCGAAGACTACAAAAGCATAATTGTACTCTTTAATAAAAGTGGTCCCATCACAGCAGATTGGGAGATTTGCACTTTGTCAGCACTCAGCACATATTAAGGAAGCAATCAATCAAGACACTGTTCCAACAAGGCAGGCCCGGATCCATTATTCATTTCTAAAATACTAGTTGTAAGGCAAAGGTCTGTATGCTAGAGCTGATTCACCACAGGATCACATATTACCATTTTTTGGTGAACGAGAAGAGTGACTTTGCTCTCGTGGATCAAGTCTATATTACTACTGCTGAATAAAATACAACGAGAAGGACATAATCCCACGTCACAGACAAGTCATCTTTTTATCAGTGTTGGAACACAAAGTCATTCTACTCCTTTATAATGACCTCATAATTCGTCACCTACGAAGTGGAAGAAAGAGGAACTTGGTGTTTCCTAAATTTTTAAATTCCATGTTTATTCTTGCATTAAGAAAGAAATACATTTAGGTTCTCATTATTTCTAGTAGCTGTGTTTTTTCCCCCCAAAATCAATTTTTTTATCCTTCATTTTTAACAATTTTTATTGTTGTTCAGTTATAGTTGTCGCCATGTTCCCCCATTACTCTCCCCTGCCCTGCCCACACCCACATTTATTTCTCCCCTCCCCAGTTGTCTTTGTCCACGGGTCCTTTGCACATGTTCCTTGACTTGCCCCTCCCCCTTCTTTCCACCATCACTCCCCTCCCCCTCCTCTCTGGTCACTGTCAGTTTGTTCTTTATTTCCATTTCTCTGGTTCTGTTTTGCTCACTTGTTTGTATAATGTTGCATCAAACACTGAATTAGTGCATACTGACTGAATCTTTGGTTCTACAGGAAATTTAGGTTCCCGTGAGTCTCTAACAAAACTTTAATATACTATCAATACATAACTTTGTTTTAAATAGACTGCAAAAAAGATTCTTGTTTATAGCAGCTTTTGATACAGAAACAGGAAGGCAGTGCATCACCCTGTTTGACCTCAGTTGGGAATGTGTGTTGGGCAGCTCAAATTTTTCAAAGTTCCAGGCACATCCACACATGACTACAAAAGCACTGTGATTATTGACTGAAGGCATACAAATACATTTCAGCAAGTAGGCAACTTAACAAAACTGAATCCATGCATAATGAAGATTGACAGTGCCTATGAAACAATCTGTATTTTTTAAAAGTTTTTACCTTTACACTAGGATAACAGTGGTACAGATATGATTTATATCAATAACAATAAACATGTATGGAATAAATGTCAGGTCATGCTCCAAACTAAGCACTTTATATTCGTTTAACAAGTATGGCTATACTACTCTTTTACGGAGAAGTAAATAAATGCTTAAAGATGTAAGGGCAAGGTCACACAACTAGAGGTGAACTAGCCAGGATTCAAACCAGTCTGTCTGAGTCCAGAGACAACAAGCTGTTGACCACCATGTTGTACTTCTCATTATAAGGACTATACTATTCAAGTATTCACAGTGGAGTGACATTAGTGGCTAAAAGCACAGCATGTTTCATTTTAGTGCTTCCTTGATCTTCGAATCTCATGTTCAAAGCTTTACTTCTTACCTTTGAACATGCTATTGAATTGTAAAATAAGATTGATTTCTTTGTATATATTGTGAAGCCACATACTTCTCAATTTTTGACCATCTAAATAATTTCATGTTTTTCTCTCTGTATATGTTCCCGTTAAAATGATTCATGGGTGAGTCATGTTCACTTGTGACTCATTCAGAAATTTCATTATTTAAACTTAGGGAATGTCCTGGACTAGCCCCTCTAAGCCTATTTATCCATAGTAAAATTGGACTAGCAAAAGAACACCAATAGTCCTTTTGAACCCACCTTTTAAAGCAATGTTATCTTGGGAAAACAGCTTCTGGGCGGAATGACAAAGCTATGTATTCCAAGTATGTTTAGTTAGAAATTCACATTCACTTGATGAATGGCAGGTATGAAGACTATGTCACCTCAAAGCTGGAGACCAAGAAGAAAATAAACTAGAAGGAACTCCAGAAATTTTGGAGCTGGTGAGAATGGGGAGAAGGAAGCAGAGAGTGATCAAAAGTTTGGGAAGAGAGAAGTAGTTGAGAGTAAGGTATGAGCAGACCGGAGGAACTACTAGGCATTCTAGCACTCTGTCTACCAGGGGAGCCTCTTAGGGCTGGGACATCTCGCCACCTAAATAGCATCTTTCTTTTTATTGCTGCCGACCTCAGATTTTCACTGATGAGCTAACTTTTTCACACCCATTATCTGTTTCTTTTGGCCAGTCTTTCTCATCTCCCTACTATCCTTAAGAAAATTCTACAGATTTCCATTTATCTTGTTATCTGTCAAGTTCAAAATTCACAGATAATTAATGTAGTCTTAGGGAATTACTATTAATAATGAAAATTTAAAAAAGGTTTAAAAAGCATTCTTCATTCTCTCCCCTCTTCCTGTCCCTGCAATTGTGGTCTTTCATATTTTAGTATAAATAAAAACCATCTAAGGACTGTTTTTGTTTTTTTTTAATTGTAGATCCATGTAGTTCACCTCAAGATAGCCTGATGAAATAGGTCTGCAATGCAGTTCAGGAATCTACATTTCTAACATGTGGCTCACATTCTATGAAGGTGATAGGGGATCACCTTGAATCCTAACACTTAGCACTGAAAAGGAAATGAAGTTAATCCATGCAGGTTATCAAAGGTTCTTTATATACCAATAGGGAAAAGTGAATGGAATCAGCATTTCAGAGAGCCCCCAACAAGCTCCATAAACATTTGACTACACATCAGAAACAGGAGGTTGGTAGTGATGGGGCGGTCTTTGGGGAAAGTGTGTTGAGAAATTTAGCTTGGGAGAACTTAACATTCTCCACTAGAATGATCAAAAGAAGAAATAAAAAATAATCCATAGTAATCTGCCATGGTCATCCCTTCTTCTCGCCTTTCATCACTTCTCATTTGGTCATCAAATGCCCTACCTTGATTGAGTTAAAGCAGAAAATTTTAAAAAAATGATTGAAAGAGAGTGATTGGCTGTGCCTATATCAAAAGTTTGAGGGAAAAATTAATTACTTTTTGTCTACCAGGTCACATAGCTGCATGGTAGATCCTTCTGGAAGGATGTCCCTCAATCAGTTGCTGAGCAACATTATCATCGTTACCATTAGAATAGCCATCAGCACACATTGCTACCATTTATCCAGGATTAAGTACTTCTATCAATTAAATCCCCCTCCTAATTTAAATATTTAACCTAAACCCTTGATGTGATTGTATTTGGAGATAAGGCCGCCTTTATGAAAGTAATTAAGTTTGAACAAGGTTCTAATGGTAGGGCCCTGACCCAACAGGATTTGTGTCTTTATAAAAATAACAGAGACATAGCTATCTGTCTCTCTCTTTCCTTGTCCACGGACATTGTGAATGGTCATGTGACAGACGCAGAGAAAAGAGGACCGCCTACAAGACAGGAGAATTTCTATCAGTGGAAACTGAATCAGCCAGCACATAATCTTCCACTCCCCAGCCTCCAAAATTATGAGAAATAAAATTCTGTTGTTAAGCTGCCAAGTCTATGGTCTTTTCTTATGATAGACCAAGGAAACGAAGACAAGGGCATTAATATATTCTCATTTTGTTGTGTTAGGAACTTGAAGAGAATTAGTATAGTTCATTTGTAGTCATAGAGCCCAAGTCTAGAGAAGTTAGGTAACTTGTCCAAGGTCATACAGCCAGTAAAAGTTACATTTGTTTGGGATGTGTTAGATATAACTCAGAGAGTCTAATACCAAAACCTAAAATTCGAATAGCGCAACCATACATAATTCCCATAGATCAATGTAACTCAAATTTTCAATTTTGTTAAGGATATATTATTAAAAATTTTACTTTCATTTTTTTAAAGATTTTATTTATTTATTTTTAGAAAGAGGAGACGGGAGGGAGACAGAGAGGGAGAGAAACAGCAATGTATGGTTGCCTCTCACATGGCCCTCACAGGGGACCTGACCTGCAACCCAGGCATGTGCCCTTGACCAGAAATCAAACCGGGATCATCTGGTTCCCAGCCCGTGCTCAATCCACTAAGCTACACCAGCCAGGGCAAATTTTACTTTCATTTTAAGATTACTTTTTATTGCCCTGGCCTGTGTAGCTCAGTGGATTGAGCGCGGGCTGGGAACCAGAGGGTCCCTGTTCGATTCCCAGTCAGGGCACATGCCTGGGTTGCGGGCCAGGTCCCCAGTGACGGCCATGTGAGGAGCAACCACGCATTGATGTTTCTCCTCCTCTCTGTCTCCCTCCCTTCCCCTCTCTCTAAAAATAAATAAATAAAATCTTAAAAAATATATTACTTGTTATTATGTGCAATTTATTTCTTGGGAAACATAACGATTCATTGTTAAACTTACTGTTACGTATTGAATTGATATTTTGCCAAATATATATTATTATTTTCGTTTTAAAGGGTTTGCCATTCCATGTGATACAGACAAGAGTTTTGTAATCTATTCAGAGGTACACTTTTTTTTTCCTAATAGGCTGAAATATTTCTAGACACTAATGCTTTTGTGGCAGATTTCAAAGGAACGTTGTCTAAGGGCAGCGTGTATTTTAGAAGAGTTTCTCAAATGCTTTCCTGTCCTTTGTCACACTTTGTATTTTTAAGTCCTTTGAAAGTAGGTACAATTCCTCACATTCAAAAGATGTTAGAAGAACCTAAACTAGATTCCTATTGGTTTAATTCAACATTTCTTTGAAAACACGCAAGTTGGCAGAGATAGAATTTCCTCAAGGAGGTCCAAAATTTCAGTTCATAAAAGACTGGTTTGTCTATCAACATACTGTTTCAAAGCATTTGACACCGTGATGTAACTTGACAAGAACGTAGGGCCCCACACAAGATAGCTGAAAGATCAGCTGGGCATATTTTCAAAGAGAAGAATTTCCTGTTAAGATCGACTTTCTTGTTTGAACTAAAAGTTTCTAATGTTTGAGCTCCATGTACAACCACATACTAATTTTCAATCATTGCAAGTGGAAAAATCAACAAATATGTGGGCTAAACATTGGAATGTGATTTCACTTAAGGAGAAGGGATCATATATGTTACCTTTAAGTTAAGCTTCAGTAGGTTTTAAAATAATTTATTTTATTTTAAATAACTTCCTGAACACAGAAAATAATAACCATCATTTGCTGTTTATGTCTTCTTTCTTTGTGTCGCTATTTTAACTTATATTCTAATAGTTCTGACTTTTCAACCAAAATATCTAACTTTTTCCAGTGGTATCACTCTAACACTCTTGTGCAATCAAATCACATATGATTTCTGCACCTCCAGCTCTACTACCATATTTAGTAGTGCAAAATTATTGTCTTTCCTAATGGGTGGTAAAGTGGAAAGGACAGCTATCTCTACGAAGGAGGATACCCAGGATATTGAGTGGCCATTAGGGATAGAGTTTCTCATCCCTGAAGAGTGACGCAATGCTAAGAGAGAACCTGTGCTCCCAGACAGCTACCCAGCCTGGTATGGTGTATAGGCTGCTGTGCCAGCGCCGTGGGCAGCAGCAGTTCTGAGAAGTTTCCATTGGCTTTGTCTCCGGTTGCTCTTCCTGAAGACTTTCAGATGCTCAAAGCAACATCACCTGGGGACTCCTTTTGTTCCCAGTCTTCTTCCAATCTTCTTTCTCATGGACAGTCACTCCTAGTCTTAATTACACAGCTCTGATCTCTGCTTCTTTGCCTCGTCCAAAAGGCTGACTCACATGCTCTTCCCTGAGCTAAATATGAATTCACTGACTCTCTCAGAATCCATTACTTTAAAGTAGCACAGCTCCCCCGTCCCACTCAGACTGAAAAGTCGTAACTGGGTAAGACCCATGAGTCTTGCATATCTATTAATACCTATTTGTTTATCTATCTTATCTTATCTCATCTCTCTGTCAACATCCATCTGTCTATATGTGATATCATCCCTAAACACCTTATTATATAGGTTCCCCAGACCAGTTACATATATACTAACCAAGTGAAAAGTCAACCACAAATCCTGTGTACCCCCAAAGAAGTTGTCTTGCTATCCACATTTTAGTAAAAACACTATGACTGATACACACTGTCATTATTAACTTCTGTCACACTGAACTGAACAGATGAATATCAGTGTATTCTTGTATCTTATTTACTGGTAGTGGTAGCAGTGATACTGGTCAAATCATGCTATATTAACAAAATACTACCATGGAAGAAAAAATGAGTTATACAAATCCTTATATATCCAATGATTGTTACTCTAACAGATAATAAAATAGTTATAAATATGTATTATACACTAAAAATGTTAATATATTCAAACTTCCAACTTAAAGGAAATCACACGTAGAATATTTGGTAGTGAAGTTACTGTAAGCTCTTTATAACAAATCAAGAAAATTTAATTTTCTCTTCTCTCCCATGTCCTAGAAATTGTGTCCTCAAAGTTCCTAGAGTTGTCCACACTGCACACTCACAAAAGGATGTGAGCAATAGGGAACTTTTACATTTAGCAGTTTGTGCCAGAGTGTGAACATTTATTAAGACTCCCACATTAAACTAATGTAAAGTATATATCCCGGGATCTACTGTTATTGCTTTGTAAGGGTCAATGTTTGATTAATGATGTCTTAGCCAAAATATTAAAATTCATTTTTTTCTTTGGTCATGTCAGGCAGCAATAAAATGTGATTGACCTACTGAAGAGCTCTTGCTTGGTTTTGGTGAAAGCTGACCTGAAAAACTCAGTTATAGAATTTTAAACATGTGTAAGCTATTTTTAAACTATAAATGTTCCATTATTCTAAATATAGCTTATTATTATTAAGCTTAGTAATTATAATATCAATGCATAATATAGCCAAATAAAAAGGGAAGCACACTCTTTTAGTAAAACTGATACACCTTTTAATTCAAATATTACTTGCTTTTTAGATAGCGAATTTTGTTGATAGGCCAAAATGCTTATTGGAAATTTGGGTACCTGGCAAGTCATGGGTGGTTGGTATCAGAGATACTGAAACAATCAAACCAAAAAGCATGTGTCACATGAACACACACACATGCACACACAGTAATCGAGTTTGGTACCAACACATAGAAATGCACTATAAAAACCTGTAGGCATAAAGTAGTCAGTATGTTACCTAAACTGGCCTTACTGTCGTAGTTGAAAGGATAAACAACATATGGTGGAATCAACTTTATTATAGAAATTTTAAGGTTATCAAAATAATTTTCTGTAAGTCTTGTTTTGGAAACAACATCAATGCAAATCATTTCTAAAGGCAAGAATCAATGAGTAGATTTAATGGATCAACCTTACAAAATCTGTCCTATGTAGACATATCTTTATTCTTATCTGAGTATCTTCTATATTCATTTCTTTACTGGTTTAAAGGACAACTATGTATTTATTGGAGTTTTGAAATCTGTTCTTATTAGATCATCAGGAAATCACTATAGTGTGTGTTTGTATAAGAAAGAGAGATGGTTGGAACACAGAAGATGGATCCTATTCTTTTCATAGGATCTCTTACTTTTATAGTATTAGCACGAAATTAGGGAAAAGGAAATTATAGTTAATTTTTTTCATAATTTGATGAAATGCTTAAAATGTTTCCTCCATGTCAGTAATAATCATGTATTTTTCACAGATGAAAGTTCATTTGATATAAAGAGGCTCCAGCTGAGTATAGTGCCCAGTAATTTCTTTGCTAATTGAAAGGCAAGAGAGAAAAAAACAAAGATTAGTAAAATGGAAGAGAAAAAAAGAAAGAAAAGGAATATAACTCTCACTGGATTACCAAGTGAATCATCTTTCTAAAAATAAAGTGCAAGGAAATATCCAAAATTATTTTGGGTGATTTAATTGCTTTCCATTTCTAGAATTTTAGGGGGTAATTAAAAAATAGGTTTAATATGGTAGTGAAAAAAGCATACATATATTTTATCATTCAACATAATTAGAGTCTGCTTGATTATTGAGTAAAATACCTTAACCAACAGTTGTCCACATTGGGGATTTTCTTGTATATTTAGGGGACATAAAATTTAAAGGTTTTTTTGTTATTGTTGACAAGGTATTTACATGTTTAGTGATACTTTTTTTCAAAAATTTTCAAATAATTGTCTAAATATATACCCAGTGCTCTGTATTTTGTTCCCAGAAAGCTCTTATGCACTCCTGGTATACAAGCTGATTTTTTGCCCCTCCCTCTATCCCCATTATCTATATGTGTTTACACTCTCCACTGTAATGGCCCCCAGAGGAAGTATTATAGTCCATCTCATCAATAATCCATGCTTAAGACTCTTTAAATAAATGATGGCATTATCAACTATCATTGCATTGATCTCCATTTTAAGAAGTATCTAAATACATATTTACCAGCTTAACCTGTGTCTTGAAAGGTTCCTAAGTGTGTATTTATATAATAAAGTATACTGTACAATGCAAACTGACCTCTTATGCATTGTTATGACTTTTTTAATCAAAATAAACACAAAGCTATAGGGGACATTTAAGGTATACTATGAGTTGTAGAATGAAAACTTTTCCTTTGTGGGGAATTGTGTGATACACAGCAAAACAATGTTGATGACCTTGGGACTTTCTCTTATCTTTTCAATTTATGTGTCACAGAATCGAAAACTTCAGAAAGCTACCTAAGAACCTATAAAAATATGAGAAATGCTTTGAGTAGTCTCTATTTCACTTCCTTTTTATTTCACTTTTGGCATCACCATTTATCCTTCCTATTCCTTCCTCTGCCTCCACCCTAAACCCCTCAAAATCACCACATTGTTGTCCTTGTCATTGAATTCTGTCTCTTCTCTTTTCCCTCAATCCCTCCATAGCTGTTAACCTGCTCTCTGTCTATGAGTCTGATTCCATTTTGCTTGTTAGTTCAGTTTGTTCATTACAGTCAATGTATGAGTGAAATTATATGGTACTTGTCTTTCTCTGACTGGTTTACTTCCCTAAAATAAATTTCAAGTATATGGATGTTTGTGGCAGAACAAGTTATTTGTTCACCAATAACAGTGTACACCAGTGGCCATCAATGCCCATCATAACAATGGCCATCAAAAATAAAATATAATGGAAAAAATAAACATTCAAATGGAACAAAATGAAGAAATAAGAACTCAAAAAAAAAAAAAAAAAACAAAAAAAAAAACGAGGAGAGGCTTAGGAACGTCTAGGACAACTTTAAATGTTTCAATACCTGAATCATAAGGGTGTCAGAAGGAGAAGAGGAAGAGCAAGAAATTGAAACCTTATTTGAACAAATAATGAAGGACAACTTCCCCAATCTAGCAAAGGAACTAGACATGCAAGTCCAGGAAGCTCAGAGAGTCTCAAAGAAGTTGGATCCAAGGAGAAACACACCATGACACATCATAACTAAATTACCCAAGATTAAAGATAAATAGAGACTCTTAAAAGCAGCAAGAGAAAAGGAAAGACTTACCTACAAAGGAGTTCCCATAAGACTATCAGCTGATATATTGGAGGAAAAATTACAAGCAAGAAGGGGCTGGAAAGAAGTATGCAAAGTCATGAAAAGCAAGTATCTACAACCTGGATTATTCTATTCAGCAAAGATACCATTTAGAATGGAAGGGCAGATAAAGTGCTTCCCAGATAAGGTCAAGTTAAAGGGGTTCATCATTACCAAACCCTTATTGTATGAAATGTTAACAGGACTTATATAAGAAAAGGAAGATCAAAAGTATGGACAGTAAAATGATGACAAACTCACAACTATCAACAACTGAACCTAAAACAAAACAAACAAGCAAACAACTAGAACAAGAACAGAATCACAAAACTAGAGATTGCATGGAGGGTTATAAGTGGGGAGAGGAAGGGGAAAGAATAGGGAAAAAAGGTACAGGGAATAAGAAGCATAATTGGTACACACAACATAGACAGAGGGAGGTTGAGAATAGTATAGGAAATGGAGGAGCCAAAGAGCTTATATATGTGACCCATGGACGTGAACTAAGGTGGGGGAATGCTGGAGGGGAAACGGTGCAGAGCAGAGGGGAATAAGGGGGAGAAAAAATGGGATAACTCTAATAACATAATCAATAAAAATATACTTAAAATTTTTAAATAAAATAATATGTTTAAATATTGTACATTCCACAGTGAATCCCTACAGAATAGATATTCTTGATTAGCATGTTACTTATATCATGTGATCTTTTAGGGACTTTTGTTGAGAGTTTTTGGAATATTGTCTTCAGTTTTATTTCTTTAAAACTTTATCCACTGATTCAATCTAGAAATCAAACTTGCATATAATGTTAGAGATGAGATATTTGGAAAATGAATTAAATAAAAGTACAAGGGGGAAACCCCCCAAAATGGAATTATCTTTTGGAGGGAGGGCCCTTGGAAGTACAGGCTACCCCCACTAGAGGAGTGTCCTAGGAACCCATCTGCATCAGTGTGCCAAGTGGTGCTGTTATGCCAGGCCCTGTTAGGCTTCAGTGAATTTTTTTTGAATACTCAACACGTGTGCCCATTGCATGATGGGTGACTGATTTATGAGTGTACCTGCCCACACTCTGCTGAGTGTTCAGCAGTTTTTGACCAAAACTAACATGACCCCTGTGCCCCACACTGTCTATTCACCAAATTTTGCCCCAAGTGACTTTTTTTTTGTTGTTTCCCCAATTGAAAAAAAGTCCTCAAAGGGAAATGTTTTGCTGATGTAGAAGGGATGAAAGAAAAATGGCAAAAGCACTACAATGCATCAAAAACTGAATGGTTCACAACTTGTTTTGAGCAGTGGAAGAAACATCTCGATAGGTGTATTACATCAAATGGAGAGTACTTTAAAGATGACTGAGGTTTAAACATGTAAGAATAAATACACAATTTTTTGTAAATAAAGTCTCAGTTTTTGGGTCCCCCCTCATATGTATTTTTCCCTAAATTAACTAGATTGAAATCTATCATAAAGGAATCACAGATTTTCACTCCCTTTACAACTCTTTGTCAACTGTCAGATATATGCCCTTAAAAACAGGTATTGAGAAATAGACTACTGCTGTGTATTCTAGTCGTGTGTGTTAGTTCCATCACACACTAGGCACCACTGAAGTAAAATTGGCTATTTAATCCACAGATGCACACATATAGCTCCACAAAAGGACATTTATTGGCTTGTACTTCAGTGGTACCTACATTTAAAAGCCAAGCATTGGCATCAGCTACCATCTCATGATCTCTTCTCTGGGCTGTTCCACTGACAGACCCCTTCTTCCTTCTGACCTCAGCAACAAGCCCAGCTCATGTGACTTCAGCACACTGTCTTGTCCAGGAGTTTCCAAATGAGACCTGCCAGTCACTCTCTCGCGCCTGGGAAAATTGGGCACACCCCCAACCCTGAACAAGTATCTGTGTCTCGGTAACAGAAGGGATGTTTTGAATGTTCTTCTCCTCAGCTTCAGACTCGGAGTGAAAATGAGGAACAAGTCTGCAGAGCAAATTGGGAGACTTACCACAAGAAATGGAAGTGTATTTCAACCTGAAATTTATGACAAATATCCAATATATGTGGTCTCTGGTTCTGTGTTTTCTAAACTCCATTGTGTTCACCAGGCATATTGTGTGTATGTGCACGTTCTCCTTTAAAAGACCTGGTCTTTTAGAAGAAATTCAGCTAAATCAGGCAGACATTTTTGTTGGTAATGTTATGAAGTTTATAATATTTGGGTTTCTCCATCTGTCTCTGTGTACATTTAAAACACAACCACTTAAAATCTCAAAGCAGTGAATGCAACAGACTCCTACTTAATGAAGGTGTCAGAATTATCTTTGTTGAGGGCATACACCTGCATGTAGCTGGCATCTCAAAACTAGGTCTACCTGAAATTCACTGCTGATAGTAATTGATTTCCTTCCTTCAGTCAACTAAATAGAGATCAAGAGTGAAGTGGCACTTGGTTACACACACAATCTCAGCAACTGCGTTTTTGCTGTTGCTTGTCAGTTCTTCATTTACGGTTTCCATAGAGGCTGGACATGTTTCTGAATTTAATTTTGAGGCACTGACTGATTCCCCTCCCCCATGCATCTGAGTTAGGGAGACATCCTGCATTACCAGATCTAAAATGAAAATTGTCTCCTTTATCATTATCAACTTTGTACCTTTCCCTCTCTTTTTAAAATGTTTAAAATAGTTTTATAATATTTCATTCTCCTTACCAAACATTGAGTGATAATATTTTATTATTATTTCCCAAACACAGGGTCAATAAATGGACTAAAAAGTAAAAATAAAAATAAACTATAAAGTTAAATGAAGCTACATTTGACGTTAATAATATATCACTTTGTGTGCTTAGAGGAGCCCAAGGTAATATCCCTATCCAATCAATATTCTTCCAACCCGTTCCAGTCCCGGTTTCTCAAGGTAGAAATCTCAGTTGTCCTGGGTTCTCCTTTCCTGCATGCTCCCTTCCATTCTTCTCTAATATCTGTAATTCCTACTGTAGAATATCATTATTTTTCCCACACTGTCCTAATTGAACCCCTAGTCATCTGTTGTCTGAATTAATGACATGATTTTATAGATACCCATGTAAATTTCTAGTGAGAAAAATAAAGCAACAAAAAGATGTATTCCAGGGAGACTGCAGATAAAATTTCAGATCGATGTTCGACCCTTCAACTTTGATTGTAGGTATGTGTGAGGCACAAGGTAAATCTTGGGATGTCTTCATTAATGTTTATTAAAATAAAAATAGGGATTGTTGTTTTCTTAAGCCCATATATGTTAATTCCCAAAGAAAATGGATGGGGTGAGTTAAAGAACAGTTTAAATACAGCATGTTTCTAAAATTGCTATTATTATTTTCATTATTGTTATGAAAGCCACAGAGAAAATGTGCTGTTCTATAGAGATCTGATGTCTGATGTTTTATAACCAATGGCTAATTCTTGACTTTATCACTAGATTCTATGTTATAAAAATAACTTTCAAGAGCATATTATGTGCTGTTTTAATTTATACTGCTTACAATTCATCTAGTTAAATATAAGAAAAATAAGCATGTAAGGGAAAAAATCACATATCTGTCATGCAATGCACATAGCTGAAGAATCCCTGATTTTTTTCCTAAGACTGAGATATTTGTCAGCAAGAGTTTTATATGTGCTTATATTTATGCATTTCTTATTTAGGGAGCTGTAGGCTATTATAAACTCAATATCTTTTTTTTTTTCTTTACTTTGCTACCTCTTAAAGATATCTTGTCTTTTAAAAATATTTGGATATAATCAAAATGCCTCAATTTAATCACACTGAATTTTAAGAAAATAAGTTATCTTAAAACTGTAAGATTTTTTATGCTATAGTTTTTATTTAATCTGCTCACAAGAGGCAACAATTACGTGTGAGTTTAGACTGAGAAAAGCCACTGAGGTATTGTTTTCAGCACCCAAGTGGTCTCCATGAAACTGAACATCTAGGGGTATATTTTCTTTTAACTTGACTTCATTTCTCTCTGATTAGTAGTGTGCAATGTACCATTGTGATGCCCGCCTCACCCCCTTGGTTCTTGTACCTCCCCTTGGGGATTTCCCAGCTGTTTCGCTCTCCCGTTGTAATTGAAATCTTACTTGTTCCAGCCTGTAATTGATAGTGAACCCAACCATTTTATGTTTGTCATGCAACAGATGTACAAGAGAAACACTCAAAGTGGCATATGGAAAAACTGCCCTACTAGCCTGAAATCAGATCCACTCTTATATTCTCCTGACATTCTGTGGTTTTCCACTCCCTGTGAGTGCTCTGTGCTACACAAGTCAGTGTAGAAATCACAATATTCATCAGCCATAGAGTAATTCTGCATACGTACGAGGGCTTCCCTGAACAATGCAGTTTAGTTAACAAATGTAACAAGGTTCTCTGCATACTTTTGTCAAAGCTGGTCACCAGTTTTAAATAAAATGATTAAACTTACATACCTATGTCTATACCTGTGAATAAATCAAGCAATGTTTGAATTAGTTAACTACTTTTCTTAAATTAAAAAAAATAAAATAAAAAACTACTGGCAACTACAAAATGAACTTCCAAACCAGTTAACTAGTTATAATTACATTTGTAATTTAAGAATTAGAGCCTTTGCTTCAAAATAAGTATTATATTTCCAATATAATATAAAGAACCTTTCAGTAATTGATTTCATATTATAAGGTATATTATTTTCAAAAAATAGTGCAGATTGCTTTGTAGATTGTTTGCTAGGCTGTTGTGTGGATATGTTAGACCCTCCTGGCCTGACTAGTGTGAAAAAAGACAAGAGCAGGTTCGAGTCTGGTGGGAATTCCCCTCATCTCAGCACAGCAACGCCCTCTACAGGTAGAATGAGATGTCTCATTGCACATCCATTGCACTAAGGCTTTTTGGTTAAGTATCTAATGAATTGTGATCCAGGAGGAAAAAAATATAGAAGTAAAATGTTTGGATAGTGGTGAATCAAAAATATACTGAATGACAACTTCATATTCAAAGTATTTTTTTTTCATTTTTTAACAGAAACTGAGCCAATCTTTGAGAATATAAGAACCAAAATAGAATGAAAAATAATTGACAAGTGGTTAGGGATGTGCTAGGGTACCAATCAAGGGCCTTAGAACCCAAGTTAGAGCACCAGTGGAGGCCTGAATGGCCAGCTGGCTAACTGGGGCAGAAGACTGAATGACTGATAATGTTAGAGAGGTAGTTTTGAACACTGATTAATGTTATTATTCCCAGGAGATTTAAAGATATAGAAGTAGAGGGAGGGGCATGAATTAAAGGTCTGTTTAAATATCCCAGTCATAGCTCTGACTGGTGTGGCTCGCTGGACTGAATGCCAGCCTGTGAAACAAGGAGTCACTGGCTCCATTCCCAGTCAGGGCACATGCCTGGGTTTCAGGCCAGTTCCCCAGTAGGGGGCGTGTGAGAGGCAACCACACACTGATGTTTCTTTGTCTCTCTCCCCCTCCTTTCCCCTCTAAAATTAAATAAATAAGTAAAATATTTAAAAAAAATAAGTAAATATCCCTGTCATATACCAGGATTTAACAGCAGGCCAGGGGAGTACCACTGCATAAGGAGATATTTCAGAGGTGTCCTTGGCATGACATTCTGTTAATGTGAAGGAAAGTAAACATGAAAAACACCCCAGGTATTTGTAGTCTGACTGACTGGAAACTATATTAATATTGGTGAAGGTGGGAAGAATACTAGAGAAAAAAATGCAGACTTTGGAGATAAAGTTAAGAAACTAGACATTCTGATGATATATCTAGATGCTGTGTAAAGTAACTACTTAAAAGCAGTAATCTGGATAGAAGTCAGTATAGACACAAACATTAAAAAGTAATCACTTCAAATGAACCAGTTATATTTTAAATATGTTTTAAATCTTCCAAAGAGGTCATTTTTTAATATAAATACACTGAGAAATTAATACTATAATGTTATTTTAAATACTTTCAATGCCATCCTTCCTTCAAAATAAATTATGCTATATAAAATGTATTAGAGAAAATGATTAAAATCTCTTTGTTTTATTTTGCAGTTTATAACAGCACAGATTGGGCCATCATTAGAGGAGGTTAGTTTCCTTGCACCAGTTCAAAATTTATTTGCAGTATCTTTTTTTTTGTTCTGAATTATTCAAATAAGTTACATTATTTTTAAAGAGATCACTTCTCTCTTGAATGAAATTCTGTTACATTATAAACACAACAAGGAAATGAGTTGTTTTAAGTAATTCTAGTACATCATATTTTCCATTTATTGAAAAAAAGAATAGAAACGTGGCATTTACATTTAGCTATGTTTGTAATAAGACATGGCTGTATGCGCATATGTTTTATTTCAAGGGTAATATTCAAATGCAAATATTCACATGGGTTTTATGTACTACAGTGCTTCCTGCTAGTCTAAAAAATTGTGTGCTATTGGTTCAATTTTAATGAACTAAAACAAAAGGTTGTCAAATATATCAAATACATTTTAGGTATTAATATCAAGGCAAGTTTTCTGTATTGAAAGCCTGAGTAAATGCTACATTATTCTTAAAGTATATATGAATATGTACAAAATAATACTTTATTTATGATAAATTCATATTTTTTCCAAATCATCAACAATGAACATTTTTAAATGTGAATATTTTCTAACATCCCATTAAATGCAAAATTTAAAGTGCATAGTACTGCTGAGTTTGATTAACCTACATCTCTCAGATAGCTGAAGTGGACTTAGAGTAGAACTTTAGAAGAGAAAATGGAAATGCCCTCCTGGTTAGAATCTAGTGAGTTGTCAAGACTTACAGAAGAGTGAAAAATGAGAAAAAGATAATGTAGAATGAAATATACATTCTGTAACATGAATATATATTTAGAAACCTGAAAGTAATGGTAATGAGACAAAGCTGGAAAATTTGGCATAGTGGATTAATTTCACTTTTAATTTTTTATGCTTTAATTTTAATTTTTGATGCTTAATTTTTTCCTTTATGTTTCAGTGAAAATTTAGTATTCAGTTTCATTTATAGCATCTTCTTATCGCTATCACGTTCTCTGGCACTCTGATTAAAGGGGAGAGGAGGAAGCCCTTGGTGTTAACTTTCATGGGTGTGTATTTGGCGGTCTTGTAGTGTAAGTGTAACTGTATCTGTCGCCTGGGGATTCTCTTTATCTTCCTGAAGCTTGTTTGAAGAAAATATTGCCAAACTTCATAGCTACATAAAGATGGCTCGGTAGATTGCGATTTGTAGAGAAAGTGACTTAAACACAATGAATGGAGATATGCAATACTTTGTACATGTTTTTAGTAGGCTGTAGAACAGGACAAAATCTGAAGTGAGGGGTGAAAAAAAAAAAGAAAGGTTTCTCTCCACTGCGTGGTTTTGTTCTTCACAAAGTCCAGAAACCATTCTAGGCACCAATGGAGCAAAAGTTGGGGGGAAATAAACAATGCTCCAACATCAAAACACAGCTCAGCTTTTCTTAGATAACCCTGATATATAAGCAGAAATAGCCATTTAATGAAATAAGTGCTGGTGTCGGTGCACAGAGAATAGAGTTAACTTCTCTGCCTTTACATACGGGGTTAAGGTGAAGACATAACAAAGGAAGAAAAGTATGAATAGAATTACTAAGAAGGTCAAAAAGAAATGTGATAGGCAACAAGACTAGGTACCAGAATGACCTTTCAAACAAAAGGAAGAATATATAATAACATTTTTAAGAAATAATACAAAATTATATTTAGGTATAAAAATATGATAAAAGAAATACAATTTGTAAAATTTGCATAACACAAATTATTGATATTCCAGTCCTCAATTTAACTAGACCGCTGGGGAGAGGATCTCACATCACATTTTCACTCTCTTTTATGCCCGAAAATCATAGCACCAAGAACGAAGAGCCGTGGGTGTAAGAGAAATGGCTTTTCATTTTGAACTCCAGTGCGCACTAACGTGGCCAATATCAAATTCAAACAAATACACAGTTTCTTTCGACTCTTTCCCACGTAACCAAATGCTCTCTCACTTTTATTTTTATCTGTTCTATACACAGCTGCTGTTTTCTTTGGTTCTGATGTTTCAACTCACTTAACATTACTTTTAAGCTCAAGCGTCAGTATTTTTGACACCTGGACAAAGAAATGCTGGTTATTTTTTATTTCCAATTCATCTTGCTTTTGCTTTTCTACTTTTATCCCAAATTACATGTCTAGGGTCAGACTCAAATTTTTCTCTCCTTACTTTTCATAATGAGTGAATACATTTTTGTCCTTAAAATTTTTCTTGAATATGTATGTATTCAATAAATTGGGGGAAGGAGGATAATCAAAATAAGAGCAATCTTCCCTTTCAAGTTTATAATATATGACTGTCTTCTAACATTTCCTGTGCAAAAGAAATAAAGTCCATTGATTTTAAATTTATCATTCAGATGATATAGCCATTCTAGTATAAAAATATTTGTTGTGATAGCCAGATGGTCAAGAGAACAAATTTTATAGCAGCATAGCAAACCCCCAAAGGAAAGTTAACCCAGCATATAACACAGATTCAGTGGGGGGAAATGGAACTGCGTACCATCCATCACTTTGTGTCATGACCTTTGCGGAATCCACTAGCAAATTCTGTGCTATTGAATCACAATGACAGACCCAAATAGGAATGTCACGACATTGCTACGTTCCCTGGGTCTTGCTGCATCACCATCACCGAATTTATATTCCCTTCCTGGGGACACTTTGGAAGATTTAGAGGCTTTTAACCTGATCTGAGTGGCTCCGCACAAACTGCTGGAGCTTTTCCAGGAGCAGAGGCCTGGCTATGTCAACAGGATGGTGTCGTCCACAAGGGAGTCCAGCCGGGTGTGCGGGAGCCCTGGGATACACCATGAATTAGTTTTATATGCTCCGAGGGCAATTTCCTATAAAAACAAACTTCAAAACCTGCCAGAGGAAATTGCTTTCCTTTGGAACTAAGCCTAGCTGGTGATTGTCTAGCTACTGTGTCACTTTGGTAGTCAGTCCTGAGAACATGCCGTGCTCAGCCCTCGGAATTCAGTTTCAAGACAGAACCGATGGCCGGTTAACTGTACATGACACATTCCTGTAATAATTGTGGAGATGCCGTTTCACACCCAATTATTTAGGGGTATTGTTTTTAACTTTTAAATAAGCTAACTAAACAGATAATTTTGACCTCAACTTAAAATAGGGTTGAGAGGTCGTGCTATTTAACTTAGGTAGCATCCAGATTCAGAAGGGAACCACAAAGCACTCTGCAGTTCTGAGGTGGTTGATCAGTTCTGTACTTTTGCTGAAGTGTTCAATGGTACTGTAGGAAGCTTCATTTCCAGGTATATATAAATATACCTGGTGGCATTTAAATAAGGGTTATGCATTTTGATCAACTCATTATATTTCTTTACAAAAAATGTTCTTGCTGAAAGACCACCAGGAAGGTTAATTCTTAGATTCTCTGCTGTATATGAGTTTAGCATCTTACAGCAGCCTGTTAGTGGGCAGTAGCTACATACACGAACAGCATAGCATGATGACTTTTTGTACTTCCACAGCAAACACCTAAAGAGTTTGAAAGGATTTTAGTATTATTCTGGGCTTTTAAGAAATTAAAAAATCCTGTAAATTGTAATTTGGGGCACAGTTATAATATGTATGCATGTAAAAGTATGTAAACGCTTAGATAATTGGGCATGTGACATTTATATTTAGGAGAATAGATTGGCAAACGTATGTCAAGGGGACACCGGAGTTTGAAGACTGTGTGTATATAAGGATGCTATATTATTGCAAAGGACTGAATTTGTAAGAGTTCAGTTTTTTTGCTCTCCTGAAAGTGTTATTCGGCTCCATAGAAACAGATATTTTGGTAGCAATTGAATTGAACTTAAGTATTTGTCAGCTAATTGTCAGCTATTTAAGCATCACAAAATGAAGCAAGTCCTGGTTAAGTCATTTCTATGACTAATCACCCACTATCCATAATTTCCTACATAAACCAAAAAAATTGTTCAAATTTCAAGTTTATGAAAATGATTTTCTTTTCCTGTCTATAGTTTTCATATGAAAGCTGGTAGTTACATGCTTGTAAAGGCCTTCTCTGCAAATATTATTTAATATAACTTTATTCATAAAATTGTGACCTCTTTTCTGCATGAAATTGATAACAAACTCAAAACTATAAATAGAAATAGGGAGAAATTCAACAATCACCATTTTTTTGAATCATTCATCTGTTAAACATGATTGATTATGTATCCTAATTAAAATAGACTTCCACGCATTCTGAAGAAAACAAAGATAAGAAACAAGGCCTACCCTTATGTGGTGATACTCTGTAAATTGAAAGGATACACAATAAGCAAACAAAAAATATAAATTGATGTTGGCCACAAGGTGGAACGGAGTGTATGAGGAAGATGAGATTACGATCCCCTCTTCCTTGGGGGGAGCGAGGATCAGTCAAGATGTTTTGGAAGAGTTGGCACTTCAGATAATGCCAACATACTGACTGCATTTGTACTCACAAAAACTTGAGTAAAGGAAGGAGAAAATACATGAAGAAAACAAGATCTGCGTTGTAGGGAAGAACTTCAGTTCAATTTTTTAGAAAGAAGGAGGAAGGAAGTTAGACGGGACATATTCCCTAAATGTTGCTATGAGAAATCAGGAAAGATGGTAGAACGGTGAGATGAGACCATCACTGCTCTCTTTTGGGTGCATTTACCAGGTGTTAATGTGTAGGATTATTGGCAAGGGGAGAGGCTGGTTGGTTGAAAGCCTGCATGGTAACATTATATATTTAAAGTAAGGGCAATCAAAATGAAAATGAAGGAATGCTTTGAGATACAAAAAGACTTGACAACTGATTCTTTTTTTTAAAGATGTTATTTATTTATTTTTAGAGAGGGGAAGGAAGGGAGAAAGAGAGGACGAGGACATTAATATGTGGTTGCCTCTCAAACACCCCCTACTGAGGACTTGCCTGCAACCCAGGCATGTACCCTGACTGGGAATGGAACCAGCAACCCTTTGGTTCACAAGTCAGCACTCAATCCACTGAGCCAAACCAGCCAGGGTGACAACTGATTCTTTTACAGTGTGCAATGGCAGGGCATTAAGATTCTGAGGCAGAGTGGCTTAGGGCGTGTTGGTTCCATCAACAATTATGGGAAGCAGAGGAAGGATGCTGGTGGCCTATGAAGTAATTCAGTGCTGTACCTTAATGTTGTACTTATATAGCATCCCTGAGCTAATAATTGAATATCTCTGAGTTCATATTGATAGCTATTGTAGAAAATTCCAATTATAGAAAAAATATACATCTTTATGTTTGATCATTTGAGAAAGGCATGTAAGCACTCTAACCTAAATTTAACCAAATAGTATTATCCTATTTACAGTAAAATAGAGAGAGATTGAGAAATGGATAATATTACTCATATGTACATACTCATCCATACATGGTACATATTCAATATATACTTATATCAATATATAAGTGATTTATATAAAATACCCAGATATTCTACAGATTTGGTTTTGCATAAATGTCTATAAAATATTAGTAATTAAATTGTATCATTATTAAAGATAAAGCTTAGGAAAACACATATGGTATTACAGTTAATTAAAGTGTTGAAATTTCTGCAAAATGTTTTAGATAATTTATTGCATCCAAGGACATTTTAATTCTGTTTTAGTTATTAATCACCTTGAAATATACTGAATTCAATTCTATATAGAATTTTGTCATGAATTTATTGTAATTTCTAGTTCTACTGCTTATAATCAGACAATATACTTTTTATTTATAATCTCTAGAGAATTTTTTTTTATCTTGGGGTGGACTGTGTTCTTCTCAGCCAGCTGTGCTCCTGTATATATATCCTTTGTGTTCTGTTACTATGTCAGAGAGGATTTTCTTTCTGAGGTGGTCGATCAGTAACTGTCATTCTTTAACTGTGAAAATTGTAGTGACCTCCTGCGTTTTAGTCTGAATCCAGTAACACACTTAAGCATCTGTGTAAAACAATGAACATACCTGAAATATTTTCCCATAATGTTGTACCTTAGAAAAGGAGACATATAAGGAACTATGTGGACTTCTTTGAGTTTTTGTTTTTCTACTGACATTTTCATTACACTACCCAATTGCCAGGCATCTGACTCTCAGCAATGCAGCAATAGCTGCGGGCAGCCATGCTCTTATACGAAGGTAAAATGAAATTGGTGTGTAAGTTTCCCCCCCAAATTGTAACCCTGTATCCTAATACAGTGACTCTCACAAATCTGAGGCTGAAGCTACCCACTCATCATGACACCAATTAATTTGGACACATCTTAATATACAGGCCCATGTCTCAGTCTCAGATTTAATTTGGTGCTTCAGATGAAATCCTATTTGTGAAAATCAAATAGAGGTTAACTGAGATTAGGCTGTTCTGCTGTATAAATGTCCTGAGCTTTGACATGCTGCCAATGTGACATCTAGGTTTCATTTCTGTCTCCACGTCAGTTCTACCTCTCCGTCTCGGAGATCATTTCCTCAGGCCAGTTAACAAACACGAGAGGTACACAAGAATTAGTATGCCCGTTACAGCTGCTAACATTTTAGAATTCCCTTGTAACAACTCAGAATATAAAAGACAAGGAAAACAGTGCCTGCTTAGTGCAGTTTAATTTCAAGGAAAGATTGGTGTCTGGAAGCCATAACTCATGCTTTATACTGTCAGCTTAAAAAAAAATCATTTTAGCTTGAAAGAAAAGAGGCCTTAGGCATATTTTTAAAATGAAGAATGTTATACAATAGTCAATACAAATAATAACACAAATTTTGGGTCAACAATCTAGTATGCACCAAAGATCTGCATGACTGAATGAGGCACCACTGCACAAGGGGCAGTTCCCTCACTTGTCACACACCCATCCACAGGGAGCGTGGTTCTCTGTCATTCGAAGTCCTCCTTAGCCTACCAGAGTCTGCAACAGGCTCTGGTGCACACTCGCGTACTTGTTTACTGACCTGCCCTAAGAACCTTACTTTTTAAATAGCTGCGACCCTTTCCATTCTATGTGTTTTCTGTGAGTACTTTCGCTTCGGTATTTATGTCCCAGGCACAGCATCTGTGAAAGGGGATGCTTTAAAATGTTGAAATTTAATAAAAAAATGTTATCGAGCTCTAATGTATGTATATACTCATCACTTTGAATTCTTTCTCCTCTTCCTAGAAATAAAAAAGAGTTTATGTTTTTAAAAAGTTGCTTGTGCTATTATGAAAGCAATCAATTCTTTGTGTAAGATATCTTGAGTTGTTTTGCATATTTATGGGCCATGGATAGATTAATACATCTAAAATTCATACATTCTGAACTCATAGAAAGGATCTAACAATTTTACTGTATTGATATCTGCAACTAGGGTACAGGACCTGGATTTAAATGTCTTCTAGTTGATATGTCACTCATCTTGTGATCTTTTTCACAATGCGATAATTATTTTTAAAATTAAATCTTAAGCATAAACTGCCACAATGCTAGTCAGTGAGAAGCAAAGTTTTTGTTGCATATTTTTCTTTCTAGTTACAAGGGTTTGCTCTGGCTTTATTTAAATTGAGGTTTTATGGATGTTTTTGTAATATTTATAATTTGGCTTAGCCGATTTGTTGGACTTTTTTTGTTTTGTTTTTCTCTCAAAAATTCAAAACCAAAGGTAATATAAAGTTAGAACAATTTCTCTTTCTTTTATATAATTTGTATATGTTTTAGCCTGAGGGTTGAATGTAAATGAGTTATTTTTTAATATAAACTTCACACTTCTGAATAAAGATTTGATGAGTTAAAATGGGCTACAAACTTTGAACTACCTTACAGAACCCAGAATTCTAGGAAATCTAGGTTTCAGCATCACAAAAGGGATACCTTTTTCTTTCACCGTTTTTAAGTCAGGTTAACTAAATATAATTCCATACTGTAAAATGCACCCTTTTCAGTGTACAGTTGCTGCTGTATGTTGGAAAAATGGATACATTTGTGCAACTATCACCATAACCAAGATATGGACAGTGTTCCTTCTCCCCAGTGAGTTCCCCCTGGACTTCACTGTCAGCCATTCACCAACCCAGCCTGTGGTGACATCTGATGTTGCCTATTCTCATATTTTCGCCTTTTTCATGATGTCATATAAACATCTTACATTATGTAAACTTTTGAATGTGTCTTTTTAATTATCTTATTTTAATAATGCCATTATTAATTTTATGTATTTAATATTTCATTATTAATTTTGTCTGTTTATAATATCTAATACAGACAAACTTCATTATCATGTGCATGCAGTAGGAGGTAGACTTTTTAAATCAACTTACATAGATGATAAAGGAACATGTTTTGCCCAAATTATTAGCAATATTTTGAGATAGGGCTTATAATGACATTCAAGGACAATCACTGTGGATCTCTAGGGTACATTTACTAAGTAACTCAAATTTCTTTTTAAAAAAAATTGTTTTGTTGTCCTTGGCTCCCTGAACACTTTGTCACTTTTTTCTTAATATACTATATTAGTATTTTCCTAGACAAGCCAGTGATTTATGGACATTTAAATTATTTTAGCTTTTTTCTACTGTTCTATTGAGCACTATCTGATAGACTTTAAAAAAACAGTGATTTTCTTAGATGATTGATGATATGTAATATTGTTTGTAGGTGCACATGGTTTTACCTTTAAAAGTCAATTAAATAATGTAACTAATATATATATATATGTAAAGTACATACTTTTAATAACTAGAGGTACATTTGGTATTTAGTTCTGTTTTTAGTAATGTCATTAATAGTACTATGAGGCCTCCATGTCATAAAAGCATGTGATTACATGAATATTCTATCCTGATAATACAAGATAATTCTCCCATTGCAAGATTCTTTACCTGATCACATCTGCAAAGTCCCTTTCATCATGTAAGGTAGCATTCGGAGTTCCCAGGAGCCTGGATATCTTTAGAGGTCACTATTCAACACATCACACCCCTGAATGGCTCTACTGAAACCGAAGTTGGTTTCTTAAGCATATCAACTCTTTATAGCTTCTGAGTTTATTGCATACTCTCTTTGCCTAGAATATCGCCTCTTTTCACCATTGAGGTTCAAATGCCATGTTCTGTTATTCTTACTCTATATTTTAAAAATCTCTTTCACACTCATTCTTTAGTTTTGTATTGTTTTCTTCACAATAAATATAACTCTATTATTTTCTTTGTTTACCTAATTTACTCTACCGCTATAAGGCAAGGTCTTTGTCTTGTTCATTGATGCAGTCCCTAGATTAACTGTATTGCAAGAACAAGGTAATATCTTAAATATATATTGAGTAAACAATATAGTATCCCAGTTATCAAAGCAAATAAACTGAGGCTCACTGGTGTTGAGTTGTTTAAAATCAGAGAGATGGTAGTGGCAGAACTGAGATTTCATCTCATCTTTGTCTAACTTCTAAGCCCACATGTTTTATGTTAACTCTATTTTCTAATGGAATTTAAATTTCACCATGACCTTTAAAGGCATGTATCTACATTAGCCCAAGAAGAACCAAACCTGGAAAGGACATCATTTGTGTTTTTCTAGGGAGTCCTGGAGAGTGATATTTTTATGAGTGATGTTGAAAAGTCTTTTTGTTTCTTTCCTGACATTATGCCATTTTGGAGTCCATTTCATGACCATGTGCTGGATTCAAGCTCAGGGAATGATTTATGAAAGTCTTTGAATATATTATTCAATATGGTCCTTAACATGAAAGTTCTCTTTCAAACATCCTAAAAAATGATTCTGGAATGTAAAAAGTATTCATTCTTTGGGTAGTTTTATTAATAACTATAAGGAGTCTTTAGGTTTTAATCTAATATTAAAAATATAATTTTATATATGTAATGCTTTCTTTTTCATTCTTTTTTTCAATTTATTTTTATTGAACTTATCGGGGTAACATTGGTTAATAAAATTATATAGGTTTCAGGTACACAATTCTACAGTACATCATCTGTATATTGCATTGTGTGTTTATCACTCCCAAGTCGTCTCCTTCCATCACAATTTTCCCGATTTCATCTTTTTATTTGTTTAAAGATAAACATTAATGCTTCATCAAATGAGTGTGATTAATATGCAAAAGATTACTAAAATATTTTGTTTAATAAGAATGGTTTCCTTCTATAGTGCATGCTCTTTGTGATTTCTTTTGGCATCATATAAGCTGTTTGTCTATCACCCAAACTCTTTTTTTTTTAAATAATTACTTTATTGTTGTTCAATTACAGTTGTCTGCATACTCTCCTCTCCCCTCCCCCTCCAATCCCACCTCCCTTCCCTGCCTCCTTCCCCACCCTTGGTTCTGTCCATGTGTCCTCTATAGTGGTTCCTGAAAACCCTTCTCCCCATTGTCCCCTCCCCCCTCTCCCCTGGCTATTGTTAGACTGTTCTTAATTTCAATGTCTCTGGTTATGTTTTGCTTGCTTTCTGCTTTTGTTGGTTATGATCCAGTCAAAGGTGAGATCATATGGTATCTGTCCCTCACTGCCTGGCTTACTTCACTTAGCATAATGCTCTCCAGTTCCATCCATGCTGCTGCAAAGGGTATAAGCTCCTTCTTCCTTTCTGCTGTGTAGAATTCCATTGTGTAGATGTACCAAAAAATGAAAATGGAACTGCCTTTTGAACCAGCAATCACCCGAACTCTTAAAGCACCACCTTTATGTAGAGTTGCTTGGGTATGCTAGAAAAGGAGAATCTTATCATGATGATTTTGTTTTGAAATACATAGACTTCTATCACCAAATTGGCAATTTTGATTTAGCCAAAAAGATAACCAAACAAACTTGCTTTAAGCTTTTTAAAAGCTTTGGTAACTCTCTCTGCTTTTAGTGTTACTTGGGGTGACTATTATATAGCAAGGCTTAGGACCAGTCCCAAATGCCGACCCAGTCTGGTAAGAAAAATATCCGTGTCCCCAGGAGGGAAGGGCATTATCAGCATTTGTTTCCAGTGTGGTGTAAACACAGGCCAAGGGGAATGAAAGCATTCTGCAACCATTTTTCTCTTTCAAATGATTAGAAAATGCTACTAAGTTTATAATCAGTTAAAATTTAACTTAAAGACATGCCGTTGATTTTAAAATTATGAACATAACTATCTTAAAACTTACAGAAATATTTTATTCCTGCATAGTTTATCCTCTATTTTTAATTTACTGGCTCTGCTGGTAACAGATGCACCCTATAGCTTGCAACGGCTGGCAATGGGACACGCAGACAGCTACAAAACCCATCAGATTACCGGGGTGAAAACTTTCGGACAGATTTTTGACCTTCATTTGGGATATTTCCAGAATATGTTCTATTCTCTTACCTTGATTATTTTGTTGAATGGGAAAATTGAACACGATAATCCTATATCCAACTGGACTTAACATTTTGACCATTCAACTATGTACATTTTATTTCAGGCATTTGAAGGTGAAGTTAAATATTTCTTAAAAGCTAACTTTGGCAATTCAAAAACAACAAATTTATAAATTGTGTTGAAAATACATTAGTTTGTTAAAGAAAGGTTTTTAAAAATAGATTTAAAATAAACAGATTTAGTAGTTTTAAAAGAGATTCTACTTTTTGTTAAGTAAAACATATTTTTGATGGTCCAAATTTAATTGATGAATGTTGACTCTGTAATAAGTTATACAAATTTTTGGCTGCAAAACAAATATAGCCCTGTTTAAAAAAAAAATTGCTTTCAGGCCCCAATCATCTTTGAAGTCCACATAGTGCTTTGCTTTGAGAAATGCTTTATAAATATTACATGTTGTATAAGTTTAGGTTGAATGGATAAACACATTAGATGGCATAAATGCATAGAAATCAGATAACCTGACATTTTTAATAACTGATATAGTATCAGAGATTCAGTTCTTTTCATTAAAATAAGCACTTTTATGGTTCAGAACTAAAATATCCAAATATCTTGAGCTATTTTACAAGCTCTGATTTAAATTATTTAGACTATTTACTACAAGAACACACTTGCTGAGATGAACTGAAATGTGCTATGTGAATAGGGTGAAATCTAGGCCCTCTTCAATGACTAGTCTGTTGCTAAAAGACCAATACATTATCACTGGCAGTTAAAATTATATTAGGATGTCTTATGGAAATTCATTATCTAACGGATTTCACTGGTTAACTCTTTAATATAAAGAAGCAACTTGCAAAATTGTTTTCAATCCATATTATGACATCTCACTTTTAATTATTTAATCTATTTTTGCCTATATATTCATGATTTATTTATGAAAGACTGTCTTTAAGTAAATGTTTTAAAGATATTATCTTTATATATTATACTTTAAATCTTTTAAAGTATAATATAAAGTTAGGTATATATGTATTTACTGTTTTTCTTTGATACAACATGACTCAATATTTTGCCTTCATTAAATACATTATAAGAAACCCCTGTGATCATCAAAATTACCCAATTTTTATACTCTAATATTTACAAAAACCAAAAACATGTTAACCATATATTGAAAGTAGACCTGTATTTTTCTTCTTAGTTCATAAAAATGACTTCAAATTTCTTAATAGGCATATTTTAGTACTGTTAATTTATAAGCTAATGGAGAATGTGACATAGAATATATTTCTGTTTCTCAAAAACTTCATATTTTTTAATTTTTTACACTTCTTTTACTAAATGTACAAATAATTATGTATTACGATCCCTACCAACCTTATAAATTATTTTAAATACATGTTAAAATTTTATAATACAGCTCTATACACAAATATATTAGCAAAATCTATATAATACATATGTGAAAATTCATATTCATCCAAAATTCAGGAATTTAATTGTTTTTATAAAATAGATTTTCTTTTAAAGTAATAATAAAAACCAATAGTAGATTAATGATTTTAAAAATCTCAGGTATTCAAATTCAAACTAACCTCTTATTCTGAGTTACTGTAGCACTGTATAAGGAAAATTTCTATCTATAATTTTGATTCTAAAGCATGTCAAGAATTAAATGTAAGTCCTGAATCTATCCATAAACTATGTACATTTTAACTTTAAACTAATTTAATCAGATGTCCATTTCCTAACAATTATGTATAAATGTCATTTTACTGAGCATGCTAAACACTCAAGATCTTAATGCCAAAAGTAAATGCATAAAATAAGTAAATCTTATACATATGTATGTGTATATAAAATTGAAAGTCTTAATATTTAGTGTATGTGTGTATATTTAGCCAAACTTGTTACATTGTTTGTATCTGGAGGACATTATGCTCAGTGAAATAAGCCAAATGAGAAAGACAAATAATGTATGGTATTACATATATGTGGAATCTAAAAATAAATAAATAAAACCAATTTTATAGCCTATTTCATAGAAAAACAGAATAGATTGGTGTTTACCAGGAGCTAGGGAGAGGAGAAAATGGGCTGATGTAGATCAAGGGTTGCACATTTTTAGTTATAAGAAGTCAAGGATGTGAGGATCTAATGTGCAGTGTGGTTACTATGTTACTGGACAGGCGCCACCTCAGAACAGGTCTGCCTCAGGCCAGCCCGTGGAGTGTGGGTTCTTGACTTCATGTAGGAAAGATTTCACAGCAGGAGTCCTGGTGATTTTGAGAGTGGGTTTATTAAGGCTGGGGCAGTGAAACAATGTAAGGACTTAGGGTAGAAGAAGTAACGAGAGCGCCTAGGAGGGCTGCTTTGTCTCCCCAGAAAGGTTCTAGGAAAGGAGTGAGCCAAGGCAGGGCTGCTGTTCGCTCACCTGCAAGTCAGAGAAAAGGAGGCCCTGGAGGCAGCATCAGGGAGTAAGCCCTGGTCAAGCTGTCACTGCCCACTGCTCCCTGGCTGCAGGCTTCCTTGGCACCCTGAGGATTCAGGAGGAAAGAAGTTCAGCTCCAGAAGGTCATGCTCTAGGGTGAGCCCACATTGAGGGTTTTTTATCTCTTTCCTGCAGGTAAGAATCTTAGGGTTAGATTTCAGCAGAACATTCATCAGCCTTCTGATTGCACTTCAATATGCTGATATGTCAAAATGAGCACACAGGGGTCTTGGGAATATTCTTGGATCTGCTATACTGTTCTATTTTTATCTTGGGTCTGTCTGTTTTTTAATGGAGTTTTTGTTATTTGTTTCCCTGACTTTATTCATCCTTGGGTTTAGCTGGCACAAATGGCATTGACTGAGTCTTTGTTCTTTATTTCCCAGGCCCAGGGGATTTAAGCTATGTGTTCTTTGGTTAGGGAGGAGAGGTACAAGCCATTCCCTCTCAAGTGTCCTTGGTTAGGGGTGATAAATTCTTACAATTCACCAGCTGACTGTAAGCTGACAAACTGTTTGGCCTTGTTTGATTTTCTTTTCTCAGTTTCCCCATTCCACTTGCCCAGGAATTTTCCTAGCTTCTTATTATCCTGCCTCAACTATAGTTAAAAATGTGGTGTCATGGATTTCGACCCGCAAAATCCGTGGGGGGACCGCCCCGATCGCGTGAATCAATCTTACCCAGAGACACGCTTGGAGGTGAGAATCCGGCAGCCACGGGTCTCCTCCACCATCCCCATCTTGGGGAGAAAGACCTCGTGGGTTGCTTAGCCGGGGCTTTTATTAGAGGCATTAAGACACATTTACATTAGATTGATTATTCATGGATTAAGCAGAACAGGTAGGATTACTCATAGCAGGGCATTAGGATGTAAATTCAGGTCCAGTGCAGATAGGACCAGGTTAAAGTAATACGCAGGGGACAGCAAGCCAGAATTTTTTAAGATACATCTTTGCCAAATTCCTATTAGAGAATTTCCATTCCACAGACATGATCCACACTTGTTCACACGGGAATCACACAGAGCTGTGCTCAAAACGTGTAAATTCTCAGGACTGCGTGTTTACACGCGTGTGGAAATCACTGCCACGATGTGGTATTGTATACTTGAAAGTTGGTGTGAGTAGATCTTAAGCATTCTATGTTAACAGTGTATAGTGATAGATGTGTTATCTTGATCTAGTATTCTACAATGTGTATGTATATCATATCATCATATTGTATATTTTAAATAGATATGATTATATTTGTCAATTATTACTAAATAAAGTTAAAAAGAAAAGAATTAAAAGCCAAGGGACAATTGAGCTGAAACATGCTGCTTTATACTGACATATTAAAAATCTCATATAAGTTGAGGCATAGAATTCAGTAACAAGGGAAATGACTCCCAACGTGTTTTTTTTTTTTTTTAAGATTTTAATTATTTATTTTTAAAGAGAGGGGAAGGAGAAAGAGAGGGAGAGAAACAGCAATGTGTGGTTGCCTCTCACATGGCCCTCACTGGGGACCTGGCCTGCAACCCAGGCATGTGCCCCAACTGGGAATCTAACTGGGACCACTTGGTTTCCAGCCCGCGCTCAATCCACTGAGCTCCACCAGCCAGGGTTCCAACGTCTTATAGAAGCAGTGTTCATACAGACTGCAGTAATACCAAGTATCACTTGACATAAAATCACATAGGCAAACACAGTAAGAAATCTATGAAAACAAATGTGGAAGATAAAAGAACTATCTCCAGGGCAAATTAACATGTTTCTTAGTGAAATTTTCTAGACATGTTGCTAATTATTTCTGGTTATTGTATTAAGGCACATTGGGAATTGAATTCACCACAAAAATCCTCACATAAGGATAACAATTTCATACGGGGGCAATTAACAGATGTTTTTATTTTTAAGTTGGGGATTCTGGTCACAGAGTTTGCAGAACTGCTATGAAATTAGGATGACTTAATAAAAAACTTCCTGCATCATTTACCACTCCAAATTTATTTCTTTGAGAAAATAAATAGCCTGGCTTACTCTCTTAAGGATGCTGTTTAAAATCCTGCCTTTTTCTATGAAAACAGACTAAGTATTTGGTGGAAGATATGTTGGGCCTTTGCTAGTGAAGTATGACTCTTATGAGTTTGGCTTCCAGAAAGTCTCAGAGGGATATAAATGGTCCATTTAGCTTATGTTTATATAAACCCTATTACTCTATGAGGTTCAAAAAGGAATAGCTACTATATTTCTGTGATTCAATTTTCCTCTTGTTGCCTATTTCTTTCTGATCCTCTGAAGTATCTTCATTTTTTCTTAATCCAGAGTCTAAGAAAGCTGTGAGTGGGAAAATACGGTTGCACTTATTTATCTAGTGTAAAACACTGTTTTCAGCTGAACATGGAAAATAGAGATGAACATTTCCACCTTTAACTTACAATTGTACAACAGAGAATTCAGGGTTACTAGCATATAAAAGGCTTACAAGACATAAATGACTAAAACATAGTTCAGTTTGAAATTGCATTATCATCAGAACATAGTATCCATAACTTATGACTAAAATAACTTTATCAGATAAGGAATCATTTTAATATTCAGTGACTTCAACAGCAGCTAGAAAGTTAAAGGTATTGACAGAAACAAAATGAAACAAAAACCCTACTAAGACTAGAACAAGAAATCATATAAGTGTGTTCAAAAATGCTTAAAGAAGACAATTTAGGTGATACACTTACTTAACATTCCATGCAGTGGATAATCTCCTTTTGGAGAGTTGCAAAATGGGGCAGAAGACAGAACTTTTTTTATAGGGTAAAGAATAAAGAACAAGGGAGAGAAAAATAGAAAACATCTGATTGGCTGGGGCCAAAGAGTCAGCCTCCTTTGGGGTGAGAGGGCCTGGAGCTGCCTTGGCGTTTCGGGACTAGCTGCCTGCAGAGGGCGCCTTTCTGGTCACGTGGAGCATTTACGGGGCACTAAACGTATTTCACCGTCAGTTTGCTGCTGTGGCACCACAGGAAGGAGCGATTTATCCTGGGCAGAGAAACTTGTTTTGACAAATGTCTTCTTTTTATCTTAAAACGGTACCTAATATCATGGACAGCATATAATGTAAATTATTATTTAATTTGTATTTTCATGACTAAACATTGTCATTGAAAAAACAGATAATCACTTTAACCTAAATGTTTACAAAATAATTTGTTGGAATAAGGTAAACATTAAAATTTGCTGATTATCCATAATGGGTCTACTTATCTTAAAAATTACTTACTTTGAATTACTATTTGACTAAAGAGTAACAGGTAAGCACTGCTTTTATTTATGTTAAAATATCCATAATTATATTTTCTGTTGAACTTTATGTTTGCCCATTCCAGTAAATTAGACTGAAGAGAAATTGCAAAACATATTTTAGCAAGATAAAATTGTTACTCTCCATAATGTACTTATTATAAGGATCCCATGAGAGTCTAACCAGACGTGTTGCCCCTTCATTTAATAGGTTCCAATAATAAAACATCTCCATATTTATTTCTATAGTAAAAGTACTTAACTTTAACCATTCTGGACTACGGAGTGAATAAATAATACAATCAAAAGCCTTTCTCTGCCATCCCTTCAAAGTTGTTCATTTCAATAAAGAAACCAGCGAGAAAACATCCTTTGAAATGTTTGCTCTTCCTCATCAACTATTTTGGGAGGAAGCAAATGGGAAGTTTTCTGATGTGAAAAATAAATAAGTCAGAACTTGAGGAGGCAGCCCTGTTAAGATTTGAGAACCCCGTAGAATTTGGCAAACCAGCGATTCAGGTAGCTTTCTCTTTTATTTGTTTAAAACGTGGACTCCACTGCCACGCCCTTTATGCTCAGAGGAAGGGAAGGGCTGGAACCCATTTGCCAGTTTGGGTGGCTATGAGGAATCCCTGTGTCGGACACTTTGTTGCAATCCTGCATATTGACACCCACTTGAAGTGGGACTTTAAAACCTTTGGCTTTTCATTTTAAATAAACCATCATGCTTTTTGGACGGAGAACACTGATTCCTCTTTCCTGCTGCTTGTGTTTCTGGCTTTGTCAGCATGCATACATGGGAGAAGAGTGCCGTGAGTTATTAATTAGTCTAATGACATGTTCGGGGTAGTTTTTTTTTTCCCACTTCCTTTTCTGTTGGCACTGTGTCACAGCGTAAGAGTTTATCCAGTCATTTTCTATGATCATGTAGGATAAACTAATTATTATTTCAAAATTAAATACGGATTCAAATTGGAGTTGAAGTAAATCTTCAGAGAAACATCATTATCAAATATTTTTAATTATAAAAGTAAGCAACAATATAACATAGACCTGTTAAAGGCAGCAGTACAACTATAAAAGAGAATTTAAGTCTTACTTATTTATGACACATTTTAATTAAAATATGTGTTGTCACTTGTGTAACTTGCGTCCAAGGACTTACGTATGTCCATTAGGAGAAATGGACATACATAATTTATTTGAATTTATGAAGGGACTGTTCCATTCAAGAGTAGTATAATAAAATCAGCCTATATTTCTAACTTTGATATTAGAAATGTATTCTTAAAAATGTTACCAATTAAGAAGCTAACTTGAGACTGTCTTTTAGGAAGGAAAGGTTTGCATAGTTTATATTTGACATCAATAATTTATTTGGACATATTTATTTTGGTCCCCAATGAAATATATCTCTAGAGCATTAAAAGGAATTCCTGGGATCAATTATTTATCTACATAAAATTGAAAACGTAATTAAATGCTTAATTTCATTGGAATGAAATTGCTTAAGTAATTTTACTCAAAAATAAAATAGTATTACAATACCACAAGTATATTCTAATAAAATAAGAACCAAATTAGAAAATGCTAAGGTATTTAATATACTCATTTAAGATGCCTTGTTAGCACAGTAGGTAGCACTTCAGACTCATAATCTACTCATTTAGCTTTCATTTGTTAGGTAATTTTATAAAGCACAATGTGAACTATTGCAAATAGTTGAACAGTTGGACTATATTTAGCAATATGTATCAAGCAGATAGATGTGAAAGAAATGGGGAGGGAGGAAGGGAAGAAGGAGTGAGGGGAGAGAAAGAGAGAGATTGATTTTATACAAACTAATATTCCCAAAGTAGTATCTTTTAAAGACAAATGATACCTTTTTTTTTAAATACTCACCTAATTTCATATTTTCATTACTTTTAGAGAGGGAGGATGGGAGAGAGGAAAAGCGAGAAACATTGATGCAAGAGAGAAACATCAAGAAAGTGTTAGTGTTCTGCAGATTGCCTTTTCAATAGAGACAATGAACTTTCAAAACTTTGTGACCTCAAATGTTTACAAGGCAAATGGTAATTACTACCAACTGAGTTCATACTCTAACCATATAATACTACTGACACACCAAGATTCATAAAACCGTGGCTTGTTTCACAAAGAAAAAAAAAGTTTCTTTAATTACCCAGGGGTATTAAAAATATTTGTAAAGTATACCTAACCTTTGAAATACCTACAGGGGAGTTTCTCTTTCTACTCTCCCAAGGGTGTACACAAATTGGGAAGGGAACATTAATGCTAACCTAGGTAAGGAAAGAGGAACTAGTTTAAAAATATTGTGCTTTGAGTGTATCTTTGTGTGTATGTGTGTGTTTGTGTGTGTGTGAGAGAGAGAGATTGTGTACAACACACTGCTACATTGAGTTCTATCGCTGGCCATATTGTCACTTGACTATAATCCTACTGATCTAGGACTAGTTTAGTGTAAAAGTTTGTTGGTTTTGTTGGCACCTTTACTATCTTTCCCATCTTATCTAGGACTAGAGCATGGTGTTCTAGAAAGAGTGTGAAGTCTGCTCAGATACACATGCTCCATTCTGAACACCTGACATTGATATGAATTTGGAACTGTTACTGAACTTCTTTACATCTTAATTTTTCTTTATGCAAGAAGGAATTAGAATCCCTTGCTCATGGACTTGTTTTGGGAAATATGATACATGTAAATCTCCTGTCATAATAAATAGCAGTATTCAGTAAAATTTTCCTGAAACATTGAAATGATATAGAAAATAACTGCATTTGTATTAGAATCATGTTATGTCATAGGAAGACAAGCCCAATAAAATATTTTCTTTTCAATTAATAAAACTAATGCCTATGAAGGTGGTTATTTCATTGGGTAATTAGTAACATACATTTGGATATTTGTAATCCGGTAAACAAATGTATTTGTTTTTCTGCGTACCAAACCAGCCTTGCTCCAGACATAGGTGGTTAAAAGGCTTATGTTGTTACCTAATTGGATAACTATTTATTTTTATGCAAATATAACACTTTAAAATACATTGAATATGTTTGAATTTATCTTAATAAATAGAACATATGAATAGATTCATATTGCATGTATATGACTAAGGAGACTTTGGAATTAGTTAGAAATTGTGCATCCTTTCTCATAATCCTTGTTGATCTTAACGATTTAATAAATTTCTGCTAGTTAAAATTATAAGCAGAAAAGAAAAAAAATAAGCTACAAAGATGTTACACTGGTTGGGGTTAAATTTCCATGGCAATTATTTACAATTACTCTGATATAAGTTACTTAATAGGTTCTGAAAAGGCTTATTTAGTTGGAGAACACTACTTGTTTAATATTACAACATCTTTTATTTTATTAACTAAAAGGAGCCTTAAGTTCTTCCATAACAGGCAGTGTGTTGACTTTTGAGAAGGTAACAGCCTATTGTCTATATTTTCCTGTGACCAGTGGATTAGCTAATCATTAGTGGCATTTGCATGTTTTACTTCAGTGCTACATTTACACATCAATGTGACCTTGTTTTGCTAATTAAAACTAAGCTGCTGGTAACTTGCTTGTCACTTGCTCCACTTCTTTCTGCTGGTATTGTAAAAACCTACATTTGGTAATAACTTTCACTATCTTTCAACTAGACTTCCAATTTTTATTTAGGCCATTAAAAAAAAAAAGAGGCTGGGCTGTTTAAGCTTGAATTTCATTATATTGTGTATAATAAAGCACCAATTTCTTGTTATTGTTTTAAGAATCGAAGGGCAATTGGTCAGGTAGTGCAGCATGGTTAATAACAATGCCCTGCTATGCTAAGAACTCACAGAATGATAGGCAAACTATAGGCAATACTCTTTAAAAACCACCATAAATCAATAAACTATCCAAAGATCTCTTTGCTTTTCTCTTTCAGGTTTTTATTTGTATATGATTGATGAATCATATTTATCTTTCTTATCTCTTCCTTTCCTTCATTCAATTCCTCTTTCCTTTCTTCCTTCTTTCTCTCCTTCCTTCTCCATTCATTTACACCTTCAACAAATATTTATTGAGTATCAACTATACACCAGGAGCTGTTTGGCTATAACTTTTGTTTTTTTAGATTCTGGTTAAAGAATACTATACATCTACTTTACTTTAATTCGGGCTCCCTTTTGCTTACAGACAAATTAGGTACTGTTTTTATTGCTTTAGGAATCACTTTAGAAATTGGGAGTCAGAATGCCTTGGGGCGGCATCTCTGTCTACCAATCCAAGGGCATCAGTCCATGTTAGCAAACTTCTCATTTTTTGACAAGTGAAAAGAGTTGGTGCTTATGAAAAATCAATCTCCACAGCCATCACTGACTCCATTCATCATGCTCCTGCCAGAAAAGGGGAAAGTGAACAGTTCCCTGTGAACAATTTGCATTTAGGATGTGAGAAATTACCTTGATTGTGTACTGATTGCCTAGCCTCATTGAGGCTGCTCTTCCAGAGAGTGGCAAGTGTGAACACAATTAACCACGAGATTAGGATAGTGTTGGAACAAGCTGGTGTCTCTGAATGGTTACCATTGGAACTATAAATACTACCATCCAGTGATGTTACCACTCCGCTTTTATAGCACACAATAAGGGGAAAAAGACAATAAGAAGGTTTAAATCACAGGAAAAAAATAGCAAAACTGATAAACCTACTCACTTATTTCTGCAAATACTGTTTTGGATCCTGTAACAAATAAACTGGGGTCACCTAGTCATAACCTTAGGCTTTCAAGCGTCCCTGTTCATGGAAATAAGATTCCAGTTAGATACAGTGCTCTGCACTGTTCTATTTTCTGGTATTCCCATGATCTCTGCCTTCCACACACTTCTTTAAATCCCCTCAGGCACCATCAGTGCCTTAGGCTGTGAAATCAGAATAGAAAATGAGTCGCTCCTAGACAAATCAGATACATTTTATATGCAAATAATTTCTTCCTGGGTATCATCAGAGTACAATAATTTGAGTGTTTGACATAGTGATTTATCAGTGTCTATAATATGTCAGTTAAATATTAGAGTCCTTCTGACCCAACAGTATTTGGTTGGAGTGGTGACTAAACCTTCCAAGTTTTTCTTTTTTCTTTGTTCTGTTTTTCCTTAGGTGTCTAGCTTAGCATTACCCAATTCTTATAAACTGCGTTGTACGGTGATATGAGGACTTTTCGTTCCCATATTTTGTATTTTATCGCCTTTTGTATTTTGCACCTTTCCTCCAAACTTTAAAAAAAAAAATTTCTTATAGGTATTATGCTTTTCCTGAAAATGTTACTCATAGAAAATATTGAAAGAATAAGCTCAATCTATACACAATTTTATGAAAAACTTCATTATGCTTTGTGATTTTCTCTAGGTTTTGTGAAAGTATTTTGAGCTGCAGACTTTGTTGCCAGGAAAAGAAAGAATGAGCGAGGGACATAAAGGGAGAGAGAATTGGAGGAAGGAGAGCAGAAAGGAAGGAGGGAGAGAATGTTACCTAACAAAAATGGGGTTAGGCTGCCTACGCCGAACACAGGCATATTCCAAAGACAAAGATCGGTGGGGAAAGGAAAAATGTCCTTATTCAAATGTTGCACAATATGGGAGAAAGGGAGAGCCAGTGTCCAGGCTACCTTCTTGTGTAAAACAAAGAACCTCATTTGTTTCCCAAAAGGCTGAAACCCATAACCCTGCCCAGAAAATCCACTCCACCTTTATCTGCCCTTTGGAGAACGAGGCTGTTTAGAATGCTGTCTGCTTCGTGCTCCCCTGGGTCTGCACCGGAGGCCGGCACCGCCTATGTCACACCACAGCTTCGTGTGCAGGGCCCAGAGGACTGCCGCTCGGCCACGCACCCTCCAAGGCCAGCACATCATTGAGCGCTCTGGCTTGCCTCTCTGTGCTGCGCAACCCAGAGGAAGAGAAGGACCAGTCTCAGTGCTTCTTTTAAAGCTCCTCTGAGCACAAGCTTCCATGTGCTCCAGAAGAGTCCAGCTCCCCAGGCAATCCCATCCTTTTCCGGGGCTAGACTGACAGGTCTTACTCCAGTGCAAAGCCTTCCCCAGCTCGCATCCACCAGAAAGGAGTAAGAGGGCTTTCCCCTCTGTCAATCAGCCTGGCGCAGACTCCATGGAAGGCTTCGTTCTGCTACACTCTGCAGGGGGTGGGGGGTGGGAGGGGTGTAGATCTGGCCTCAGGTGCTGTGCTAGGCCTCGGAGTAGCCTCCTCCTACGTCCCCTCCCCTCTCTGGGGTCTGGGTAGACCATCCGGACAGACCTACCTGTATCAGGTAGAGGAGAAGGAAGGAATAATAAGAATATTGGAAATGACTGCCAATGAATAAAATTATTTTCAACTGTCGGCAATTAGTCTGGTGAAATATTTTCAGCATAGGAAAGAAACAGCATTATTAAGAAAGCTGAATGAGAGCATTGCTTAAAATATCTTTACTAGTTACCTCCTCATGATTACAAAATCTTTGACAATCACACACCTGTTACATAGGTAGCTGCTTAAGGCAGGACCATAGGGGCCTCACTGGCAGCTTCTTTCATACAGTAATTTGGGTCCCTGTGTCAATTATTTATTTACCTATTTTTTGGTGAAAGAGCAGGGATACCTCATTTCACTTTTTTTAGACAAAGACTCAAGAGGCTATAAACTAAAAATTGAAATGAGTACCTATTATATTAAGATGTTTACTCTTTTAATGTTTTTGTTTTGGTACTGAAATAAAAGAACATGGCCTTAGCAAATTAGAGGCAAAATTCGTAGTAGGCATGAATTCTTTTTAACCCAAACATCTTATGCTAAAATAATGTTGAATATAATTGCAATCAGCCTTTGAAAGTTGCTATTAGAAGGGGCTCCAGTCCATTATCAGTGGTAGTTAAGGTAATAACCAATAAGTACGATGGAATTTTAACAAATTATATTAGTAAAATTAGTTATGTATTCATTCAGTTTTCTCATCTATAAAAGGAGATAGCAATACACACCTTGCGGCCTTACTGTCATTGCCACAGAAAGCTCCCGTTTAGCTTCCATAATCATGCTTATTTTTCTTAAGCTTGAAGTATTTCACCAAAATAATAGTTGCTACTTGAAAATGTTTTCCTCTCAGTTAGTTATAGGATTCATCAAATCTTTAGATATTGGTGTCTTTTAGATATAGAGTTATAGCCCAATATAGCAGGGTCTGTCAAGAAGATTGATAGAAATAAAGGCTATTAGTGTTAGGGCTTTAAGTATATGTCATTGTACACATTTTTGTTTACATAAAATGGCATAAATGATTATAACTACCCACTGATTGAGCAAGAATATGCCCAAGTACTTTTCATTTATTATAACCCAGTAACATTAAAAACTATATTATTATCTACTTTTTAACAGATATGAAAACTGGGAAGCTGAGATGCTAACTTATGCATTGTCATATAACTAATAAAAGACAACTTAAATTTGAGTGAATTTGTTGAACTGTGAAGCTCCTGAACCTTCTATACTGCTTACTTTTCATTTATACATTATTAAAAATATAATATAGGCAGAAGATACCTTAAAGAAAAAAATCTGTATTTATATTAATCCTCTGCTTCCAAAAGGAAATTTAAGTTTATAATAAATTATTCTAAGCCCATGCTCAAACCATTCTATAAAGTTAACAGAAAAAAAAAAAAAAAAAGAAAAGACTGTGATATCAGGTGCTTATAAAATATGAACGCTCTATAAATTTTGTCTGCATGGTTCTGTGAGGGTAACTAACAGCAATGAAACATGATTCTAAATCCTACAGTCAGTTTAGATAGTTATCCCAACTGTAGGCCTGATTCTCTTTCCCTTGGTATTGTATGCTAAGCCTGTGTGGTCTTCACTAATATATTTATTATTCAAATTATTATTTCAATATGTTGCCTTCTTTAGTCACTAGGGTCAAGGCCAAAATAGAGAATACTCAAAGAATTTAACAAAGCTGCTGATTATATTGGCTTTGTTGCATATTTTTTCAGTGACATTTAAATAAATATTCATTATCATTTTTTTTCCTAAGGACTAAAGTAGAAACTAGAATTATAAAAGCTAATAAAACTGGGTCCCTGCTTTCAGACACCATAAGTATAGCAAAAACACAATTGTGAACTTAAAAATGCACTGAAATTAGAGAGCACTAAACTGGAAGTTATGTTTATTGCTGAAAAATTGTTAGACACACCAATCTTTGCTAAATACACACCAAAAAGTGTCATCTTTAATGATGTTGAGCCTTGGAGACAGAGAGACTTGCTACCATATTTTGTACTCCTCTAGACTTTGCTGATCTTTTCTCTTATTTTGGCCAAAGACTTGGTCATAATTTAAGCATTCTTATTTATTTCAGAATAATTTTTAAAAAGCCAACAAAAAATTAGATTCCACAAAGATCTTGTGATCTTTATCATTTTGCCTGGTTTCTGTTATGGTGAAAGTGTATAAAATTTTCTGTAAACTTTAGGATGCATTCAATGTATTGTCCTTGCAGTCATTTTGAATCCAGACTCCAGGTACTCTCCCCTTAAAAATAAAGTGATTTTTTTCAAGTTTTTAAGTCATACAGATACCTTTAGTGTAGTTTCTCAAAATGTCATTTAATGAGCATGCAGATTTCTTGGATGATACAGATACCTTTAGTGTAGTTTCTCAAAATGTAATTTAATGTGCATGCAAATTTCTTAGAGTTCTTCTTAAAAATGCAAATCTGCCTTCCACAATCCTTGGATAGGGCCCAAGATTCTGCATTTCTATAAGCTTTTAAAGTTTGTAAATGTAGCATAGGGTCTGCCCTTTAAGAAAGAGAACCCAGAGGAATCCTGACCTTCCTGCTTTCTGTAAGGCTGACAGCACATTTCACCTGTGCCGTGAATTAGCCTACCAGTGCTTTATGGGAAAGAAGGAAGAGAAGTATTTTCAATAAACTTAAAGTTAAGAAGATTGGATTTGAAATCATTATCAGGCAAATATGAGGCACTAGGTCATATTACCTGCTTTCAAATCTTACCATTTAGTTAGAATCTGCTTTCGTTTTTTTTACTTCTGTAAAATAACCTGTGATTCAATTGATCTATTACTATATAACTATTTTAAATGATGCTCATGAAAATAGAAATTATGTATTCACTCTAAATAATCAACTAACACTGCCTATATTAACTTTTTTGTGATCTACATGGTGTGTCGATGATACGTCATTGTACCATGAGAACTTGATTAAATCAAATTTCAGCTGTTCTTTCTTCAGTATCAGAGAGAAAGAAATCAAAATACCCGAAGCAATCCCCATGTCTTTACCGTGGCTAAGATTTGCTATGCTCAGTTGGAAAGACTTATGGGCAATGATCATTCTGTATGTTTTTATAATTTGATATTAATATCTAGCTTTTCCTTCAGGTCCAGTCACTTGCATAATTCTGGATGCAAACATTGAGAGGAAACTACTTTAGAATCTCTTAAATTGAGAAAAAGTGTTCTTTGGTCTGGTCTAAGTAGCAATGACAAGTAAACATTCACCAAATATTCCCACCGCACTCACCTGTATATCCAGCCCTCCCAGGACAAATCTTGGAAACAGAAAACAACTGGAATTCTGTCTATCTGCATCCTTTTACCTTTCACCATTAAAGAGTTCAGAAAAGTTTACATACTGTTTACAATGAAAAAAAATTAAAAAGAGATGTTCATCTCTGCAGAGTAGAAAACTAGTAATAGGTTTCATTAATGTTTATTAATTAAGGTTCCATGTATTGCTTTAAATACTATACAGAATTTAAAGTTCTCAGGACTTGAAAAATATTATGTTGTTTATTAAAATTATACCTCTTTTGTCTAGTATTGGATATCTTTCAAAACAGCCAAAATTATGTTAGTAATAATTACAAATATTTAATGTTTTATATTGTGCATTGTGTAATGTTCTTTACATATTTTATACCTTTTAAAGCTCATTAAACACTATTTATTATTTCTATTTTAGAGAAGGGAACTGTAGCCTGAGACATTAAGTAATACACACATGTTGAAGGACAGATATTGTTAGAAAGTGTTCTCATCCCAGCCCCAACTTCTTTTATACTATGTGGGGTGGGGGGCTCCACCCACAGAAGCCCCCCTGTCCACCACGGATGAGAATAAGTCTACCAAGACATGATCTGCCTGGGGAGGAAAGGTGGCCGATCTCTCAAAAGAGAAGGGCCAGGAGCCTGTTCCTCAGTGGGCTTTTATTGGGTTCAATTTGCATAGGAATACAAGTAAAGTTCATAAATCATTGTCAGGCAGTAAGGATCAAACAATAGATAACATTCAAAGAACTATGAGGGCTTACACTGAGTCAGAGTCAATTAGCTAAAGGGCAATAAAACTTTGGGGAACAAACTCACTTCATTCTTGGACCCTTATTATAAAATTGAGGGCATTCTTAGCAAAGCAGGTACACAGGATTTTATGCATTCTTTCTTAGGCCTGATCTCCCTGGGGAACCCGCCCTTTCCAGCACAGGACTGCACTGCTCTCCAGCATTGTTTCAGGCTTAAGTCAGGCAGGGGAAGTAAGGCAGCCAAGAGATTAGGAGACTTCTTGCAGACAGAATGAGGACTCAAGCTATGTCAAAGCTGAGGGGCGAGGCTCCATCACCCCCTTTTTCTAAAGCCCCCCATCCTTCCCTGGGGACCCCTTAGTGACCATGCCTGTCTTAGGTTGTTCCTCCCTTGAGGAATCTTACCTGTCATTGGCTAACTGGCCATGCACTCGGGGCCAAGCAGGGTGAAGTAAAGGGCGCAGAAGCAGCGCCCCTGCCAGGGAGATAAACTTTGTCTCCTTAGTGGCTTATGGTCCCAAAGTCTCTCACTTAGCCTTAGCCATGGAGGGTTACAGCTTCTGAAACCAGGCAGGGCAGTTCCCAACATCACTACCCTGTAATATGGTTGTATGTATGTATGTATGTATGTATGTATTTTCCTTTTTATTGAATTTGTTGTAAATTATACAGGTTTTATATGTGCAATTCCACAACACATTATCTGAATTTAAATAAGAGTTAGACTGGAGTATGATTGTTATTTTTTTTATTTTTCAATTTGAAGCTATTGAAAAATGCTATGATTAGAGTGTTGCCCCAATCTATCTATCTATCTATCTATCTATCTATCTATCTATATATATATATATATATATATATATCATTCGGTGATCATTTAAAATTTCAAACAATGCAATAATATGTGTTTATTAGATTTTAAAATCTACACATAGAATAGAATATGATTTTTGAAGAATAAAGAGAATGATGGGGGAATAAAAATATAACTTTTAAACCTATGATATAAAATAATTCTGGAGGTTACTATATGTTTGCATTTGTATTTCTGTATAAGATAAAAATGGTTGAAGATAGTCTAATTTTATACTGCTAAAAACTTCATAAAGCTAAGACTCAGGTATTGAGCCAGCTTAAGGAATGAGTATGTAGGGAAAAGGAAAAACTAAAGTGCCTGCTATGGTACTTTTATAATTTAGTTTGCAGGTATGTGGGGTAGAAAGGGAGGGATGTGGTGGAAGACAGAATTAATAGATTTTTAAAAGTGTAAACACATACAAATGACCCCGATTTCCTTTTTTGAAATGTATAATAATTGCCACCACTGGTTATGTACATACTAGTTGCCAACATTTAATTTCAAATAGGACGATGAATGCTTGCATATAGATATCGTGCTTAGTATTATCCTTCTCTGTCTCACCAAAACAATAGGGTGCATGATACAAAGTGTACCCCAAATGTGTACCGTTATTATTCCAAGTTTATATACAGAATTTATAGATGGAGTGCTTCACTCTAGGTTGCATAGCAAGAAATTACAAACAGCAGAGTCAGAGTACAAAGCCAGAACAGTTCTTCTAGTCCTGCTATTAGTTATTTAATTATGCTAATGAGTATAGGTGGGTTGTAAGAACAGTTTGTAGAACAGATGACTCGCTTTTAAATTCCATAACAACTATGACAAAGATAATCTTACACAGCCAAGATTACACTGGGGAAAAGTGTTCAGCCGATGGGCCTGTTCCAACATCATAACTAATAGTGTGATTCATGTTGGAAACTGGCTTGGATACAAGTTTTCAGGAAGAAGTGGTTATATATACTTCAAACCTCTTCTAACTTTTGACTTAGTTAACATTAGAACATACCACCTGGGGCTACTTTGTATAACCAGAGCTCCAAACTGCTATTAGTCTGTTCACACTGAACTACGCACGATACAGAGCTTCAAAAAGAAAAACAATTAAATTGAATTGTATTTGTGATTTAAAGAAAGCTTTGACATAAATGTTTTAGCAGGGATATTCATACATAGATGAACACATACCTACGTGTGTGTTTGTGTATTTTTAGATAGATATAGATCTATTCACAGTCATACATACACAAGATTCTAAAATTTGACAGTTTATCTCCTGGATTTGAATTATTAAACAATATATTTTGTGTGCATAAAAGACATGCTGTCAGCAGCTAGAGCCACATTGGCAACCCATTGAAAAAGTTATGTTTTTTCTAGAATTGATTGATGGTTTGCTGAGGAAAAGAACGTTGGGCTTTGGGAAAAAATGTCATGAAACAGAAAATAAATATGAACTACCGTGGTATTTGGCAACCTTTTATCAACTCTGCTAAGCCAAAGGGCAGTCTGCCAAACCTCAAATACGATTGTATTGTGTCCAGAGTGGATAAAAATACCACAGCAAAGTAAATAAGGAGAAAAAATATACTATCATCTTAATCTGAAAAAAAATATGAGGGAATGGGAATGTTGACAACGTTTATGTTATAAACATTTTTTTTTCTTTCATAAGCTGTGTAATAGAGGGAAGGTGAGGCCTCAGGTCCCATGGTCAAGTGCCTGGTTGGGTCTGTTGTTTAGTATCAGCACACTGGTGTCTGCTCCACGTAGCATAAGGACATTAAACCACACTACTACTCATCTCTTTCCAGAAATAAATACCCATGGTTCCAAAATCCAATTTTATAGATTAACATAAAATTTTATTTTTATTTATTTTAGTTTAAAAGCGGCATCTTTCTTGAAATTCTTTTTGGGTGCAGAGTTGTCATCCTTGAATTCTCTAAAATGTCCTCAAGTTCCAGATTTTAACAGTTATTTGGACCAGGGCTACTGAGTATCAGGAATAAATTTGACTATAGAATTACTTCACTTTTTCACAATTAAGATTTAAGAATATTCTCCAGAGATCTGCTATATATTCTGTGGGATTCTGTAGTATGTACACTTTAGGAAACACTGCAAGATTGAATTTTTTTAAAACTTAGAACTATTCACTGTATGTAAAGTGAACAAAATTGGTGTTGTATGGTACCATCAAATCAAGCATTTTAAAGATCTTAAGGAACATAAGTAAACCATAGCTTAAAATATTTATTAGTTGTCTATTGAAATAAGGAGATGGTAAAATAAGATACATTTTTATGACAGTACCCCCTTCCCTGAGCCCCTCTGATCAGCAAGTTTAGCCAATGTCCTTGGAAACTCCAAAAGCATTGCTTAGAGTTAAGCTGACTGCATAGCCCAGTGAGTCCAGGACCAGGCTACTTATCCTAGTGCAATTGTTAACCGCATTCCCTTTCACTCCCAGATGTGTCTGAAAGTGAGCAATTAAATAGTTTGTCATCCTACTTTTAGGAAGCATAATCCCTACAAATATTCTAGAATTGAACTTCAAACCTTTTGTGTATCAATTATATTCCCAACTTCTGGGAGAAAATATAACAACTTACATTTAGGAAAAAAATATATGAGCTATGAATAAGAACTAACTGGACTCTTGCAAGAATAATTCCGAGTGGTTAACAACAGAGCCTTCGGGCAGTAATAGAACAAAGGAAGCTTTCCCTTTATTTATTTTCGTGTATTAATTTGTTTGTTAATATGGCTTCTCTGGCAACTCTGATGGGAGGAGGAACGGGTCAGCTGCAGCTTTCCTGCAGTGCTTGTGAAAACATGTACCCCTTATGGTCACCTTTACTCTAATGAAGGCACTTTGCTAAGATAATTTAAAATTTTATCTTAAAGGTAAAACTATCTAGAAAGCATACAAAATGCCATGATCTATATCTATAGACTTTGTTTATGCTGAGTACCAGTTTCCTCTGCTCTCTACCTGAGTGGTGACTGTGGAGACACATTATTATGATCTAAATATTTAGTAATCTTTATGAAAATAAAGCACTGAAAAGTCTCTTAACCCAGAGATGAGTTGTACAGCTGAATTATTTGTGTTTGCCCAAAATACAGGGTAGCAAACCGTGGCAGCCGACTGTGAGAGGAGGGGAAGGGGGAATGAGACGCATATAAATCAATTAGATAATAAGGCTCTTGATTGATAACAGTCCAGTCGCAGACCCAAATGCTGCCATGACAGCAGGATTTCATTGATAGAAACCACAAATACAGCTACCTGTATCAAAATCCTGTTGTGGTCACTCAGCGGTCTCTGCCGAGCTCAAGGCTGTGTTCACGTGGCCCCTGGGTCCCAGTGAGCCAGAGACAACGATTGTTACCCAGGCTAATATCACAGATCGCTTAGCAGCCTGTGCTGTCTCAGCTGCTGGAAAGCACCTTCCTAGTTTGTGGACTACTCCACGAACCGGCACAATTAGGCCGCACAATTCCAGATACTGTTTAAAATACTTTATTAAGCAAAGGAGTCTAGCTGATGGTTCCTTCAGTAGGTCAGGTTATCTATAACGTTATCCACCCGGTGTTATAATGAGCAGCTCCTCAACCCGTTTTTCTGTGCATATGAAATGAATCATTATTGTAGTGAAATTCTAAACAGCCCAGAGTGCTAGAGAAAAAAGGGGAAATACATTTTTTTTTTTTGCCTTGGTATTGGAGATAGCCAAAGAAATGGAATTGCTTTGTGAAAATGTGCTTTTGTGATTTCAGCGATTCTGTTTGAGCTCGAACTGCCTTGGTGTGTCTCCTGGAAACTCCGTATTAGACAGTAAATATGCACTGAGGGTCATTGAGGCCTTGCTATCTAGAATAGTCTGAAATTGTTGTGTTTAAAATTAGAGATAGACACTTGTTTCATCAAGCTGTTAAATGTTACCTTTTGACCTCGTTATTACTGCATCGGTTTTCTGAGTAGCAACGCACTCTTCATCTCTGCATTTCATAGCTTTATATTCAGCTGTTTATTGCACTGGGAATTGCATGTTTATAGAAAGCAGAGAAAAAGAATGCATGTTTTATGGCACAGGGCTGAAAACAACACACATTAGTTGTGTACCTCCAGGGACAGGACGTCCCCTCTAAAGCGGCTGACATCATAATTAATTATACCCATTTGTTTCATAGAAATGAAATTCAATCTTGACTCCACTGTGTACTCAGAATTGATCTCATTTGTAAGACTAGATATAGCACTTTAATAATTCAAACTAGAAGTTTATCATTAAATTAGTAACGTCTTCTATACTTTGGGAATTGACTGTTCAGTTAAAGTCAACTCTCTTAGAGCCCCACTCCCATATACCCCTGTTTAAATTTGGAAGTGAAAGTTCTGTTGTGACAATCTCCTAGCACTGTCAGAGTGCTGGTGACCTTACTGTCAATCTGTTTAATTAGCAAATCACCACTGACTTTGAAATAAAAAATAATAATGAAATTAAAAACTGCTAAGCAATTGGTATGTTAAGATTTGTTTTTGTTTGTCTCAATTATTTTGTAATACTACAAAAAGAAAAAAATTGTGCATCCTGTATTAATGTTTTTTAAAAATTATTTGTAGAACTTTTGAAATTTACCGCTGAGAGAAAAATAAACTACTTTTTAACTTTACAACAAACTACAGAAGTAGACATTGTTAATAACAGATTATAAATGGGTATACCTGCCATGATTTTCAGTTGAATAAGTTTCTCTACTGTCTTGAAGAAATAGGTCGTACAAAATATGACATTATATGGCGGTTATTATAGCTCTAATTTCATAATATTCCCAAGCTAATATATGTGAATTATTTCAGTTTTATTTAGTAAAGAAAAATTATGCCTCGTATTAATTAAATTTTTATTGTTTAAATATCCTGTATGAGTTAATAGCTTTGTGTATGTTAGACCCTGTTCCCATCACATGATACTGCAGAGCCAGTAAGTTAAAGAAGAGCTCACCCTTCTGGGAAGCTTTGTCTTCACAAACATTCTCTGAGTGACCAAACCTAAGTCAGATGCATTACCTTTCTCCTAGGCTCGTCTGTGTCTTCCTTGAAATATTCAATTTTAGCAAGAATGCGCTGAGACCATTTAGCCAGAACCCTCACTTGATTACCCTGGATGTTCAACCAGGTTTCTCATCCTCCCCCGCACCCCGGGAGATGTCTGATCACCCTAGCTTGTCTTCATCAAGACTAGAAAAGTCAGTTTAACCAGAACCTCCTGTACAGTAATTTTCCAGCTATTGACCTTCCACTTTGGCCCTTGCCTAAAAATTCCCACCTGCCCATGTTGTTTTTGGAATGGAGCCCAATCTCTCTCTCTCACTCTGAAAATCCCATTTCCGCTGTCCCTATCCGTGTCAACATGGTCCCGAATAAAGTCTGCCTCACCATCTTTGACAAGTGTCATTAAGTACTTTTTTCCTCTAACAGTCTCTGTGATATCTTAAGACTTAAATCAGCTATTAGAACTATATTTTTTAAATTTGATAAATATGACTGAATTATTTTTAAGAACAGATTAAAATAAATGATAAATAACTCTAAGGGGAAAAAATCTGATTAGTGAATTCTGTGCATAGTTGTCATGTTGCTATATTTCCCACCAGAAATTTTTTGTTCAAAAATATATGTATATTTCCAATATTATGAAAATTAAGGATTCGATGTATATATACATTTTTTTTAATCATGAATCATGATTTGGGATCTGATAAATTATTTAGCAAGATGCTCATTTAAATAAACTTTTCTGAAGTTAATATAGTCAGTTTTAATCATGTATGGATAAATAGCTGTATGGATTTTGTTTAAAAAATATTCAAAAGAACTCCCAAAACACACAGGACTACTCTCCATTTGCTTATTAGTATATTTTAATCTTTTTGAAATTTGAAGAACATATACATTGAATTAATATTTTCTTAAAAAATAACCAAAACGAACATGGCAATTCTAAGTATTTAGGAACTATATATTTTCTTGGTTGAATTTATGTATTCATTCCTACAGATTTCTGCTTAATTTTTAAGTGCTTTCCCCTTAATCCTCAACTAAATAAAATGATAAATTCTGACAATGTGGCAATTTGCATAACAATTGGCCACAAAGAGTAATTCATTAATATTCAATGAAGTTCTAATTTGCACAATGCCTGCAGCAATATGTAAACTTCATTTTGCTTTAAGATGGAAATTTGTTACAGTGCAAATATCAGTAAGTATAATTTTATTAATCAGTCCCAATGAACATTTGATTCTGTGACCTTGACAATGTCTATACTTCTGTCCCAGAATGCACATGAAAAAGAAAATTAAGGTTATTGTAGTTTCTTCTGGTCCCTACTGAGGTACACATAATTCTAGTTTTCTAACACACTGTAGTAAAAGGAGACTTTATTATTCAAAGGAAGCTAATATTATTGGTTAATCTTCACTAAAAAAAAAAAAACTTAGGCTTGTTTTCAATCATGTTCATTAATGTAGTCAAGTAGCATTTGTTGAATGCCTGTGGTTTTCAAGGCAATTTGTAAGATACATGGGAATACATTTAGACTTGCTTCTGCCCCATAGAACTTTCAGACTACACATTTTTATTTAAAGAAGGATGCATTTGCTGTGAATTAAGAGTGGAAATGCTACAGATGCATTTTGGTTTGAGCAGAACTAAATATTAGTAATGATAATAACAGGTAACATTTGTAGAATGCTTGCTTGTGAAGGGCCAGGAACTGTGCTAAGTACTGGTCATGAATTAATTAATTTAATTTTCACAGCAACCCTAGGAAATAGCTACCGTTATTATCTCCATTTTAGGTTTGAAAAATGAGAAATAGTGAGGTTGCTAAATATATTTGTACAAAGAGCAACTTGACTTAAATTGCAGTTTAAAATCAAAGTTTGAGTTTTACCAAGATTTTCTGGCTAACTTAATGTACTAACATACTCTACCAAAAGTAATATGCACGTGATGCTCTTATTGACCAAAACCTTGTTCTCAAAAATTCTAGATTAGCTACATACTTTTCGTTTTTCTTTTGATGTGCATGTGTTTGCTTAGGCATCTGTAATCTGCCCCATCTAGGCACTGAAGATTTATGGGTGAGTTAGACAAGCAAAGCCTTGCAGTCTTGATTCTTACATGAGAATGTTGGAGACAAATGATCAACAGTAAACACATATATGCATAATATACTTTCAGGTAGTTGTAAGAAAAAGCTGGAAAAAGTGGATTAACGGGAGGGATAAAGTAAGGTTAGGTTTAATTTTGAGTGGTTTAAGAATGTTTAGTTGAACAAAAACTTGAATAAAATCAGGAGAGATTTTTCTCAACACTATGGAGGAAAATTCTTCAGGAAGGGCTAGAAAGCAAAAAGAGATTAGTGTTGTGGAGGAAAAGATAAAGAGAGTTACATGTTAATGAGGTCAGAGAGATTGGGGTAGCTACACAATATTGTAAACTTCAATGCTACCTATGATGGGGATACAATGGAGATTTACAGGAAGTAAGTCAAATGCTATGGATTATGATTTTAAAAGATGATTCTGGCCTCTAAATAAAAAATAGACTATATGGCAGCTACAAGGAGAGCAGCAAGATGAATTAGAAGTTCCTGTTCCAATCCAGATGAGTAGGTCCAGGAAGGTGCAGGGGGATTGATAGGATGTGATCAGATTCAGGTATATTTAAATCCCTCAGCCACCAAAAGTTTCTGCTGGAATGGAGCTTTAAAGTTGCCACTCAGATTTCCAAATGTCCAAATTTCAAAAAGACTCAAAAACACTTCCTTTCTTTGACTGGTTTCTAATATTTTGAATTAACATTTAAAAGAAGGTAGGAGTTTAACAAAAATTTTGAGGACATATCATTTAAAATTACTTAACATTTCTTATCATATATCAGTGGTTGTATTAAAAGACAAATAGAAGCTAAAAATCTGAAGGCAGTCTTATTCCCTGAGAATAAATTATGGATAAACTAAAATGAGTCTTTATATTTCTTAGCAGGTAATTATTGAGTATTGTTATCTATTAGGGAAAACTCATTTTATTATATATTGCGTGCCTTGCTACTAAAGCAAGTCGTAGCTCATAGGTGACTCATCAGGCTGTTAAGTGAAGGGTGATATGCCGCTAATGCGCCACGGTTTTTCTTTCCATCTTTATTGAGGTATAACTGACAAATAAAATTGTAGTATATTAGAAGTGTACAGTGTGATGATTTGATGTACAAATATATTGTGAAAGGATTCCCACATCAAGTTAATTAACACATCCATCACCTACTGCTTTTTGTGAGAATGCTGAAGATCTATTCTCAGCAAACTTCAATTACACAGTACAGTTTTATAAATCAGTCATGCTGTACATTAGATCCTCGGAACTTATTCATCTTTAAGTTAAAATTTTGTACCCTTATACCAACATCGCATCTTCCTCACTCCCAGCTTCTGACATCCATCAACATATTCACTATTTTTATAATTAAGACCTTCTTAATTCCTCATATAAGTGAGATCATATAGTATTTGTCTTTCTCTAAGTTATTTCACTTAGCTTAATGTCCTCTGGTTTCATCCATGTTGTTCCAAATGGCAAGATTTCCTTCTTTTTTAAGGCTGAATAATATTCAATCATATGCATATATATGTATATATATACACACTTATATGTATATATATGTATATATACGCACATATATATGTATATGTATGTATGTTCATTCATATATATAAATGAATGAACATTTTTATCCGTTTCTTTTGCTCCCACACCTTGGCTATTGTGAATAATACTGCAGTGAACATGGGAGGTGCAAATTATCTCTTCAAGATCCTGATTTCAGTTCCTGTGGATATTCCCAGAGTGGGACTGCTGGATAACAAGGTAGTTTACTTATCATTTTTGAGCAACTGCTATTGACAGTGATCACACCCATTCACATCCCCATGCACAGTGTACAAGGATTCCCTTTTCTTTACATCTTCACCAGCATTGGTTACTGCCTTTTTTTGTATTAATTATACTAGCAGGCATGACTTGATATCTCACTTTGGTTTTGAATTGAATAGTTTTAAGTGACTTCAGTAGTGCACAGTCTGCACTTCACCAGCCATCTGTCCTTGGCATGATGTATGTAGTGACAGGCTCTTCACAATAGGCTGAGCGCTTCTCCTTATTCAGTCAGTGTGTTTACTTTCTTGGCCATTTGTTTATATAAACTATCTCCTATGCTTTCCAACTTAAAAAAGAGCAATAGGTGGATATAAATTCAGGGATTCAAGACAAGAAAGGAATTTAAACTGGTAAAATGTGATTGTACAAGTATAATAGAAAATATGGTAAAATATCTTAAAAAAAGAAAAAAAGCCTGGCTGGTGTAGCTCAGTGGATTGAGCATGGGCTGGGAACCAGAGGGTCCCGGTTTGATTCCCAGTCGGGGCACATGCCTGAGTTGCGGGCCAGGTCCCTGATGAGGGCCATGTGAGAGGCAACCATACATTGCTCTTTCTCCCTCCCTTCTCCTCTCTCTAAAAAAATAAATAAATAAATAAAATCTTTAAAAAAAAGTTAAAAAAAAAGAAAAAAAAAGAATAAAAGTCATATAGTCCAATAATTCAGAAACATTTTTGTACCTTTATATTACACACTGCATCAGTAATTTCTAATGAAAAGCACTTTCTTTGGGAAGAAAATATTATGGGTCTAAGATTAATGTGTTCGATACGGGGAAGGTGACAAAATTAAATGAATGAAGCAGCCCGGAGCTCTGAGGTTTATGTTGAGCAGCTGCCGAGAGTAAGTTTCCATTGGGCAAATCTCTCCGTCAGGATAACTCTCTTTTGCCAGAGATCATTTCAAATATGTCTACCTTTACGCAAATACGCCCGGAACCACCCTTCCCCTTTCTAATTTTGATGGAGGAACTGGGCTTTTGTCTCTAGGACTTTAGTCTTTTGTCTAGATTCAATGTGAGTACACAATTAAGCCTTCTAACAGAAAAGCTTATACTCCAAATAAGAAAGAAAGTTGAGGAAAAGAGAAGATGGGATTCAAGACATTCCTGAAAGAGCACAAGGTCCTAAAAATCATTGCTCATGACAACAGGGCAGTTTTAAATCAGATCCTTTAGGATATTTAATATTCAACAATTGGTAAAATATTACAGTTAATCTATATTTAGAACCAAGATTTTGAAGAGATGGTCATACGTTTCGCATGATTGTTTTAGTGTTAGTAAAGAAATTAGTGAGTATCAAATTTAATAGTAACATGAAAAAACAAGAAAAAACAAAACAAAACATTCTGTTTAACTCCCAAGAACGTCTTCCTTCCTCTCCCTTTTTTCTGTTCTTCCCCTTCCTCCTCTTCTTCTCTTATCTTTTTCTCTCTCACTCCTTTTTTCCCTGTCTCCCGTCCTCCTTCCATTTATTCTATTAAAAGAAATATTGAATTATTTCTCCACGTATGGGATGAGAACACCGCATGTGACCGAATAAGACTAATAGATGAAGCTGTAGAGAAAGGTTGCAACTAAACTGGGGAAGGGCATTAAAGACCATGCAGAAAGTTACCATCTCCTCTTCTTGTCTGTATACAATGAAGACCCTTATTTTTAAAAAATCCAATCTATTGTTTATTTAATATGCATTCTCTTTAAATGTAATCATACTTATGTGGGGAATTATATTATATACAAAGTATACATATCATATGGTAGAGGGCAATGCTAAGTTATTTTGTAGGAAATAATATGTTTTATTTACCATAACTTACATTCTGATTTAGTAATGTCCTCACTTACCAATTGTGCCAAATTGTTTTGTAAATTAAAATGTACAAAGATGGTTTACTTAGAAAGTTTATTACTGGAAGACTAATACTTTACATTATAATTTTTTAGTCTAATAAACTTGAAGCAGCCAAAATTAACTTTTACAATTCTGAGAACCACGTCACTATAGCAAACTGGTAAAAACTAATTTGAAACTTATATACATTTGGATCATGGGGTAAAAATTAATTTTAAATAACTATATATCATCACCATCTTGCATTTTTATTCACACTTTCCCAAGAAATCTAAATGTATTTAGGTTGAATAAGTCTTTAAGCCAATACAACAGTGATGGTTCAAAGTACTAGGAAAATTAAATCAGTGCTTGTTTTCAAGGTTAACTTCCAATGAACAGAAATCTGTAACCTATGTGATAAGAGTCTTAGTTACTTTACATGACATAGAACTCTTTCTGGATCATTTTTCTTTGTTTATCTCCCTATCTCAATGAGTGCATTAGTTACACCAAATTTCTTGAAACTCCTCCAATGAGAATTACCATTTCATTATTTTGTCTTTGCACCTCATATTCTTTGCATGGAAATTTCACCCATGTTGCCCACCTTAAAGTCTCCTTTTGCCACTCAAATGAATCTTTCCTTCCTCTTCATAGTTTTGCCTAATATTTCCTAATTCTCTGTGCTGATTATTCCCTTCTTGAATCATTAATGCACTTCCATCAACTGTTCTTATACAAGTAATACAATATACTATGAGTATTTGTTTACATGTCTGCCTCCCCTAGACTTTGTGCTTCTTGAAGGCAAGAACTATTTTATTCATCATTTTTACAAACAGTGTGTGATAGAAGCTCAATAAATATTCATTGAATTAATTCCTTAGAGCAAAATTATATTTTGAGTAATACTAAAAATCTTTGTGTTTGTTCACTGTATTATTTGTGTATGCTTCCTATGGGGAACATAGAATTAGGTTTGCCTTTCCTTGATATCATACCCAACTAAAAAACATTGATTACACTTAACTTTTCAAAAAGAGAATCAGAGCTGTTTGGGGAAGCTGCCACTATCTTCAGTAGACTGGGGTACTGATGATCACTAATTAAAGCAACAAAAATTAATGGTTCTAAGCAATATTACTGCAATGATGAAAATGTTACATTTACTTTGTTCCATGGTGAGTCACATGTCTTAGGACAAGGAGCTGCAATATCAATTTCCTTTTCAGCTTCTATGCATATTACAAAAATATGATAGTGCTATATCAAAGTGGAGCTGACTGAGGAAATATGCTTACTTTGCACATATTCAAATGGATCAAGAATGGACATGACATATTATTGCTAGCCAACTGCAGATGAAAGCCAGAGTGCCTCATAAGCCAATGGATAGTAATAACCAGTAGAAAATGCCCACAAAGGACCACGTTAACTTGTTATGGGAATGTCATATTGAAAGCATAAACTATTGCTTTTGTTGACTAAATCATGGATTAACCTGCTAATGTTGCCTATAAAAAGGAGGAGAAAGCACACAGACAGCATCCTAGAACATTACTGGGCAACATTATTGCTTCCCAGAAGAGATAAGAGCTGGATCCTTCCAAACACCAGCAAACACAGTAACAAATTAGGGGGCAAAGCATGAGGATCCAGCAGAATGCACTGTTTGTAATAACAAAGGAAAGCTGTTTTATAGCCACAGTAAAAGTTTAGTTGTAGACAAAATGTGCATAAACATTCCTCCTTGTGTAATTACTTGCTTTAAATTGACAGTGTCTTCATGTTTCACCATCTTTGCAAGACATCTGTATTAGCTTGATTGGCAATGAATAAACAGAGCCCACTTCCTTATCATTTGAATGTATAAGAATGCCTTATGTAGAAATAAGGACAGCCACAAACATGCAGGAGGCATAAAAAAACCACACCTAATCTGAAAACACTGTATATCACCAGTAAAGAAAGAGAGTAAATTAAGAATGAATGATGATATTTTTCTCTAGTCATTGGCTGGAATTATTTGATTAAAAAAGGTATTTATAAATTATTTGTCAGTTGGTACCTTTCATGAAAGCGTTAACAATAAGTATATGTTAACAAATTTGCAAAATATACTTATAAACAACATTATTCATTTTACGTTATAATAGATATTATATTAAATATGCTTTTAAGATGCTTGATTACACCGTTTTGGCTAGCTTTTGACTTAAGATCCTCCTGTTTTGTTATTTCAATTAATGTGTGTGTGTGTGTTTGAGTTAATTCTATTTGTCAGATTATTTGATTTGTGACCCTAGAACTGAAATCTAATTATGTTCCATTCCCTTTAAATTTATTTATTAGAAGACTATAGATGTAGCCTTGAGTGTTTTAGCAAACCTGAATCAGAAAAATAAAGACCCAAAATGCTAATAGCAGTGCAAAGGATTTCACGTGGTTTCATTGCTTAATCAAGAACTTCACAGTGCAATATACACACAAGATAAAAAAGCAAGTTAGCAGGTTGCCCTGCCAAATTGACAGCAGGGGAGGTAAGGTCAAGCAAAGTTGAATGGCAACATTACTGATAGCCATTCTTCCTTGTAGATCTAAACTTTAATCCACAGAGATTGTTAAAGCCTCAGGTGGAGGCTGGGTGATAATGGTGGCTGTTATCCTAAGGAACAGATGGTAGAGTGAGTGACACCTATAAATGTGCAGGCTGTGTTGCTTCGGTGACAAGATGTTAAACCCTTCTGGCACTGAAGTAAAAAGACAGGTGTCTTGACACAGAAAGAAGTATTGAAACTCTGCCTCTAGCCATGTATAACAGTGGAGCCAATTCTTCAAGCCTAAGTAACTGAAAATCTAAATTGGGGTGTATTAATATGGGAAGGTTGCTCTTACATAGTTCCTATCCATGTTTCTTCCCTACTTCCATCCCTCTTAAACTCCCTCTCTCCCTTCCTCCCTCCCTTTCTTCCTTCCCTCCTTCCTGTCTTATGAGTCTCTTACCCTTCGTCTAATACTGTAGTAAGTTAACAAGTAATCATTGCAGTCTAAATTTCTGATTATAATGGGTTCATGCATATATGTGAAAAACCTCGCTCTCTTATTTGTTAGACAAATACAACAGCAGTTTTTCTTTGCTAGAATGATACATGACAGTGAAGTTCTTCAATTACCATTATGCCTGCTGTAAGTGCAGTGTGAAGTTAATCACGTATACATCTACCGTTTATTATATTTGTAATTAGCAATGTCAGGTTTAGAGATTCATGTGGCCAACAGGGAAACCACAATTGTGTGAAAAAACAATTTAATGAATGTACTTACTTTAAATTCCATTATCACTTCAACAGATTACTTGTTTTCAGAGGTATTAAAGGTAATAGCATTTAATCTACTTGCTTGACTGTAGCAGCATTTTGGGGGAAGCCAATGAAAATAAAGCTTCAACAATCAAGTACAACAGATGTTAAAAGTTTCAGTATAATTCTTTTTGAAAGAAATTAGCTTCTAATAGCCAACTCCTCATACCCTCTTTCTCTCCCTTTGGATTTTAAATGATACAGTCATATATTTTTTCTACAAAGAGATATAAATGTGATGAAATAATAAATCATATTATAATATCCCAATTAAGTTTTTGACACTGGTAATGAATAAATAAAGACATTAAAATGTTGAAAGACATGAGGGTTGTTTAAATATATTTCAGTTCAGTGGTAATGTGACTGAATGGCACCACTACGGTTAATGCTGTAATGGTATTTAGAATTAATTATACTGTGGGTCCTACATTTTTTCACCTGTAAAGTCAATGATTCATTTAGAGGACTAGTAATTGTTTTCTAGGTCAATTTTTCTAGACTGTATCTCCTTAAAAGAAAAATTTATCTTTCAAACTATCCATAGCAAACTGACTTCACTCCACACACTCTTGAAGTAAATCTAGTATTTGATTCAAAAAATCACAGGTAAAAGTAGGTATGTACAGTAGACTTGAGGCATGTATGCAATCAAGGTTAATTAACAGTAGATCAATAGAATTTGAGTTCCGGAAGATGGTAGGTGTTCATAGACCACATGCAGGCCCAGATTCCAGGTGTTCAAACTGCACTATGACAGTGCATGATACTGTGCTGTGTTGTCTATTTTTATGTATTACATGTGCAATAGAGTTAAATTGTTAATTTGGTAGCAAAAGCCGATTTTAATCTTTTTTGTTTATTTGTTTTGTATCACAAGGATCCCACCATAAGGGAATCCAATAGACTAAGGGAAAGTTATTACTCATCCTTTGATTCACTGTTAAAACTATTTCCAAATTATTTTAGTGATTCCATTTGAAATTTTAGATACCAACACAATATTCGTAACTACTCACAGTACTCTCATTTGACGTTTGGATTACTCTGCCAACCTAACCTTAAGTGCAAAATCTACAAATATATGTGTGAACAAAAACTCTGATCACAAAATGAACTCTATACATGTGTGCACATGTTACACATAGCATGCATATTTTATGTAATATAACATATATCGATATGTACAACACAACTTAGGACTGATGTGTGCACATTTAGGTATACACATGTATATAAATGCATGACATATGTATGTGTTTGTGACATGACTTCACATGTATAGAGTTAATTGAATGATCAGAAATTTTCTAAGGTAAACTATAGTGATACAATTAATTATCATAAACTTGGGTTTTATAATAAGCTACATTTATATAGCCTATTTTATCCTAACTGTATAGAGTTAATATGCCTACATGTGTCATATATTTAATGAAACCTATATTCACATAATTTTTAACTAGTATGTTCTTGTAATAACTTATCGAGTTGTATGTATTAATACAGTTAGTCTCCTACTATTGAGGAATTTATCATATGACACTGGAATAGAATCCCAAAGGTGATAAATTGACCAACAAGAAAAAATATATTCAATAACTGCATTACATAAAACCACAAACATATACCTTAATATACCCTCAGAGTTTTGTGAAGTGAAATTTGCAAAGCACTTTGATGGAGCAAAGCAAGCATTCTAAATAGGAAATTATTGATTTCCATTATAAAATTCATAGCCCAGGTCTTTAAGAGTCTTAAAACAAGTATCTGTTGACTTTGGGTCAGTGGGACAAAGATTTGGGGGGGCATAATTCAATATGTTTGGGTGATAATTGATACACTATAATGTTTATTTTTTTAGGAAAGTCCACATAATAGGGCAGGAGTAATAAGAGTGAAGTCTATATGTTTAGAAAACTATTACAACAAAATGTTATTATAGGTGTGTATGTGAATCTCAAAATATTTAAATTCCTGCATAGTTGGTCATTTGCATTTTGCCACAGCCTAAAATTATTTCACTGAAGTGTTCACTAGTATAGCTTATTAATGAACTCTCTTTTTAACTTATATGAACTTAATTAGTTTTGTAAAACACTGTCCAAATTTTAATATATTCACCATTTCATCACCAATACAAAACATAAAGTCATTGTCAAACAAATCCTCTGTTTTATGACTTACCAACGTTGATTTTGCTGTACTTATTTAAAATGTATTAATTCCCCATGTTTATGTGCAAAGGCTTGCTCTCACATTTTTGCAGATTAACAGAGCTACAATAGAAAGTGAAATCACTCTGCCTACTCTTGCAATAAATCCAGTGCGTGGTGAAAGATGATAGCTAACTTCACACAATAGTGACTGCCTTGCTACAGGCTTGGAGCTGGAGAATTTGCATAGCAATAATAAATTGCCTATTTAGAAATTGTTTCACATTTGAGTATTTACTTTTCTATATTATGTTTGATTGATTATTTATTGAAATTTAACACCTCCATAAAGCCTACATCGACTAAGATAAAACACAATTTCAAAAACAACTTAGGTAATTAGATTCCTCAGTTATTCAGATTTCTTCTTTAATCTTGTATAAAATTTCACAGATTAAATATGGCTAAAGATTTTTGGCCATATGGAAGAATATTGTTAAAAATTATATATAAAATTGGGCACATGAAAAAGAAACAGAGATATCTGATATATGAGAGAGGTTGCATTGCATATCATTGGATGAAGGATAAAAATTTCAATAAATATTGATGAAAGAGCTTGTTATTCGTTTGAATAAAAACATTAAATAGGCCCCTGCCTCAAACCCTATGTAAAAATCAACCCCAAGTGCACTAAAGAGACACATATGTGAGGCAAAACTAGTAAATACTAGAACTCGGTATAAAAATATGTCTATGTGTTAACAGGAATCTCTTTAAAAACACAAAAATATAAACCATACAGAAAAGATTAATAAATTCAACTACAATAAATAAGTACCTCTATTGATGAGAAGTCACCAAAACATAAAAAAAGTCAAACTATTAACTGGAAGATATTTGCTACTTACTTAACTTATGAATGATCACTGTGCAAAATAGATAATGAACTCTTATTAATCAATTAAAAAACAATAATCCACTGGGTAAAAATCACCAAAATAATTTTACAGAAGAGAAATAATAAAGGTTGCTGACTATATGAAATGCTGTGCACTAGGGAAATGTCAGTAAAACCATGGTGAAATACCATGTCACACTTATCAGACTGAAAAACAAAAATTAAACTCTGACAATACCGAGTGGTCTGCATGTGGCTTCAGGGAAATTCTTCATTGTGGAAACAAAATTGGTAGAGTCACTTTAAAAATAGTTTAGCATTACCTGGTAAATATCCTAAAATTCAGTCTTTCCACTATGAGCTAGGTTCTCCCCAAACAAGTGTGGTTGGTAACAGTATTTTAGACTTAAGCATTACTCAAAATGAACATAATTCTTTATTGAAGAATAAACACATCTGCTCAGTGTTCATTTTTGCTTACTGATCAATTTAGCAAGTATTTGTTAAACCTACTATATGTTAGATATGCTCTAGATGTGGAGGATATTGAAGCAAACAACACTGACAAAAATTCTATAGTCCTGGAGCTTGTGTTTTGTGAAGGAGTCCAGATAATGGACAGAAGAAGCAAGTAAATTGTGTGGCATATTAGAAGATACCAGTTATTAGCAAGATGAAAAAAAAAAGAAATACACAGTGCTGGAAGGAAGTTCCAATCTTAAATTTTGCTGTACTAATGCAGAATATAGAGCCAGAAAGACATATGTAATCCATTTTGGAGTCTGGAAGTAGCTTCAAATACAGGCTAGGTTCTGAGCAAAAAAAAAAAAAAAAAAAAAAAAAAAAAAAAAAAAAAAAAAAAAAAAAAAAAAAAAAAAAAAAAAAAAAAAAAAAAACCTCCTACATGAAAAAAAGAAAAAAGAAAAGAAAAAAATCACTGTGGATAGATTAGTTCCTTTTCATGCGGGGACTATTTTGATATGCTGGAGATAAAAATTTAAGTTTGCTCAATTGCCAAGGAAACAATCACTTCAGTAATCCCTCGAACAGCATGTGCTGGTTGAAATAGAAATTCTTGCAATGGTAAATGACCTTGCTAATGGGAACTGTAAGCCACATAGGAGATTGTCTTGAGATAGAAGAGTTCTGGTTGAAAGTCTGGGCTAGGGAGTCAAATACACATTTACACACATCTCGGCTTTGCCAGATGTCACCCAGCTGAACTTGAGCAAGCACCTCAGGGTTTGAATTACCCATGATCCACAGGGGCTTTGTGAGGATTAAATGGCACAGAATCCATAAATGTCTCGGTTTAGATTCTTACACATGAATCTTTAGATTCTTTGCCCACAAATGGGAGATGCTTGTGGTAATTGTTGCCTGGGTGTTTGGAATTTACTGAGCCTTTCTGGTGAAAGCCAGGAAGGGAAGAAGAGCAGAAATAATTTTAAGTCCAGTAGATTTGCAGAGAACTAGGGAACTCTGGATGTGCTAGTCAAAATGGAAGCCTTATCTCTAGAAAACCATGTCTGTATCCTGTGTTACCAGGAAAAAGAGAAGTCTAAACAGGAAAACAGCAGGAATTAACCGTTGATTTCATACAATAAGACTGCCATGAAGACAGTAGTAGCATGAGTTTAGTTTGCTGGGCTAATTTGCTTTATTTTATTTTGATTTTTCCCTTGAGCCTTTAAGATATTGACTTGAATTTAAGCAAAAAAAAAAAAAAAAAAAAAAAAAAAGTACTATATCTCTGTGTACCCTGGGAGATGATATACTGAAATTTCAGCCTGAAATTAAGAGTGGAAGTCAGTGAGCTGGCAAGCAACTCCAAGACTTAACGTTAGAACAATAGGGAGAGGCTGAGGGTACCAGGCATCATCAAATGCATCAATTTAACAGTCACATCCCTACATCGTGTGTATTAGTATTACCATATTACAGATGAGGAAGGTGATAGTCAAATAAATTGAATAACTTTTCTAAGGTTCCCAAACAGTAATGTGGTGAAGAGGGATTTAAACCCAAATATGGGTGTCTTGTTTCCATGATGTCCCTGCGCTTCACACATGAGCCAAAATGCAAAAACAAACAAACAGACAAACAAAAAGATATTCTATGTATCCAACCAAGCACTGTGTCTTTATATTTTGAGGGATATCTTATTATCAGAGACTGTATCGTGCGGTATTAGTTATGCAGAAGGCACATATTCCCTCTGACAGGAAGGAGTTCTGGTACTGGGCCCCGAAGTGGCTGGGGAAACAAATCTCGCCAGGAGATTCTGGAGACTAGCTAGGTTTGAGAAGCACGGGGTTACAGTTCAAAACCGTCACTCAGTAATAACCGTAGCAACAAATACTAATTTAGTATTTTCTTACCATTGAATTAAGGTAAATTTTTCTCAAGTATGAAAAACTTTACTGTTTGTTTACTGTCTGTGTTTGTAGTCAGGGTTTCCAATTTAAAACATTAAGCTATTTGCTGTCTTTAAGTCATATATTTACCCAGATGAGGTTTTCCCTAAATCAGGAGTGTCAAACTCATTTTCACTGGGGGGCACATCAGCCTCATGGTTGCCTTCCAAAGGCTGAATATAATTTTAGGACTGTATAAATTAACTACTCCTTAACTAGGGGCAAGGAGCTCGGCGCTGCCACCAGGAAGAAGCAAGGTGTCGGGTCGGATAAAACAAGGTGCAGGGCCGGACTGGGCCTGTGGGCCTTGTGTTTGCCACCCTTGCCCTAAATGAAGCTAGCCCTCCCTTCCGGAAGTTCGAGGGCAACTGAAAGAGGATGGCTGTTGCCTCTGACAGGCCAGCAAAACCCACTGAATGACATAAGCTGCATAAGTAATAGAAATCATGATTCACACTGGCTTTTAAAAACAATAAGAAAATTCATACTTCACTTAATTGCATTACTGTAGTTAGTCCAATGACTAAATAATGTCACTGAGAAATCCAGAACTTTCTTCTAAATTCTGCCATTTGGCCTCCATGTCATTCCAGTTCCCCTTATGGTTACAGAATGGGTGCAAGCGACAGTTTGGATAGTTTGTTTCACAAGCAGGGTTTCATGAAAGCAAACCTCTTCCACAAACATAGTTCTTCTCTTTTGATCCCGTTGGACCAGTGTATATAATGGGTCTGATGCTCAATCAGAAGCAGTCTCCGGAGTAATAACACATGGCTGCTTCTCACGAGGATTCACTCTGTGGAGCTTAGCATTGTGCTCAGCTGTCCTTGCTTCACACGGCTGAATGTAGCAGAGGTAGACACCTCAATAGCAGGATTCTGTAATTAAGAGGAAAAGAAAGGAATATTGGCCAGTCATTCAACTTACCACTGGGGCTAATTAGCTATATGACCAGGAAAACATTATTGGCTTCTCAGAGCAATCTGAAGGTAAACATTAAAACTTTGCTTCATAAGGAATGAAGAAATTAAATGAAATAACCTACATTAAGTAATAATCTAATACCTGGGGTATGTTCTATGGTGAAAATTGTTTTCTAGTTGTATTATAACAGTATTATCTTTTTGTCATTATTTCTGAACTCCAAATTGATCATTGCTCTCTCTCCCTAGTCTCTGTGAGCTAGATAAATATGTCTCAAGTAGTTAGATTTTGTTTTTCTTTTGTAGAAACCACAAAACCTCAACAGTAATTATTGAGTGAGAGTCACGATACAGTCACACACCGGGCCTGTTCAATGTTGCTCCTCAGTTGAGGAAAACAGTGAAATAGGGAATTAGCACTCGCATTTTGCCAGCAGATTTCATTTGGATTATAGAATAAGAGAAAGTAGGTCAGGATGGCAGACATGCAGAAATGTCGCCATCATGTTCCTGATGTCTCGTCACTTATGAATAGAATGGCATTTTCTGAAGTAGACTAAAACTAATGATGCCCTTCTTGCCTGGACAGATACAGGCTCTTTGAGGTAAATGTTTCTAGGAAAACTCTACTTCTCCATGTTAAAAACTAAGAGCAAATGTATTAATAAAATAAATGCAAGTTGAATGAAAATTATTTTGAGTGAAATGAAAAAGTAATTAAGTGATGTTTGGCCAAAGGCTCAGTGAAGGAGGCTAAAATGATACACTCTTCTAAGGACTCAGTTTGAACATATTTATCACTAATATTAAAAATACTCATGTCTTCTGAATCAAAATTCTACCTACAAATTTTCCAAAGGCATAATTGATGATACGAATATGGATTTATGTATGTTATCATGGTGTATTATATTAAAGCATTAGACAAACCTGTAATATCCAATGATAGATAAATAGATACATAAAACATAATTTAACTCTAGAGGGGCTGTTATTCCCACTATTGGAGAATATTTCATGTCATGGCTAATGAAGCTGCTAACATGTTAAATGAATACAACAGGTGTAAAAATGTATTTAGTGCCATCTTCTCTTTTAAGAGAAAAATTACAATAAACAGTATTTTATGTGTTTTAGAATTATAAATTTTACTAGTGGAAATACTAAAGAGAAATTTCAATAGTGAAAGAAAAGGAAAAGATAGTATGCAGTAGACCCCTTTATAAAGTTTAAAAATTATTAAAAATAGCCCTGGTTGGCGTAGCTCAGTGGATGAGCGCAGGCTGAGAACCAAAGGGTCGCTGGTTCGATTCCCAGTCAGGGCACATGCCTGGGTTGTAGCCCAGGTCCCCAGTGGGAGCCACATGAGAGACCACCACACATTGATGTTTCCCTCCCTCTCTTTCTCTCTCCTTTCCCTCTGTCTAACAATAAATAAATAAACCCTTTTAAAAATTATTAAAAATAGATGTATTATACATAAGGGTTACCTATAGTTTATAAAATTATGGGCATTGTAATTGAGTACAAATTTTTTGGAAATAGTATTATGTATAATATCAGAAATATGCTTTAACTTAACTTTTTATGTGAAGGTGTTATTTGCAGTCTAAATGTTTTATATTGATAAAGTTCATACTTGCCTAAATGCAAAGTTGTGTTTTTTAATAAAACATTTATGGAGACATATATGAAAGAGTTTCACATTTAAAAGTCTTGGGAGAAAGGCCTGTATGAGATAATGTAAGAACATTACTTTAGCATTAGTCATATTCTATCAATGTGGTATAGATTCAGTGGCATATAATAAACAATGACAAAGAAGAATCACTTAAAGTATAGTTAAGGTTTACAAGGTTTACTTACGTTAATGTGAATCAGGCCTGGATCTGGGTGGTCCAGGGTTTCTAGATTGTGTCTCCTGTGCTCAGAGACCTGCTCCAAGTCGTGGCGTAAGGTGTTGCTCTCAAACTCACTGCAGGTCAGGGAAAGCTGTTAGAATGCTAGATTGCATTTCTGTACTCAGGAAAAGGGTGAATCTAATTCCTGTAATGAAGACTTCCCAATGCCTCACACCTTTCTACTGACAGGCCATCGGCCCGAACTGAAGCAGCTGGTGATATCTAGCTGCAAGGGGTACTGGCGGGTCTAGTCTTCTTTGTTTGCTGGTGATGTGCTAACTAAACATTACAGTATCGTTACTAACAAGGAAGAGAATAGCCCTTGGGGGAGGAAGCCAGCAGCTTTTTCAGTATGGTTACATAATTATTATCAATTCTTGTGATACAGTGATCCCCTTTTTAAGGATATTAGTGTAATTTGAACTTTTTATGAAGTTCTTCTCAATTATACAACCTCACTGTAAACAGTTTGGAGTTGAAGAATTTTTGTTGTATTTCAGCCTTTAGATGCAATTAAAGTATATTCAATGATACAGCGATCATTTAAAAAGACATATAAGACATACTCAGTATCACTAATCAGAAAAATGCAAATTAAAATGACAATGATATTACCTCACATCTATCAGAATGGCTATCATCAATAAATCAACAAACAAGTTTTGGTAAAGACAGAGAAAAGGGAACCCTCCTATACTGCTGGTGGGAATGCAGACTGGCGTAGCCACTATGCAAAACAGTATGGAGTTTCCTCAAAGAAACTAGAAATGGAATTGCCTTATGACCCAGCAATACCACGTCTAGGAATATACTCAAAGAAACCCAAAACACTAATTTGAAAAAAATATACGCACCCATCTGTTCACTGCAGCATTATTTACAATAGCCAAGATTTGGAAGTAGCCCAGGTGCCCATCAGTAGATGAGTGGATAAAAAAGCTGTGGTACATTTACACAATATAATACTACTCAGCAATAAAAAAGGATATCCTACCTCTTGCTACAACAGGGATGGATCTGAAAAGTATTATGCTAAGTGAAATAAGCCAGTCAGAGAAAGACAAATACCACATGATTCACTCATATGTGGAATCTAAAGAACAAAGTGAACTAACAAAATAGATACCGACTTATAGGTGCAGAGAACACACCCATAGTTGTCAGAGGGGAGGGGAGTTGAGGGTCTGGCTGAAAAAGATTAAGGGATTAAGCAAAGAAAAAAAAAAAACAGACACAGACAACAGTGTGGTGATTATCAGAAGGAAAGAGTGGTAGGAGGAGGTAGTTGAGGGTGAAGGGGGATAAATGGTGATGGAAGAAGAGGACTTTGGGTGGAGAACACACAATCCAATGTACAGATAATATATTATAAAATAGTAATCTAAAAGCTATGTAGTTTAATTTATTGATTAAATTACTCCAATATGCTCAATAAAAATTTAAAAAATAAGTATATAAATACATTTAAAAGGAATAAGTAAGCAATTTCCCATACCGTTAGATAATATGCAAGAAATTCCAATACTGTCATGCTGTACCTAAAGTAAAATAAGGTGTAAAGGAGTGATGAATTTTAGGGGGGGGCATATATATAATGTGAAATGAAAAGTTTCCCATTATAGTATGACTGACTATCTTCTTCATTTTGTTTCTTTATTTGGTAATATATTTGGAGATTTTTGTCTGTTTCCTTTCTATTTCTTTCTTAAATTTACTTGAATAGTTAAATAATAACCATTAAATTCTGTGTATGTTCTTGACAAACACCAAAGGTTCTGGGTTTTTTTGTAGGGGGCATTCATTATTAATTTCAATTAAGTTTATTTCTTTCCTTCTATCGCATATGACATTGTTTATAATAGACCTGCCTCAGCATGTCACTGTAAGAGGAACGATTCTGCTCATGTCCTGAGCCAAGGTATGATCCAGGGAGTTGCCTAATTTTTTGCCAGGTGACCTTGTCCTGGAAGTGTACTGAGGCTAGTCAGTCACCTCTGAGCTATAGCAGAGCATGACAAGATGAGCACAGACATACAGATTCCCTCTCTAGGGAATGCGAATTAAAAACTAAAGAGGGAATTGACTGAGAACGCTGCAAACGAGAGCAGGAAACCGCGGCTGCAGCGAGAGGCTGGAGGACAGCCCTGCGGGGCCATGTGCGGGCCAGCGCTTAGGGGGACAAGAAATAAAGCAACACACAGAGTCCAGAGAACAGGAACTCGAGGGGAAAGCCAGAGGCTGTGTGCAGAGAGAAGTAGAAACCCACGGAGTGAATAAGACCATGCATATGTGCCTTCAGAGAAATAAATGGCCTATGGAACTGCTTTGATTTTAGTCCTGGACCAGCCCTGCTGCTTCAGAAAAAGTTAGCATTCTGCAATGTGAAGAACGAAACTACAGCACATAAATGTGAAATTGTTTAGATTAATTTACGTTAAATGAGCCATAGCTGTATAGTGGGTCATTAATTTAGAAATATTAATAATATCCATTACCATTTGACAGAAAAGAAAGCGTATTTATCTGACTGAAGTTATGTGTAATTACCTCTTGCAGGACACACTATTTGAGATATTCTCTCTCAATAAATTCTAGACTAGTGCTGTGTAATAGAAATATAATATGAGCCAAAAGTGCAAGCCACAAATGTAAATTTAAACTTTCCATTAGCCTATCTTAACAAAAGCAAAAGGAAATAGGGCAAAAAAAAATGTAATCCATTTGTTATATAATTAATTTAAACAACCTATTTCATTAATCAGCGTGTGTAAAACATTATCACTTCAACATGAAAGCAGCATACATATATCAATGAGATATATTAATTTTTTTTGAAATCTAATGTATACTTTACATTTAGAGCACATCTCAGTTTGAACTAATCACATTCTAAGTACTCAATAGCCACTTGTAGCAACCGGTCTACCATATTGGGCAGCCTGAGATTACCACCGTTGATACATTAGCCTGCAGTCACTCCATGCCCAATAAATAAATCAGCCAGCTGACAGCCGACATCCCCCTAACTCTCCTTCCTTTTTCAGTTTTTATTAGACTAGTAAATAATTTATGTTACTTGTGCCTATGCCATTAAAATTTGTTCTAATTCTTACTTTGTAGAAATTAGGAACTTTCTATTTCATAAATAGAATGAATACAAACTCTTAATGCATGCATTTGTTGAAGGGGAGAAAACTGGGATGAGAGGAACAAGGGAATACTAAGGTGTAGTGTTAGGTTAAAATTGCAAGACGCAACGTAATACAAGATGGCAATGTTTGGAAAATTGAGAAGAATTAAAATACTAAATTCTGAATTCAGTATGTTAAATATATATTGGAATTTACTTGAACAAAAGAATAGAATCAGCTCTTTCCTAGTTCTTTTCCATACAGAAAATAAGTTCATAATAAAGAACCAACAGGTGTTTAAAGCAACTTTTCAGATAGCGCCTGGAGGCTGTTGATTGTTTGAGCCCTACACTCAGCTATTTTTATCCTAAGCTGATCATTATGTGAGTTTTTTATTGAAATGGCTTGATATTTAAGTAAAATATCATGTACCTTATGTACCAGTTCCATGAGTGACATATTACTTTTGTAATTATATTTCAGATAGGATGTCATTTTAAAAATTCAACTCTTGAACACTTGTTAAAATACATAAATTCATATATTCTACCAGTTTAGGTTACATAAGTGACTAAGTCCTTACGTGGCAAAAATGCATTTCATGTAAAACCTGAGATCATGTAAACCTAGCGTGCACTTAAATTTTTTTTTTCAAAAATGTTTTCCTTTCCTGCCAAGGACAAAATACATGTGCTAAGCTAATTCAGTCTTCAGAGACCAAGCCCCTACTAATTATACTTTCCTATGCTGATTTTTAATTCCTTTGTAATATCAGTAGCAGTTTTAACACCTTGTCAAGCATTCAGGAACTTCCATCTGTGCAGCATAGTGTATTTGTGAAATAAACCCATCTGTACAGCTGATTAAAAGTTGGATCGACTCCATGTTCTGACTTTTCCCTAGAAGAGGTGAATCCTCGTGCAGCTGTGGCCCGTAAGGGCAGAATGTGGAGTGATGTGACATGCACAGAGCTCATAAAACAAAAGTCATTTTCTGCTGGTTTGTTAACTTTGATTTAATCCCAATGTAAATAAAATCAAATAATATCTGAATAAAATCAGTGTGATCACTTGACTCAACTAGAAAAAGGGTTTCCTTTCCATGATTCCTTTAAAATAAAAGACAGATATCTACAGCAAGTTCTGCCCAGTTTTATGCTACTTAATGTTGCCGTTTCATATGACATTATTTGTGGGGAAGTTAGAATAACAAATTCTTTTGAAATTCCTAGCCCTCTGCTATTATTAGCAGGTACTAAAATTTCGCTATTACAGCTTCTTGTCATTACTTCAATTGACGTTTTATTGGTCTTTTAAACTGTGTGTCAAGTAGTAAAAAGTAAAACAAATTTTTAACTCATTCAGTCAAAAAATATTTATTGAACACCTACTATGTGGTAGGTACTGTTCTAGGCACTGGGGATGAAACACTGAACTGAACAAAGATCACTCCCATCCCCTGACTTACCTTCTACCATGGGGAGACTTAAGAGATAAATAGTTTTATTTGAATATGAGCTTCATTGGCAAGCTAGGTATGCATAGTTTAGACTGATGTAAAATACTATTTTAGAACATTTATCCCAGCTTTGGCCACATAGTAGACAATAACTGGAGTTAGTAATCTGTACCTGCAGTGTTATTCCCACATAATTAGAAACTTTCTCAATTACCTCTTCAGTAATCTCTCTGATCAACTCAATAATACATGAAAATACACTGTGAAGGTATCATGTTGAGTCACACATAGAAAAAGCATCACTCCTGCCACTTTGGAGGAATGATATATAAATATCTGCAACATGAAGGAATGCACTTTAATTAAAACAAGAGGTAAAATACACAGTTCAAACCTAGAAGTCGAAGAAAATATTTTCATATATGTTAGTTGAAGCTTATACTGGGGAGAAAAGAACATACCGTATCTGTTTGGGCTGCTGTAACAAAACTACCATACACTGGGTGGCTTATAAACAACAAACATTGATTCCTCACAGATCTCAAGGGTGGGAAGTCCAAGATCAGGGCATCCACAGATCCAGTGTCTGGTGAGATTTATTATGGGGTAGGAGCCCACCTCCTGGTTAATGGACAGCGTCTTTGGGGAGCTCTCAGGAGTCTCTTATATGAGCACTAATACCATTTATGAGGTCTCCCTCTTTGTGAAGCACATCCCAAAGGTCCCACCTCCTGATACAATCACATTGGAGCCTAGGTTTCAACACACCAATTTGGGGAGGAAATAAACATTCAGTCTATAGCAGAATATTTACGTGGGAGCTTGAAGAATGGAGAGGATTTTAAAATGAAGTTATGTGAAGGTATTTCAGGGGATAAAGTAAATAGCAGGAACCTGAGCCATGAAAATGTACCAAAAGACTTCAGATAAAATCAGGAGAAGGATCAGGTGATATCCAACACAGTACACTAATGAACCCCCTTGTAACATGGGGTGCTTCAGGGGAGGCTTGGATTAGCATATTTACAAAGACTTGTCTCCACCTAAAGGGGAACTCACATGATATATCTAAGAAAGTCTTAAATCCAGGGTCACCATGTCCTGGTTTGCCTGGGGCAGTTCCCTTATATGCCTGTTGGTCCAGTTTAATTATTAAAAGATTCTTATTTTGCCCTCAAAAAGATCCCATTTTAGGAAATAAATGATGTACACTCTACCCAAACATGAAAGTAACATGAGGCATATTGAAAATGTAAAGTGATTTAATTTTACAACATTCATACCCTGCCTTCTGAGGCACTAATAAATCTCTTAATTCTACTTATTATTCAAAAGTGATTCTTCTTTCAAAGCAAATAAATATTATGTCATTTTGGAAAGAAACACTGGGTTCGTTCATACTCTGCCAATCAAAACTGCTCAAGTAAATGGAGCTTCCTTTGTAAAGTTTTAGCAGTAATCAGCATTAAAAAATAGGAACTTCATTATCATGCAGATCAAATCTAAAAATTACAAAGGATTCCAGTGTCATATACTTAGAAAATGATATCCAAATTCAATCAAGTGAGGAAAAGTAATGGTTGAGGGTAAATGGAAAATTTTCCCGGGAGAGAAGACCTAAACTCAAGTAGATAAAACAAGGCTGTCTGATTGAAGGGGGGTGAGTGTGAGCATTGGCTGAAAGTTAGGAGGGCGTGGGTAATTGTAATTACACACAGCAGAGTCATTGCCCGTGGAGTACTGGTTTTACTTGATTGTAGGCCACTTTAATGCTCAGGTGATAATAACAATACGTCACTTAGAGTATTCTAAGTCCCCTTCTGGGATCAATATGAAAACCCTAGGGCTAAGCAATGCCCAAGTGTTGGTACCTTGATGAAGCACAATAAATACACGGGCTTCTTTTATAGAACAATTAGGACTAAAATGTATACACAGTGCAGTGTGTTTGGCAGGGCATCCTCAATCGGTACACTTACAAGCTTTGGAAATATGTTATATATCTTTTTAAATGTGCTGATGAGTTCCCCCCAGAATTCAAATCTAGTGAATGAGCAGGAAAAAGAAGTGACTCCACAATTCCCCCTCTTTCGTTTGCACCTTGATAAACCATCTGTTTGGGATCTGCCTTCTTCCTCTCATCACAGAAGCAGACGGTGATTCATGCAGGGACCATGCAAGCACGTTAGCTTTGCAAGGTGGCTTTTTATTCCCTCAGGTAGAGATGGGGTGAGTCAGGCTTTGATTCTCATAATAGCAAGTCTGTCTTCTGTGATCTTCAGTCCCTTATGAATACAACTAAAGAGACTCGGGAAGAGTCATATTCTGCCACTTAAATCAGATCATTATGAATATATTGGGACACATTTGTCTTGTTTCTTCATGAAAATGTTAATTTAAGAACTTGCAGGAATAGGTGCAGGGAAAGTTATTCAGATAATCCACTGCCATTTGATATGATAGACACTCATTCTCTGTGGCTATTGCTATTTAGATTTAAATTAATTAAAATCAAATGCAGTGAAAAATCCAGTCCCTTGATCACAATGGGCACATTTCAAGTACTCAATAGCCATGTGTGGCTGGAGGATACCATATGGACTGCATAGAGACAGGACATTTTCATGATTGAAGAAAGTTCTCTTGCAAAGCACTGACTAAGCGTAGCATTGTCTCTTGTGTTTGATGTGACAGGAACAGTCACACAGGGATGATACACCTGCTCCATGTGGCTGAGTGGATAGTTCATATTACCATACAAAGGGAAGTTCTGCAAGTGATATATTTTGTTTAATTTATTCAGTTCATGTCAAATGAAGCTAAACTTATGAAGGTCGCTGGAACCCTTTGTAATCAACTAAATTTAAATGACTGAAACTATTTTTTGAGACTTTTGTTTTCCTGGCTTACTTCCCACCAAACAATGTGAATCTATGTGTAGATAGTAGAGAAAGAATAACGGCTACTAGGCAAGGTATAAATATTGAGTCCTGTGACATTTTAATGCTTTTAATGCTGTACCAAAATGTTATATAATTTGATATTTGAGAATGAACAATTAAAATGTAGTATTTCTAACTGATAAGATGAACATATTCATGGTATATTTGTTATTTTTTATTAAACTGTTCTATTATATATGTATTAACCCCAGACTTTGTGACATTTAGAAATTTCATCATGCAAATGAAGATTAAAACCATGTTATGAGTCACTTATATGTTTACATGCTATAAAATATGGAAAATTAAAAGACAAATAATATTTCTGATTGGCATAATTTTCTCAGGGACAATTCAAGCAAACATGTCAGTAATAGAACCTAAAATATACAGATTTTATTTGCTGACAGTTTATCAACTAGAAAAGCATCTAATAATAATTTTATAAATGAAGTGAGAATAAGCTAGAAATTGAAAAGTCGCATGTAAACAAAGCCTGCCACTAATAAAGAGGTATAGCTTAACTTTGAGTTTCAAATTAACAGGCAGCAGAGGTGACAAAGGGTGGGGGTTTGAAAATGGTGTGGAAACATGGTTTCTTTACCTGCTGCAGGTGTGTTGAGGTGCACTGAATGGCTGCAAGAGCCAATCTGATCAGATTTATGCATGAAACACACTGCATTAATAGAGCTGCTTTATTGCATTTGCCAGGTGGCTTCTTATACATCAAGCTATATTTCTAAAGCTGATCATTTTTTTCCCACATTCCTCATGCCAGGATGCTGGCTACCTTATGTCTTGTGCTTAAAATCAGTTATTCCATATTTTTGTGAGGTTTTAATTACAGATAATTTAAATTATGATAGTCTCCTAAAAATAGAAAAGCTATAGACTATTTTTTTTTGGTCTTCCTTTTCTTACAAATCTATTTACATAGTTCAAGATACCTTTGCCTTTCTAGAAATACTACCATAATGCTAGCTGTATGTGTTTATCATATTCTCTTCTCAGTGGTTTATATAACTTTTTTTCTTCATTTCATTCCAAAGGGAAGATTTTGTAAATCCTAATTATAATTAGGAAACAGAATTATGGGGTAAACTAATTTTTGTAGTGTCCATAGGTAACACAATTCAGAGTCCAAGATTTGAATCCAATTAGAACTGATAGCACAGCCAATGATCTTTATCAAAACACTGCACTGCCTCTTTGCTTTATGGCAAGTCCATTATCTGTTAGTTTCTATTGTTGGTTCTGATGTTAATACAGTGAAGGTGGTATGTGGCTTTGCATCTTGTACTCTTAGCACTTATCGTAATTATAATTAAATGATTAGCTTTGTAATTAATGGTTTAACATCTACCTTCCTTGTCAAAATGTAATACCAAGGAGGGCAAGCAGGGACTATGGTGAACACTTTGTAAGTATTATGAAAAGAACTAATTAAAAAAAAGAAAGAATGAGCCCTGGCTGATGTAGCTCAGAGGACTGAGTGCGGGCTAGGAACCAGAGGGTCCTGGTTCGGTTCCCAGTCAGGGCACATGCCTGGGTTGTGGGCCGGGTCCCTGTGAGGGCCATGTGAGAGGCAACCATACATTGCTGTTTCTCCCTCTCTTTCTCCCTCCCTTCCCCTCTCTCTAAAAATAAATAAAAAATAAAATCTTAAAAAAAAAAAAGACTGATAAAGGCTGAAGACAGGAAAAAAAGAAGGAAGGGAAGAAGGGAGGAAGGGAGGAAGGAAGGAAGAAAGGAAGGAAGGAAGGAAAGAAAGAAGGAAGGAAGGAAGAAGAGGAAAGGAAAAAATCATTCATATTCTACTGTAAGTCAAAATCTAATTAAACAAATTATTAAAATTCAAATGACTGCTATAGAGAAGTACAGGAATAAAATAGGGATATGAACCTAGATAGAAAGTGACATTTAGATTGAGTCCTGAAGGATAAGTAGGAGGTAATTCAGGTGAAACTGGGGTAATGAGGAACAGCCCCACTGTGGCTCAGGTTAAGAATTCAGGATGTATGAATACCCACATTTGTATTTTTAAAAGTTTCTTTGGCTTCAGTGTTTAAAATAGACAACAAGTCTGGATTTATGTTTGAGGGACCAATAAAGACAGAGCGTGCCAGGATGTGTGAGAGACCCATGGTTACTGCAGTAGGGAGGGCTCCCTGGCAGAATCTGTGGCCTTGGTTGGAGGAACACCGTGACTGCAGCAGCAGCCTATTCTACATGCTGACCTATTTGTTTACGTAGGGAATATGAGGACTACTCCTTCTATCTCAAGCAGTATCATTTCTGCCCTTTTACCTAACTAACCTGAATAACTTTTCGCTATTTAAGATACAAGCAAACCCAGTACAAATGGAGTCATTCTTAATTTGCCACCTCCATACTTCCCTTAGAGATTTGTTTTTAAAATATTATAAAATCACAAAATGTTTTGATATATGCAAATGACTTTGGGTTCTCAGTCATTTATTTTCAAAAGGAAATACCCCACCCCTACCAAATGAGCCCCCACACCTCCTAGCTCCAAAAAAGACCTAGCTCCATTCTCAAATTTTCAATCATTGTCTTCATGCAGACCTTCAACTGCAAAGATGGGAGTTTGACCAGATAAGGTTCCCTGAGGCTCCACAATGCTGTGGTTTCTGTTTCCTGGAAAATCATCTAATAGAAAGTCAGGGCTTGTTGCAGTGAACACTTAAAGATATCATCTTCAAAAAAAAAACAAAACAAAAAAAAATGCAGCACATTTTCACTTCAATTACAGAGTGATGTGATCTTGTTGATTTTCTAATTGCAATGCAGCTACATGTGGTCTGCAGATCAACTTCTAATAGCGTTAAGTATATTTTTTGGTTCATAGGATTATAACCACACAGTTATCAAAGTGGCTCCAAAAACCTATATAATTGCATCTGTGAAAAAATATATAGTTGTTAATGATACTGAAGAACTTCAGGAGATTGCATTCCCAAATATTAATTTTTCTATATCACCCCTATTTTCATTGTAGTACTACACTCAATTAAAGCATCAAGCACTTAACCTATACTTGTGAAAAAAGCAGTTTATGATGGGTGTAATCATACTCCCATAGGTCCAATTATCTCAGTTGGTTCCCAATTAATCCATGGAGTTGTTAGGGCCTCCTTTTAATTAGATCCCTTCCTTTCAAAGAATAATCTTTTTTTTTCATATTTCACTTTATTATTTCCTTTACTGGAACCCCGCAGGGCGGGGATACTACTTTGAAATGTACTTGTTTATTTGATAGCTAGTTAAGATTTAATAAAGATGATATTTTTAACCAGAGCCTGTTTCTGAGTGAAGATATAAAAGCAAGTCTTCTCTATGAAAATTAAATACAAATATGTACAAAGGAAGATGAGGCCTACTGTGTATATTTTAACATTTTTCTCACTAAATCTCATTGATCTTTTGCATTATGTCCTGAGTATGAAAATCAGCATAGAAAAAAAACTGTTTTTGCATTTGTTTTTTCTATCTGATTTACCTGTTAACTATAGTGCTTTTAAGGACATTACTTTATGATTTATTTTAAGATATAATAAAACAAGCTCTGGAAGGAAGGCATTTGATGTACAGTGACATTTTGCCTTCTAAACCTCCCCCAGCCCTATATAACATCTGAAGGATATAAGGACATGTTGTTAGCAGGGGTTTCTTTTATATTTGCTTTCTGGTAGTAAGTACTCGATTCCCTTCTTTTTAGAGTTCATCGAGAAAACTCTTTGAAATTGTAGAATAAAATCTATACTTGCTTCATTTTTCCCAATCAACTTTCTAAGCCATTAAAAATATTGTCTTTTGTAAGAGTAAAACTTTCTCATTAAATCCAGAATTGATACAACTTTATAGGAGCAGAATTTTCTGTGCCACGTCTTGCATACTGCATTCACTGCCATAGAGTGCATTTGCCTGAAGAGAGGGAAAGGAAACCACTTTATCTTTAGATTTACTGACATTGCAAGAATATAGGAAGTTAAGTTTCCTGAGGACTGAATTACTTCAAAAACTTTGTTAGATAAGAGCCCTGGCCGGGTGTTTCAATTGGTTGGAACGTCCTCCCACGCACCAAAAGATTGCGGGTTCCGTTCCCAGTCAGAGCACAGGTTTGATTCCTGGTTCAGGCCTCTATGGAAGGCAACTGATTGATGTTTCTCTCTTTCGTTGATGTTTCTCTCTCATATAAATAAATATAAAATTAAACTTTTGTTTAGAAAAACTGGCTAACCACATGAGATATGAATTGAGTTCAATTTCTTTTATTATTTGTGTCTTTGTGTCGACTATTGCCTCTGGGGGGAAATTTATACTTTTAATGGGCAGCCATATTTTTCCAGGATGTCAACAAACAGTAAAAGTCATAAATATACAAAAATAACTGTAGATATCAGTTCAGAACTAAAAATAGATCTTCCTTGACAGAGACCTTTCAGAATCCAAAGTTTCAAACTGAAATCTTTAAACCTTTCTCAATCATACTCTTTGCCACTGAAGAGTTGATTTGTGAACCCATATATTCCCTCCTCATTGCAACTATTTCACTTTGTTGCTGTTACTTTTCAAGCCTGTCCACTCAACTAGACTGAGGAGGTGTAGGACTCAGACTTGGGAATCTCTGCAGTTTCAGCTCTTTTGTATCGCCAAGTATATTTATTTACAAGGCTTTCAATAAATGTTTATGGAAGGAAGAGGAAGAAAAATAAGGATTATTTTTAATATCTATGTGGTGGGATTGCTCCAGAGACAAGATTAACTACTAGAGACATTTTTAGCACTTCAGTGGGGGCAGGGGGAGTTAAGCTATATTGAACACAGTTCAAAAGAATCCACTTTATCTTGAATTCTACCCTCTAGTGAGTATTAGAAAAAAGTCAGAGATTCTGGCTTTTTGGTGTCAAACTGTTCAACATAACCAACTCTTATACTGAAAGACACCTACTACGTACTATTAGATGAATTTCAAAGGATTAGTGGATATAGTGCTATTAGGGTAACTATCAAGGTAAACTGAGTTTCCAGTACTTGAGCTTAAGTAACAAATACCTGAACAAACATTAATCAGGCACAATTCTTGACTCATATATTTTCCTCGGATAGAAAACTGAATGGAAAGTGAATTGCCAGGATGTTGCTTAGTGATTGAGCAATTCCAAGAAGGGGATCTCTTTAATGGAATTAGTTTAAGACATCACCTTAAATTTAATGCATCTGTACATTTCTAATGAAACTTTCTCTTTGGCCTTACGGGAGACCATCTCCCCAGCACACTGCTTGGAAGTCACTGCCAGCGTGTTTCAGGGATTCCTTTTTCTTGGCTGTTTTGTCAACTATACCCTCTTCAGATTGTCACAGTTCTTCTTGATATAGGTTTCTATTTTAATTACGTTTTTAGACTCTACATCAGAGTTGGAAGTCAGTTTATTTAAAGTGATTTTAAACATTCAAATAATTCAAACCAGTAGGGATTGATGATATGGTTTACCATAATTGACAGCTGTCTTTCCCTTCTTTTGCGTATAGACCCCTATTAAAGGTTCAAGTGACAATGGCATTAGATGTTCAAAAAGCTTATTGAATGAAGCCCCTATGTGGTACTGTAATTGAGGACACTGAAATATCGGTTTGGTTGGTACTTGCTGTTTCACAGAGTAAACTTCAGTTTCCAGCACCACTGGTGTCTGGCCCACTGCAATACTTGCCTTTACCGAACACACAGGAGTTAGAGTGTTCGGATAGTTAATGCCAGCAAGACTAAGACTATTATTGGTGTTCTCCCTTTTCTCCCTTTTGTCTTTTCCTTTCCCTTCCCCTCTCCAACTCTGCCATTTTTTCCTCTTCCCCTCCAGCTTCTCCTTCTCTTTCTCTTTCTTATTCTTATTTTTCTTTCTTTTCTCCCTTATTATTTTCCTCTCTGAAATGTAGTTTCCAAACTTGTATCTGTGGGCTTTTCCTGTTTTTTCCTTGTTAGAATCATTTGCACAACTGAATTTTAAAATGCTTGTAAAAGGACTGTGTTTTGCTATATCTAGGTTGGGATCTTGGGTTATGTTACTTTTCCTGCTAAGGCTCTAATGTTTGGAAATGAGTGGTTATATCCTATACTTGTGTGCCAAGTTCTTGAGAGGACTCTTTGGCACCTTTCTTTTGTAAGCAGCAACCTCTTCTACCTCGGCAGACCTATGGCCTGATGGGCCTCTCTTCATTACTGGGTGTCTAACAGGGGCCACTTATAAATCCCTTTGTACATTTCTTCTCCTCTTTCCTCTTCTGTCCTCTCCTCTCCTTTCTCCCTTCCCCTCCGCTTCCTTCCCCTCCCCTCTCCTCCTTTTTCCTCTCCTCTTTCTTCCTTTTCTCTCTGGCAGCCACCTATACCTCTTGTCACATCACAACCTGAAAAGTTATTAACAGTTTATGTCAAGCAAGTAGAATTACTGCTATTTTATATTGTGAATGAACGAACTAATCCCAGAGAGTGGGGTATGGTCATTAGGGTATCAATTTCATGCATGTAGCCGCTAGGCTTTTACTGGATTTTACATCCCAGGCTTCTAGCAGACTGATCTCAAAGTAACAGAAGATAAATAGCAATTGTTATTAGAAAAATTATACCACTAACAGTACCTGATATTTGACGATGAAATTATCTGTACCAGGCACTGTTCTAAACAATTTGCAGCCGTGATTTCATTGTTTTTCAGAAGTCTAAGACACTGTGGCAACACAAGGCCCGTGGGCCGAATCTGGCCCTCCACCTTGTTTTGCCTGCCCAGCACCTTGTTTCTACCCAGTGGCGGTGCCGAGCCCCTTGCCCCTAGTTAAGGAGTAGTTACATTTATACAGTCCTAAAATTACATTTGGCTCTTTGAAGGCAACTGTGAGGCTGATGTGGCCCCCAGTGAAAATGAGTTCGACAACCCTGGTCTACAAGATAAGTCCTGATATTGATCTCCAATTTATGGATGAGGATATCAATGTTTCAAAAGATTACATAAACCTGAGACCCCAGAACAACTACATGAAAACAAGTTTTAAAAGTATGTAAATAATTATATTTTACCTGGAAGATATTTGTTATTTTCAGGTAGAGGAGCTGAAGTACAGCTATTGAAATTTGTTTTCTTTCATGGAAAATCTCTTTGTCTCTCTATCTTTATTATAGCCAATATTATGACTTTAGTACTCTATTTTTATGAGTGCATTATCATTTAAATATATCTTTAGGATAATTTAAAATAATTTAAAATAATAATACTTGGCTTCAATAGTAAAGACTAGGACAAAGTAACCCTAGTTTTATTTTTTAGAAAAAAAAATTAAATCACATATTGTGTTTGCAAATTAACAAAGTTGTTGAGATACTAACAAAGATAGTGCTCCGAGGCAAGGAATGTTCTTCTTTCTTTTGTTCTGTGGTCACAGTGTAGACCCCTGGCCATAGTCCATTTTCCCCACGGGGATTCATCCAAATGCGTGCACTCAATCTGTGCACGATGTTTTGCAAGCTCTAACACAAACTCTAACCCTATCAGTAAATCAACAGACAGCAAGGGCTGGTGAGGATGTGAATAAAGGGGGCCCCTCTTGCACTGTTGGTGGGAATGCAGATTAGTGAAGCCACTGTGGTAAGCAGTATGGGGATACCTCAGACAAATAAAAAGAGATCTGTCTTTTGATCCAGTGACCCCACTTCTGGGACTATATCCAAAGGAACCCAAGATACTAATTTGAAAAAACATAAACACCCCTATGTTCATTGCAGCGTTATTTACAATCTCCTAGATATGGAAACAGCCCAAGTATTCATCAGCAGATTAGTAGGTAAAACAACTATGGGACAGTTACACAATGGAATACTACTTGGCTATAAAAAAGAAAAATAATTTGCCCTTTGTGACAGTATGGATGGGCCTGGAGAACATTATGTTTAGTGAAATGAGCCAGAGAAAGACAAATGCCATATGATTTCACTCATTGTTGGAATCTAATGAACAAACTGAACTAAGAAGCAAACTAGAGACAGACTCACAGGGAGCAGGATGACAGCTAAGGGCATGGGACGTTAGGAGGTAGAGGGATGAACACAAAGGAAAAAGGACTCATTGACATGAACAACGGTGTGGTGATTGTGGTGGGCAAGGGGTATAAGGGGACTAAATGGTAATGGAAAAAAAACAATATTTTTTTTTAAAAGAAAAAAATTTCAACTTATTGTATTTTTATGTTATTCAGGCTTTTAGTAACAAATTACATATACACATACTTATGTGTATATTAATTGAAAACATCAAGAAACCAAGATTTTCTTAATAAATGTACATACTACTAACAAAGGTGCAAAGCTGCATTATTATTTTTGGCATTAATCACTTCTTCGCTCAGAAATCACTGGATTTGTGCAATATTGAGGAAGCTGAAGAGATCGACCTCAGCCTTTTTGCTTCTTTGTTATTGAACTTGCCTGGCATATGAGTTTGCATTCGGTCCCATTGATTTGCTTTTGAGGATGCAAAACAATTGTGTGGCTTCTTTCTTTCATTTTTTCCTCTGTTTCATCTTGGAAACCAGACATTTTTAAGCTAAATCATAAAATGATGTTATATTATGAAATTTCCTGTCACTTTCTCCAAATATTTTAAGCATTAGCTTAATAGAGGTATAACTTAATTATCTATGACCATTCCAAAGCCTGGAATTGGAACATCTTATAAAATAATCTTTATAAAAAATTTACATGCAAATGCTAATGGCTGTAACTCAAAGGAATTAAAGTTAACTCCTGTCTGAGTCATAAGTCCCTTGCGGTCTGGATGATATCTTTTAAATGCATTGACTTTTTAAAACTTTTTAAAAAGATTTTATTTATTTATTTTTAGAGAGAGGGCAAGGAAAGGAGAGAGGGAGAGAAACATTAATGTATGGTTGCCTCTTGTGTGCCCCTCACTGGGAACCTTGCTCACAACCCAAGCATGTGCCCTGACTGGGAATCGAACCATCAAACTTTGGTTTGCAGGCCAGCACTCAATCCACTGAGATGCACCAGCCAGGGCTTCAAATTTATATAAACTTTTCTCTAGAATAAGGGCAGAATGAGATTCAAAAGCTTTTGTTTGTTTTTAGGTACACGTATGGACATGTGTGTGTGTGTGTGTGTGTGTGATTGATTAGTAGGTTTTATTTTCACTGTATAGAACGTGTCCATACTCCTCTTTTTTAGAAATATAATATAGAAAGCCCTACTTATAATTGCTCAGTTTTCACTATTGAAGAGACCTACTTTTTAATTTCTGAGATCTACTTTTAAATAAATTTGAGCTCTACACCACACAACCTTGAGCTAAGACTCCTGGGAAGTCAGTCTCATGGTTGTCTTCCCCAAAGGACCTTGCAGTCAGCCTTCATGATGCCATTCTTACCAAATGCCACTCTTTTAATAAGCATGATCTCTTATCTTTCCATTTAGTGCAACAGCATAGTTTCTTCCTGTCTTGGAATTATCTTTGGCATCCCTAGAAAAATTGGGTAGAAGATCACAGGTATAAAATATTTGGCCATATCAGTAATTTTTTAAAACTAGAATTAAAATTCTATTGGCCTCAGTAGAATTGTCTTAATCTTAATCCCACCATATTTTCATTTCCTTTGTTCTTTCCTACTTCACATCCTTGCTACTAAATATTGACTTTTATTTGGGTCTGGTTTTATTTTTCAATATGACTGCTATTTATTTAGTTAAATATAGGTTGTTTTTCTTTGCATGTTTCCTGGTCTGAATTTTGTTTATTTTACTACTTTTATATCTGTTTATTATCTCCTCCTTTACTTATACACATAGATTGTAAAGGAAATATATGTTCTGTTCTATAAAATTGCTATATATATATAAATACAAAATATACATGCAGAAATTACTGTATTTTTCATGTACAATGCACACTTTTTTGCCTATATTTTTGAGGGAAAAATAAGAATGAACATTACACATGGGTATAATGATTACATACCATGGGTATAATAACCTCACATATAACGGGCACAAAGGTTAGCATTATACATGGCAAAATGCATAAGTAGTCTTATGATTCTAAAAACTATTTACTATACATTTATTTTAAATGCCGAATACTGCATTTAAATGCATATGGATTTATCGTATATTTTTATTGAATTTTTTTCAGTTCCTAACAGTTCTATGCTAGTGAATTTAGATATTCATTTGGACTGGCTCAGTGAATTGCCCTAATCTGTTTCAAAATATCAAAGAAATAAATTTAAGATACACACTTTAAAAACAATCTGCTTACTTTTCATATTTTTACCTTTATCATGCCAAGACATGTAATAATTTTGGATGTATTTAAGTTAAATATGTTTTATTGATTATGCTATTACTGTTGTCCCATTTGCCCCCTTTATTCCCCTACACCCTGCACACCCCCTCCCACCCACATTCCCCCACTTTAGTTCCTGTCCATGGGTCATACATATAAGTTCTTTAGCTTCTATATTTCCTATACTACTCTTAACCTTCCCCTGTCTATTTTCTAGCTACCATTTATGCTACTTATTTTCTATACCTTTTTCCCCTCTCTCCCCCTTCCACTCCCTTGTGGATAACCCTTCATGTGATCTCCATTTTTGTGGTTCTGTTCCTATTCTAGTTGTTTGCTTAGTTTGCTTTTGCTTTTGTTTTAGGTGTGGGTGTTAACAACTGTGAGTTTGCTGTCATTTTACTGTTCATATTTTCTCTTTTTCTTAGATAAATCCCTTTAATATTTCATATAATAAAGACTGGGTGATGATGAACTCCTTGAACTTTACCTTATCTGAGAAACACTTTATCTGTCCTTCCATTTTAAATGAAAGTTTTGCTGGATAGAGTAATCTTGGATGTAGGTCCTTGCCTTTCATGACTTCTTATACTTCTTTCCAGCTCCTTCTTGCATGTAAGGTCTCTTTTGAGAAATCAGCTGACAGTCTAATGGGAACTCCTTTGTAGGTTAATTGTCCCCTTTTCTCTTGCTGCTTCTAAGATTTTCTCCTTATTTTTAATCTTGGGTAACGTAATTATGATGTGCCTTGGTGTGCTCCTCCTTGGGTCCAACTTCTTTGGAACTATCTGAGCTTCCTGGACTTCCTGGAAGTTTATTTCCTTTGCCAGATTGGGGAAGTTCTCCTCCATTATTTGTTCAAATAAGTTTTCAATTTGTTGCTCTTCCTCTTCTGCTTCTGGTACCCCTATAATTTGGATGTTGGAACATTTAGAGATGTCCTGGAAGTTCCTAAACCTCTCCTCATTTTTTTTTGAATTCTTGTTTCTTCATTCTTTTGTCATTAAATGTTTCTTTCTTCCTTCTGGTTCACACTGTTGATTTGAGTCCTAGTTTCCTTCCCATCACTATTGATTCCCTGTACATTTTCCTTTATTTCACTTAGTGTAGCCTTCATTTTTTCATCTAATTTGCAACCAAATTCAACCAATTCTGTGAGCATCCTGATTACCAATGTTTTGAACTGTGTATATGATAGGTTGTCTATTTCTTTGTGGCTTAATTGTATTTTTTCTGGAGCTTTGATCTGTTCTTTAATTTGGGCCATTTTCTTTTTGTCTCAGCGCACCTGTTACATATAACGGGCGGAGCCCTAGGTGTTCACCAGGGTGGGGTAACCCACATCCCTGCATTGTGACTCTGTCTGTGGGGAAGAGGTCTGAGGGGGCACAATGGCGCTTGCTCAGCTCTCTCCTAGTTTTCAGTCACCTCCCCCACTACCCACAAGCAAAGTGGGCCCTTCTGTGCTGATTCCCAGGTGGGTGGGCTTGTGTACATTCTAGGACCCTGTGGGTCTCTCCAATGAACTCCCCTGTGAGGCTAGTAGTTCCTCCCACTGCCACCTCAGCCCCCACAGGTGTTTTCAATTGGTGGTTTGAGGCGTTATTTACCCAGGATGGAGCCCTGGGCTGCGCAGTCTGTTTCACTTCCCAGCTGTTCCTTTATCCACTCGCGATTGTGGGACCGCCCACTCCACCAGTCACTGCCTTGCCAGCCAGCTGCAGCATTGCCACCCTGCTCCACAAACCACTCCCCCAGCAGCAGTCTCACTGGGTCCACCAGCTGCCACCTGGCAGCAAGCTCTCTCTACCAGCTTCCCATCTCCACCCCTCCTACCGGTCTGGATCAACGTTTCTTTTTTAACTCCTTAGTTGTTGTACTTCCATACAGTTCAATTTTCTGTCAGTTCTGGTTGTGTTTTGTTTTTAAGTTGTTGTTGTCCTTCTTTTGGTTGTGCGAGGGGGCACAGTGTGTCTACCTATGCCTCCATCTTGGCCAGATGATCTAAGAGATAATTATTGACATTTAAATTTCCAATCCATTTAAGAATACATGAAGAAATTCAGACTAAGTCTTTGAGCTATTTAATTTTTTTGTTTAATAACAGAAAATTGGAAGATCTTACTCTCTTATCTATGTGCTGAGAGTTTTGTATAATCCTGTCTTCTCTACTTCTTTACTTTTTCATCTATGCAAAAACCTTTCAGTCTTGTTTGTATTGAGATACTTGACACTGGCTTTGCACATGAGGAGAATGAATAATAGCAATTTGATATTTTCTTTCTATAATAGACTTTTTTTTTATTTTTGGAAGTGGAGAGAGTTAATATTTTTCCCCACATGTGCTATATAAGTTTGACTCTGTTTTTTAAGTCATGTTTGAAATCTAATTCTGTATTCTGAAATGTAAACTCTAGCCTATATTTCATCATTTGCACATTCTAGGAATTTTCTTTTTGTTAAGGAGGACACATAGAAATTGGATGAGTAAATAAATGAAACAACTCAATGATAGTAATCTAAATAAACCAAGGACTGAACTCTCAGAACTACATTACTGTATTAGTTAATTTAAACTAAGCCACATGACTATACCTAGCTGTTGAGAGTAGAAAATACAATTAGATGGACAATCTTCCCAGCTAAGCAGAATTTGGTATAAAATTACCGCTATCACCCATGGTCTGCTTGGAACAGACACAAATATCTGTTTTGCAAAAAAGTATAAGTTTGAGAAATGAAATGCAGAAACATGGTAATTAGAATTGGCATTCTCATGATATGCATCCTTAGATTAATACTGGAATTTAATCAAAGATTGTTCTATAAAAAACCCTGTTAATCTCATTGATATCAACATCAAAGGATAGGGAGCTTTTTGCCAATATTCCTCATTTATCTTTAATAGTGAGCAATGGTGTATTACCTAATAGAATTCCTAAACTTTTTACATATTCAGACTTTATAGCGTTACATGATAAGCAATTCGGTAAGTTTACAAACTACCTCAGAGTTAAAAAAAATAATTTATATTAATCTTATTCAAGATTCCTTGATTTTTTATTTTTCCAATAAGCTAGGATTTGTTGAAGTTACGCATATTTATCTTGCTTATAGTACTTATAATTTAAAAAATATATTATGAACTTAACAAGCTTTTTCCTTAAGCACTAAACTCACTGCTCTACCCACAATAGACATTCAATTATGAGTTTATAGATCTAAATCTAATTTTAAACTATTTTAAACAGCAGCCATATCTTTATCCCTTGAGTAAGGTAACTGTTTACTCTGGACCTTCTGCAGGTCCATGGTATTAATCAAAATATGATTATATTTACCAGGCACTTGTTTTTTGTTTTTAAGATTTTATTTATTTACTTTTAGAGAGAGGAGAAGGGAGGGAGAAAGAGAGGGAGAAACATCAATGTATGATTGCCTCCCACATGGCCCTCACGGGGACCTGGCCCACAACCCAGGCATGTGCCCTGACTGGGAATCGATCCGGGACCCTTTGGTTCCCAGCCCACGCTCAATCCACTGAGCCACTGAATCCAGGGCAGCACTTGTTATTAATAAGGCACCATGTGGAGAGCTTTGAGGTATCCAAAGGACTTTGACACGCACAGAAAGCCACTCAAACGCACAGGCCTTCCCAGCCCATTGCCATAAAGACACATGAGTTTGTGATTCAAAAGCACATGTTGGGGAACTTCTTTGTATGTGTCAATTTCTTATTTATTGGGATTGCCCCCTTTTGCTCTTCTATTATTTTGTTTATGTTTGCTTTCCTGGACAATACTTTCATATCTAGAGATTATACTTTTTATTTCTTCAACTGATGGATTTATGGTACCCCTCTACATTCATCCCTCAGTACCCTAGGGCCCCTATTTCAGTTAGTTTTGTGTTTCGGAACATAGTTAATATGCATTCCAGAAAACCAAAATTGCTTCTTAAATTGCATTTAAGAAGGTTAGGCAAATGAGATCTACAATGTACAGGTGATTATACATATATATTTTACAAAATAAATGTATCCCTTTATTCAACAGAGTGTTATACAATACAGTAGAAAGATGATAGGTTTTAGTGCCAAAAAACTCACATTTGTTCCCAACTTCACTTTATTTCAATTGAACAGACTTATTCTGGGTGCCTGTGATATGTCAGTCACTCACCTAACTATGTACTGTAGGTTCAGAGAAGAAAAACACAGCCCCAACTCTCAAAGTATTTTTAGCCTGCTAACTGTGACACAGGCGATTTAGTTAATATTTATAGGTACTGGTTTCCTTCTCTGTAGAAAGGGGATAATATCTGCTTTATAAGAATATTATGAGAAATAAAATGATTTTGTTTGACTCTCATAACCATAATGAATATGGAGTTTTACGTTTCCACTCTGAGATGAGCACATTTTTGGTTCCATGGATTAAAGTAATTTTTAAATTTTAATATTAAATTTTTAGGTATTATTTGATGTAGGAAGAACTAAACTTTTCATTTTAGTTTCCAATATAAATGCTTGATATATTTACACTTGTATCCATTTCAACTGGTTAATGTATTTATTACATAATTGTAAAACTACATGAACAGCAATCATGCTTCTTTATGAAATTCTCAAGGAATCAGACCTCCTAAACTCTGTTTAAATTAAGCATGGTATGTTGTAGTTTTTAAAATATCTCTTTGTAAAATATTTCTTGAAAGCTCTAGACTACCAAGATTTGCTTCTTCCTTATCCCAGCATCTCTCTCTCACACACATACACACACATGACTCTTCCAACAAAGAAAAGGTTAAGAAACGATTTGATTGAAAAGGATAAGTTCAGCGCTGCCTGGTGTAGCTCAGTGGATTGAGTGTGGGCTGGGAACCAAAGGGTCACTGGTTTGATTCCCAGTCGGGGCACATGCCTGGGTTGTGGGCCAGGTCCTCAGTGGGGGCCACATGGGAGGCAACCACACATTGGTGTTTCTTTCTCTCTCTCTTTCTCCATTCCTTCCCATCTGTCTAAAAATAAATAAATAAAATCTTTAAAAATAAGTTAAAAGAAAAAAGAAAAAAAGAAAAGGATAATTTCAGAAAGACATAGATGACAACATGTTACCAACAACTAGAAGAAAAAATAAAAATTAATCTCATTTATTGATAATCAATACATTTCTAAACCTAACATAAAAAATATAGACTTGACAGTAATTTTAACAAAAAGGTTTTTGTTCACAGTATTAATTTGTATTAATGTGTGTTTTTGACAGTTTTGATGGACTGGATGCCCTATATTTAAATAAGTTATTGCATATTTTGTGCCTTTGCCACACTGCTTCAAGCAGGAATACAATATTATTTAACTAGAATGACAAAAAAGGTAAAAAAAAAAAAAGTAGAAAAACAGGCTGCTCTGCTTACTGCACCCTTCCAAGCAGGTTATCTGAGCCACTTTTTCTGATCAGATTACACCTTCCCATTATTTTTTATTTTAAGTGGAAAACTCCTTTAACAAAAATTCTATTGAGCACCTACCAAAATTTTAAAACTCCGGATATGAATCTTGTAACACGCTTTCCTTCTTATCAGTTTGCATTTGAAAGTACTTTGTTTATTCATTTACTTCTTCGTTGTCGCCAGCACTAACCTGAAAGACTAATTTCACTTTTGACTACACACCTGCCTAGCAGATCACCACTTTTAAGAGCACAGTTGGAAATGTGCTGTCCAGAATGGTAACTGATACACACATGTGACTTTTCAAATTTAAATTTTAGTTGATTGAACATTAATACGGTTAAAAGTTTAGTTCCTCCATTGTACCCAGCACATTTCAACTTAAATAGCCACATGAGGCTGGTGACTGCAATAGTAGACAGTGCAGGGAAAATGTCCATGACCACATTGAAAACAGGACTCTACTAAAATCAGTAACATTTCGGTTCCTGGCTTTTGGGCGATCACCGTATCATTCTACTTAGTTAACACAGAAATGTGCAAATTATACATTATTGGTACATAAACTTAGCAGAAGTTTGTCTCCTATATAGTAAAGACATTTTAGTGGTGAGAGGAATTCTGTTAACTTGTTTTTGTTTTTGTTATCTTTTTTCATTAGTTAAAACAAAGTGAATCATTGTTATTTCATGTCTTGACATTTATAACTTAGATTTATACATTACAAACCTCACTCACATCTCCCAGAGAAAATTTCTCTTTGAAGTCTTTGGGAGATTCAAACAGGAATGAAAGATAAAAGAATTTGCCAGGGGGCAAAATGTATTCCTTTTTATGTATCTCTAAAATGAAATAAAATATATTTGATGAATTGCTGGTCTATTTGCTCTTCTTTAGAACTTGCAAAGTATCTATGTTATTATGAAATATAGATGCAAAAGAAGAAACAAAACCCAACTTGAGTCCCTTAAGAAGGGGTAGGGATGTTAGAAGGCATAAGGGAGAACTTAGTAAAAATATAAAGTAAAAAGATTAGAATGTCTGGGCCTCTTGTTAATTGTTTGTTATAAGCCATAGTTTTATACAGAATTAAATGTTACTCGTGTTTCTGATATTTCATGTCTTAGGAATCTATCTTCATGAATCTGTGCTCGCTTAGACTTAAACAAATCCTTAACATTATTCTAAAAAGAAAAACACATTATCTGGCCTCAAAAGGTTTACGTATGAGTTTGATGTTAATGTATCCACGGCTGCTTCCCTATTGGTGATGTTTTATGGCTCCGGCTATGCTCATTTCACTTGTATATTTATTCTGAAATTTTATTTCTAAGCCTCCTGATGTTTATTTTAGGCAAAACATATTTAGACTTAAAAATTTAATCTAAGATACTTTTCTTTTTATTTTAATGGGTTTACTTAAGCTGATTGTATGTCATACTTTGTTATAGTAAAGCTTCATTTGGCATTCTGATTTATGCTTTTATGATTTATCATACGTGTAATTTTGTTTTGTGAAGATGGATTTTCTATAGAAGGGAGGTATGGCTTTTTATTGTCATAAAAACAACGGAAACCTCAATGATAGGCAGGCACAGAGAGAAGCAGAAATCGCAATTCATAGGTTCGGCCCCTTTCACACAATGACGAGATGCCTTCTCTACCCTTCATCCTTTCCATTAGCACAGGCAATAGACCCCTTTGTCCACTAATCCCAGTTTCTCCAGCTATAGCCCTCTGTGGGAAGTTCCCACTTTAACCTCAGCAGCGTTCGTTCTATGTCCCCACCTCCTCTGCTCCACATAAAATTAAGTGCATCCTGTGTTTAAAAAGCTCTGGACAAGAGGGCAAAGGGGGTCAAACACAAGGTAAGGGAAGTAGACTAGATTTTGGGTGGTGAGCACACGATAGATTATACAGATGTTGTGTTATGAAGTTGTTCAGCTGAACTTGATACAATGTTATTAACCAACGTTACCCCAATACATTTAATTTCAAGCAAGTGTTATCTTTCTCTGAAGGACAGTAGAGCCACCCCCTGATTAAAGCAAGGATGTGCTTTGATTTGCACATTGGACTGAGAAGAAGAGACAGATAAGGTTGTGTCTCAGCACCTGGTTGGTAAATGCCACTTGTCTCCAAGGCTGATAAAGCTTCTCCGCCCCTCCTGTATCACCTCTGATAGACAAATGTCAACTCAATGACAGAACACAGAGTAGAACAAAAACAAAGATCATTGATTTTTCTCTGATCGGAGGAGGCTAGTAGTTGGCCCAACACCCATAAGCAATACTACACTTTTGGTGTTGTGAGGGGTAAAACCACAGCCTCCCCAGAACAAAGAAAGTAATGGGGAATGCAGAACTGAAGGAGGCGGGACAGCGGCATTCTCTCATTGTCCCCTACAGAGAAAGAGAGGGAGATTTTCTGCTGTGGAGGCACTAAGAACAAACCCAGGGGTCCCCGTGAAGTGGCAGGTCACCGCCTCCGTCCCACAGAGCCAAGACCAGGGCGGCATCTAACCCTGTCCTGGCGAAAGGGGCAGGGCTGGTTAGGAAAGAGCTACAGTGGGGAGGAATAAGCAAGCAATGAAAGAGATCCGCTTTTATTTATCCTATTTTTGTAACATGGACTTTATTTAAAACATCAGCTGACTAGTATTGCCAACGTCTTTTCTTTTGCTTTCGTGCTTTATGCCCCATAAACTGGTGACTGAGTTCAGGAGTGACTTCACAGAGGTGTGGCCTGTGCAGTTGCACAGGGCCCTATGAAGAGCCGGACCCCATGCTTGCTTCGATGTGATATTGTTTCCACGTTGGAATCTTTAATACTTTTGAACAAGGGGCCCCGCATTTTGCACTGGGCTTCATCACATTATGCAGCCAGTCCTTATTAATCTTATCTGTAACAACATTCACCAGATTAGTTTTAGAGGCAGCCCTTATTTCCCCTCCTATTGAACTTCCACATTCCATGAGTCATCCAGGGTTGTATTTGTACGCCTTAAAGACCTTGTAAATCCTCTTTTCTCCATACCTGCTGCCACTTCCTTATTTTAAGACAACATAGTCTCTCACCTGGACCATTCTTGTAGTCCCAAGGTTCTTTCTGTTCTCTCTTTAGGACCCAATCTCTATATTGCTATAAGAGTTATCATATTAAAGCAAAGAACTAATCAAGATTGCCACTTATTTAAGTGATTGTTATTACTCATGGCAAATTACATTTTATAAAATCATTTTTCTATTTTATGTATGCTCCTAAGTGTATCTTATGTGACATATTTAATGTTTTTTTTTATTGATTTGGTAATGTCATTTTTTTTTCTTGAAGAATTTCTATCATTCTCTTTTTGTTTAATAGTGTTCTTCCTCTTTAAGAATAGATAATATCTACTTTTCAGAAGACTCCTTCAATATCTTCCATCTGATTTGTTGTCTGTGTTTGCATGTGTGTGAGGGACAGAAAGAGAGGAAGAGAGAGAGAGAGACTGGAAAGTTAAAAATCAATTCTCTGTGTGCTTGTACTTTATTTGTGCTATTCTGATTCTGATCCTTTCTTCTCGCAAGGCGTTTTTGTTGTAGAACTAGCATGAAAATCAGTGTCAAGTCTCTGATTATCAAGTTGATTTTGTCTCCTAGTTCATTCTCTTTCTGAAACAGAGCTTAAACCAGACGGTTGTGTTGAAACCTAGAGGTATATAGTTGGTAAGGAGTCGGTGTCCAAGACTAGTCCTGATTTAAGGCATTGTGCAATTTTCCTTTAAAATATATTGAAAACATTTTTTTAAATGTTACTGACTTTTTAAAAAATATTTTATTTATACATTTTTTAGAGAGAGGGGAAGGAAGGGAGAAAGAGAGGGAGAGAGTCATCAATATGTGGTTGCCTCTCCTGAGCCCCATACTGGGGACCTGGACCCCAACCCATGCAGTGTCCTGACTGGGAATTGAACTGGCGACCCTTTGGTTTGCAGGCTGGTGCTCACCACCAGCACTGAGTGTCATCCACCAGAGCTGAAAACACTTTCTAAATATTCGTGTTAAGCTGCTAGTAAGAATAGGAAAGACAATGTTCTTCATAAATGATTGTTGATTATGATGTAGTGTTTGTTGATATTGCTCCTGGAGTGCATGCAGGAGGGTGAAGATAGATTTGATCATCCTATCATCATAGCTGTTGATTTTCAAAAATACTGACAGAATTAAAAGCAAGCACACCCACTGTTATATATTGCAAAAGTTGATGGAATGCTCCATGTACCCAAAAAGTATTATTGGTGGATAATGATGTTTAGGAAGATAAAATTCTTGCAGCTAAAGAGTCAGTTATCTAGCTGAGTGGTTCATGTCTGTGTTTGCATGGGTATCCTTTAGCAAATTATGTTTTGATGATGATGACTGTAAATGGGGGTTCAGACCTCACAAAGAATTATACAGTGTTTATTGTTGTATTCTTTTCCTGAGCCCCCACGAGCAACTTTCAATGAGTTGCACGTGGAGTCTGCTAGGCTGACACACCACACGCGCGTGATCAAGCGGAGACAGAATAATAAAAGTTTTAAAGCACAATTATGGGGCGTAGCCAGGAGAAAAGCAAATGTACCCCAGCATTTGAAAACACATAGCTACTTCTAGAGAATTAGCTTAGTGATAGGTACTTGCATGATCTGAACAGTTTCAGAAAGGGAGAAAGTCCTGAACCCTCTACTGGGATTTGTTATGGTTTGACTACCATACGTTCTTCCACTTCAGGAATCAATTTGACTTTTGACAACTATGTAAACCAGCCAGTATATACATAAAATAAAATAGATCCATTAAAGTTGCCTGAAAAATAATGAAACATAATTCTCAAAGAATCCACTTTATATCCATCCATTGCTATTGGCTTCGATCTTTATAATTCCTAGCATCTGTGTAAATCATTGAGCTAGCTTTGTCGATGTCTCCTCAGCAATCTAAAGCTATCCTACCTGGAAAATGTACAGTATGTTTGGGCTATATCAGCAATTCAAGTTTTTCTGCCTGAATGTGCATCTGCAGTACCACTGAACCCAAAATATGAAGGTGTAATGAATTGGCTTTAATGGTTTCTTTACCTCCTTAAATGCTTTTGTTTTAATTGGGTTATACCACACTCTATCCTGAACTACATCAAAAAGTTCACAGCGTTGATTCTAATGGTCTCTTTATAATCACTGCATAATGAACAAGGTCTGACAGTACAGTTTCAGAGGCCACAATTAGTGATTGTCTTCATATTTTTATGAAACAGAAATACTAATTAAGGGTTTTCTTAATATATGGAAAGTGTATATGCATGCATGTGCTTCAGCATATGTGTGTATGTGTGTGTATGTCAATTAGATAAATGCTTGGCAAAAATAACATTTAGGATATGTTATTTTTATATCATACATGTATATGTATATTCAGGGAATGGCAATAGTAGGTTTACAGTTGTGAACACATGAAATATACAGTTAATTGTTATATTTGTATTTATTACTTACAGTATTATTAATTATTATTCAACATTTTGGCCATCCCTATATGAGTGTATATATATGTATACATACATTGTAGGAAAAAACTATGCAATAAATTCTCAAATTATTTGCCAAATGCTGCCTTTCCAATTTAGTATGTATTCTCATAAGTGTATCTAGCACTTATGGATCATCTCTCTCTCTTTGTCTCTCTCTCTCTGGTCTGGAGTCAGAACAACAAATTCGTATTGGTAACAATTAAAATGCTCTAATGAGAAGAGTTAAAGTCATGGCATATGCTTACTTAACAGATTTAGACAGCCTGTTTTTCGTTATAAATACATCCCTGTGCATAAAATCTTTATAAAATTGTCTTAGCGCTGACATTAAGGGGAAAAAAAGAGCAAGGAATCTAACAAATCCTGGAAGTTGGGGAGGAGAGACAGCTGTGTTTAGCAATCTGAAGCACTTATTATACAAAATGCCCGAAATGATTATTCTTACCACTTCCAATATTGGTTCTCCAAAATATTGATTTATTTTTTAACCAAGGTAGTGAGAAAATTTAATCTGGTTTTAGTGATTTAAATTTGAGTTTCTTAAGTAAAAATAATACTATTTATTTTTGAAGAAGCTTGATGACAAGTTCCCTATCAAAAGACGAATAGACGACACATTAACTTTGTAGTAAAAAGACGCCTGAACCTCTTTTATACAAATTAAATTGTACATACTTATACTTATTTTTCTCAGTTCTCTTTTGAAATTTCAACTTAAACCGTATTTTGAATCCTGCTTCATTATCCATTTCTTTCTTTATTGTTATTTACTCTATTAATATTCTCAAAAATTAAAGTTAGTTAAAGCACACATTTATACCTGAAAATTCCTTTTATTTTTAATAATAGTGCAATATTTTTAGGTATTATAAACAAAGTGCATTACAAAGAAACATTCACATTATATTGTTTGCAATGTGAGGTCAGAAGAACAGACAAATGAAAGACAGATGGAAACACAGATGAGGTCACGTGAAGGAAGAGAGAATAATCCAAGAAAAAGATATTTAATGACTGGACCAATGTTATGGGGAAATGAGCAGAAATGAGCCAGTTAGGAGTAGTATTTCTGAGAGTAGAAAAGCTCAACATAGATGAACAGAAAACATTTAAATTTTAAACAGGGGGCAATTAGAAGCCAGCGAAAGGATCTAAGGGGGTAATAATGTGTTTGAGCAAAGTAAAAATGCTCTCCATGTTGGTAAATCTTAATCATTTCTTGCTGTGATAATTAATCAAACAGCTAAACCCTAGCCACTCACCTGCTTCAAAACATAAATCTTACTTTATGTGCACAGCAAATTACCCATTCATGCACACATAAACAAATACACAAATTCTCCATGGGATGGAGGAGATGTTCAATATCTGCCTTTAGTGGAAATAATTACTATTAATTTAAGATTAGGGCACCATAGACAAACTGTTAGCATTCCTGTTTTATTTGACCGCATCTAAACGCAGCCGTGTGAGGGGCACTGGTGGGAGCTCTCCCACTGCTGCCAACGGTTGCTGAAATCACACACATTTCAGTCCCATTCATTCAGCGTGAAAACATCATTAGCATTGTACTGAGGGGCTGGGGCAAGCTCAATCCTGGCTGTTTGATCTCTCAAGTCAAATTAGGAAATCTAATCAGAAGCAATTTACTATTTGTTGAATAAAGCCTACTATTCTGGTCAAATTTTGACATGGTGCTCCTTTTGCTTGTCTTATAAGCAATGATGAATTTAACTTAAGGAAAGTAAAAATTAGATATTTGAAAGTAGGTTTTTTTTCTGTCTCTTACAAATGTCTTCAAGTGTAATACTTTGAAAAAAATCAATAACAACTTTAAATAAACAAGATTTCATCAGCACCTGTTACTTAATCATTAAATATGAGGTATTCTTCTAATTACTGCAGATACATTACCCTCTTCATCCTCACAACATCTTTATGATTTAGGTATCTTTATTCCCATTTTCCAGATGAGGAAACTGAGGCATAGAAAGGAAATATAAATTATTTAAAATCACTTAAGGTTACATAGCTAATCAGTTACCCATCCTGAATTTGGATCTGACTTTGGAGTATATGGTCATTGCATAAAGCTAAATGTAAAAACAAAACAAACAAACAAAAAAAAACAACAACAACAAAAAAAACAAAAGAAAGATAGAAGAGGAAAGAGAAAGTAAAAAGAAACCAAAATTGTTTCACTCTAAGATATTTACAGGCAATCTTATTTTATTCCTAGAGGTGAGAACATAGCTAGTAAATTCCAGAACCAAAATAAATTTAAAATGTCAGGTCTATGAAAGTCAGTATGTCAGTGGTCTACCTGGGACTGGAAGTTGTATATTCTTCGGTCTGAAACTCTGTCCATATTTACCTTGGAGAATAACTTATTAAAACAAACATAATTCTTTATATCTGAATTTTTCCTACTGTTTGAGTTGAGGATAATAAAGGGTATAGGAGGAACTATAAAAAAGCTTTGTTCTATTATACAACATTTGTTTACTACACAAAATAAAATTATGTTACACTTAACTTTATATGTAACTAAGCAAGTTTTGGGAATGTATCTTCTGTGTGAACACATACTGGGTGTGGCAAATGTTGGAAGGCTAACACAATCATAATATTTAGTTTAAGAGTTTAGTTATATGCCTTTCATTTAGTTTTGGGCTTCTCAAAACACAGTGATCCACTGATATTCACAATGAACTCTTACTTCAAAGCCATGCTTTAGAGTCGTATTTATATTTTTTGGCATGGGATCAATATAGACTGCTTAACTATTTTACAAATAGAATAATATTTTTGTTCTGTCAGGTGTATTTAGTCTTCATAGAGTAGTAAAATAGTTGTTTCCAGAAAATATGAATTGAATATTATGAAAGTAACAAATATATGTCCCAGGAATTGATGACTGTTTAAATAATGGTTTATAGTTTAGGAATTTCGGGCACCAGTGTAAGAATTGCATTATTCGGACTTGTAGGGCTCTCTGCTTCCATTCATAGTGCTGAGAGAGAATTTCAAGTGAACATGAATAATGCCAATTGCTTGTTAGACACCTTGGGGCTCTTTGTGTACTTACCATTTCACATTTTCTTTCCCTTTGCATCTTTGTTTTCTGTTGATGTGTGTGTGTATATATATATATATATATATATATATATTTAAGTAGACTTTAAGCCACATTCAGGCAGGCATGATCTCACTTAGATCTTGTTTGTTTCCTTACAGATTAAAAATAATAATAATTCAATAAAAGCAAAATAAAATACCTATCTGGTTAAAACAATAAAAAGTAACACAATAAACTATTAGCTATTAATTAGTTAATTGTAAGATATATCCTATTATGACCTCTGCAAATTGCTCAGAGTTCTTTCAAATTATTTCTGCATTATCATGAAAGTTGACATGCCTGATGCATGCATAGATCCTTCGCAGGCAGTTAGTGTATTTTCCTCAAGTGGAAACTTGACCATTCTCAACCCTTTCTTATGTTCAACCAGTGATCTTCAACCAGTGATCTCCAGGACGATAATCTACTGAGGTAAGAGTGTATAAGATGGCATTCCTAGACACAGGTTTTGAGAGTCTGGGAACTTCTGACATTGACTGCAGAGAGAGGTGTGTGTGCCTCAGTTTTGGGGCAGAAAACCTATAGCTTTTAATCAGGTTGTGAAAGAGATACCTGGCAATGAAGTGTCAAGAACCACTGATCTATGGGTAAGGACTGAAGAGCTGTGTGCAGGCAAAATGTATCTGTTTTTAATAATTCTGGAAATGGCGTAGTAGGAAGCCAGATACAACCAAAGTGCAAGCAGTTGTGTGTCTGTACATGGAAAATAGAAACAAGGAAAGAACAAGGATGTTAATTTGTTAGTGCAGTGTCTATGAACTATTATTTGATGAATAAATACAAAATAAAAATAGGTTATATCTTTTTGCTGATTAACTGCTTTTTTAAAATTATTCATTAGCATCATTTTTGTGCTTATTTTATGCAAGGCACTACCCTAGGTTTTGTGAGATACAAAAATATAAGCTCCAGTGGTTTTTCAATCAGGGAAATTACATTTTATATGCTTTTTAAGTTACAAAATGATCCTAAAAAGTTACTCGATAAAGAACGTAGTAGTTAAGGTTTAGTTTAGGGGAAAAAAAATCTCTGGCAGATTGAGCTGTTAGTTATGTCTTCTTGGAGTCAGCTAGATTCTGCGTGACAGAGTGGACTCAGATGTAAAGAAAGTGTGTGTTTCAGAAGTGGGAACTGCAAGAGCACACACTGAAGTGAGACTCCCCTGGGCATCTTCCAGGGGCACTGAAAACTAGCGCAGGAGAGACCAGTTTCCAGTGTGGGAACAAGCATTTGTACTGGCAATTAACTGTTACCTTGAAAATTATTTTTTATTAGAAGGCTGCCTTAGTTTTCCAAGGCTGCCATAAGAAAGTACCGCCATGACAAAATACAAACGAAGTCTGTATGGATTAAGCAACAGGAATTTACTCTCTCGCAGTTCTGGAGGTTAGAAGTCTAAGATGAAGGTGTTGGCAAGTTTGATTTTCCCTCAGGCCGCTCTCCTTCGCCTGCAGATGGTTGCCTTCTGGCTGTGTCCTCACACGGTCTTTTCTCGCTGGGCGCACATGCTCATCGCTCTGTGTGTCCAAATTTCCTCTTAGAAGGACACCAGTCAAACCGGATTAGGGCCCTCCATACCAGCCTCATTTTAACTTAATTGCCTATTGAAAGACCCTATTTCCAAAGAGTTTCATTCTGAAGTACTGGCACTAAGGCTGAAGCATACCAATTTGGGGGAGATACAATTCATCTCATAACAGGGCCAAAAGTTCATCTGTAAAAAAATTAATGTTATAATATCTTAAACTAGAATAGTATGTTACATTTAATGATAATGTAAGATATAGGGATAAAATTTAGTATGCTCAATTAAGTTTTATTGACTATAATGGTTTAGCATATATACTGAATATTTTAAAATGCATTACATTTCATTTAATCTTTACAATTACGGGATGAGAAAATAAGAGCAATCTCACATAGTGACATACCTGAGGTTCAAACTCATGAAATTCTGACACTCAGTATATTGCTTTTTCTACCACAGCTGTCGTCACACCTGTATACTTCCTATGTGTGCCTACTCTAGAAGATTTGTGATTCTATTCATTTTAGTTTACCTTAGTCTCACGTGTTTCTATACATGTACTGCTATATATACATCTAAATGTATGTAAATGTATGTCATACTGTATAGGCTGTGTCTGTTCATAAAATATACTCAAACTCTGGTTTATGTGACAATTTCTAATATCTCATAAGCCTCTCCTATTTTTAATTGTTTGGAACCTCTTTTATATTAATAGAATGAGCTTTAGTTGTACAAGATTTTGCAAGTGTTTGATAGTTAAATTTTACATTATATTTTGGAGCATTTTGGCAGCACGTTTTGTCAAACGAAGGTAGAGGAATCTGCCTGAGATTTCACAGCTGCCCTAATTAGCTGATACTCTTTTGAAACTTTGGGAATCAATAGCACAATCTGTTGTAGATATAATTTTGCAACTAACAAATATATGATATTTTGGGTTCATGGAAAGTGGCCAGAGCTATATTCATGTGACTAAACTAGCTATTCCTTATATTTTAGCTAATCATGTTAATCAAAATTACATACTTTTTTAGCCTTAAGATATTTCAGTCTTAATCAACTCAGCCTCAAAATAGGTTTGGGAGCTGTATTACCAGGGAGCGGCTGCGTTCGACGGTTGTTCTGAGTGCAGGATTTGAAATGCGGCTGGTTTGGAAGTCTGGCTTTCCCACACATTAGGTGGTGAATCTTAAACAAGTTACTTATCTTCTTTGGAAATGGGCATCAGACATGCATTTCACAGGCTGATGTGATATACCAAGCTTTCAATACATTCAGAGTTCCAGGTGTGTTACTTAACGCTCAATACATAAAGCTGCTGCTATTTATTTTGCCATATACATACTTTAAATATTTTTCAAAAATTTGCAATTGAGTAGCGGTAGATGTCAACTGCTATGGTTGTTTAGTATAGATTGCTAGTGTGCTAAAACACTGGCAAATTAACAAATTGCCAAATCTGAAGGCACAGTCCCTGAGACTGCCTTCATTTCTGACACTACTTGCCAATTTGGGGGGTTTACAAAACCACTCTCAGATATAATCTATCAGTGGAGGTCTTACAGAACTCAGTGTAAGCCAAGACACTCATAGCTAGTGTTTATTATAGGGAAAGGGCACATACTCAAATCATGCAAAGAAAGAGATGCGCAGGACATAATCTAGGAGGGTTCCACATGCAAACTACTACCCATATCCAGAGGGTATTTTGTCTTCCTGACATTGAGGTGTTACAACATGCAGAGAGCATTGCCAATGAGAAGCTCTCTTCGGGCCCTGGTATCTGGAGTTTTCATTGCAGTTTCAAAACATAGGCCTTGTTGAAGATTGATTGCCGATGATTGAACTCAGTCACTAGGTTGCTTGATACCAGGTGACCCAAAGGCCCCATCCTAAATCACATAATTCATCTTCCTAGCATAGCCAACCCACTCCCTGAGACTCTTGGGTATGACCAGCATCATTCTGAGGTCTGGTCTGGACAGCCCCTGCCTTCAATAAAAGTGCTGCAATAAGGCATGACATGGATTACCTCCCAGAACCTGAAAGCAAAAAGCCGTATCTCTCTGTACGTGTGGCCAAATTATTTACAACACAGTTTTTGTGGCATTGTTATTTTATAAGAACCCAGCAAGCTGATTAGTAAAGTAATATAACATATATTAGTGAAATAATATAAAATATTTTATATAATATAAAATAATACAAAATGTTGTTATTGTGAAGATTTTCAAAGTATAATCTTCAATAGTCAATGTTATAATAATGTTTTTAATGTTATAAAGACACTTGCAAGCTGAAGTGACAGTTGTGTGACCTTCAGAACGTGAATGCTATAAAAAGGCCTCTATAATTTTCTCTGTCTGTAAAAACATCATTAAGTTTGAAATCACCATATATACCCATAAAGATTAGAACACATACATATTACAACATATACCTGTAAACATTTTCCAAAAAAGTACTGAGCTCTGACTAGAACATTAAAATATCTGCTTGATTGTTCATTTGTAGTGAAAGAGCATGAATTCAACAGCTCATAGCTGTCAATTTGGGGAATGCGTTTTTGGCACCAGGCGTGTAGTTTCTATGTTTATAGTTGAAAGATTAATAAATATTGTCACCAAAAATTATTAGTGTGGGGGAAGGTGATCTAAACAATTAGCTAAATGTGACTGAGAAGCATTTTGTAAATTTTAAAATGCAAAAAGAATAATTTGTGGCTATACTTCATAGAACTAAGAGGTTGAGTTATAAGTTTCTATCCTAAGATATCATAACAGGACACTGTGAGATGTAGAAATATTCTCAGTAGAATAATTATGTAAACAAAAACACTCCCTGGTGATTAAGTTTATGAAATTATATGCAGAAGACTTTCAAGGTGAAATTCAAAGCCACAGAGCCAGGCCTTAAATCTCTATAAACAATCATCAAGGCCAGTAAGGCTTTGTTTTCTTGATGGTGTAACCAACACCTATTTCTATTAAACTATTTAACTTAGTAAAATACATACATTTATGTTTAAGTTATAAGTTTCCAGTTTGGCATTAGTAATAGGAATTATCCTATGTGTCCATATCAAACTAAAGTGAGCTACAAGATCTAAGCACATAAATGCCAATAATTAGTACTTGTCATAAAGTTTCTCTCACATATAAGTCTGTTGGAAAATTTTGAAGTCGTGGGTCAATTAAAAATCTTAAGTGAGTTATCATATGCGTATCTATATGCAAATAAAAATGATAGTTTTCAAGTGAGCCTATCCTAAATTCAAACTCAATTAATATTATATTAACCAAAATTTGGAGACATTAACAATTTAGCAGAAATAAAATATCAACTTTTACTTAGGTCTAGAGAGAAAGTAAAACACAAAGGTATTTTGTAGATATTTAGGATTTGGAAATTTGACTTTCGTGACTTGGAAAAATATTTTTTTTTCATTGTTAAATTAGTTTCGATATATGGTAGTGAATTTGTTTCTCTTACCTCTAGTTAGATGTTATCAATTACTAACTTTAAATTATTTTCCAAAGTTGGTCCATATAAACACATCTATATATTATTTAAGCCATTTTCAAGTATATATTAAATTACACATTGATAAATTACACAAATGACAGTAGCTGGTTGACTTTCAAAACTATCATTGCCTGAAAACCTGGCTTGTACTTTATTTTAAAATTAAAGGTATATCTTGAATGTAAGACAGAAAATAAACAAGAAAAATATTTTTTGCAAATATTTTGACTTTTCAAGACAAATATAGTAGTACTTATAGCCTTTCACACATGGTGGCATTCTTATGTCCCATAAAAAATAATAAAGCATCATCAAATATTTTAAGAAATATAACAGTGCCTACTTATAATGACATAAAATATGCAGTTTTATTTAACATTGATATAAAATACTTCAAATTGTGTTTTCAAGAAAGGTGTGGAAGCAAAATCTGTTGATAGATAGGATATATAATTTAATATTATGATAATACTCATTAGGGTTTTAGCTATGGCATTTCTCATAGATCTCCTTTGACTTACTTTGGGTTTTACTGCTTGTGAATTATTGAAACTTGATTCATTTATATGAGATATGTTTATCTCAATTCAGTTCAAAGTGAATTTCCTTTATTTTCCCATGCAAGAGCTCATATTGAATATTCAGTGGGACTATAATCAATCATGTTGTTGCTTGGGAAACACATTTATAAATTTAATATTGTACAGATCATTTACATTTCTATTAAATAGAAAACACAAAGTTTTATTTTATTAGGCTAATGAAACAATATGGAGTATAATCTGAGCATACGTGATTCAAGAATTCCACAATCCTAAGTAAAATAATATGCATTCAATATCTAAAAGCTAAAAATAACCCTAAAAAGCCATCTTCTCTGTTTCAGCGGAGCCATATTTAAATACGAATTGGATACAAACTGTCTGAATTCAGCACCATTACTGCATATAACTTTGAAGCTTGCACAGAAGACATTCCACAAACTTACTTAGTAAGCTACTTCAGTATCTGAAGCTTTTCACTGCAAATAAAGTAAACCTCCAACTAGGGTTTATTCCTCTGATTGCCACCACCCCTTCTTTCACAGACTTAAAAAATTACCAGTCATTTTCTTGGAAGATTCTTTTCTAAGCCTAAAGATTTCTATTGAACTACATTTAACTATACCTCTTTGGAGCTACATTTACTGATTCTTTGAGAGGCAATATAGTCATATACCCCTGCCCTCCTGGAGTTTAGAGATTAGTAATCACACAACTAAACAATTGCAAATGTGATAGCCAATGTAAGGAGGAGGTGCAGAGTTGCCTGAGGGCCTACCTGAGAGGAACACAGCTGAAAGCGAAGGCAGGTAATACTTCTATAAGAAGAGATGCTTGGGTTGAGATCCGCCAGTAGTGTAGTACGTAACTAGATTAATAGGAGAAGCCAATGTTTCTTAGAGTGTTTTCCAAGTGTTTTCACAGACACTGAAGCAGTAGAGGTTTGAAATAAAAATTGATTTTAATTGTGAAAATGTGCAAACGTGTTATGAAAATGTAGGAATATCAAATATTTTAAATGACAAAGAATCTTCTTAATAACTGGGTGGACGGGGGAATGGTGGGGGGAAATGGAGACAACTATACTTGAACAACAATAAAAAAAGTAAAATAAGAACTAAAGACTAAAAATTCCATGATGTAAAGGGGAATGGATGAATTAAGATACTGTTAGTAGAATTACACAGTTAAATTATTTGAATTTTGAAGAAGATACAGAACGCCAAATCTCTATAGAAAATGTACGATGGAGACACAGGTCCACTGTAGTTGGTAAAATAGGTTTAAAAGTAAACCCAAAGCAATGGTTTGACAAGTATTAAGACTTTTCCTGAACATACGTGTAACAGTATAGGCTTTGAGATCAAAGGACTAAGGTGGACTAGGTGCCGTGTTTTCTGCTCTCAAGCATTCGATGGTCTACTTAGCAAGTCAGACAAGAAAAAGGACTGACTGACCTTAGCACAATGTGGTAAGTGCTAAAATCTTGGTTAGCACAAAGGATCATCGATGTATTAAAAGTCAAGAAATTTCAGGAAAGACTTCATGGAGGAGTTCAACCTTGAAAAAATACAGAAATTGGCCAAGAAAAATTGGTCTAGTAAAAATTGGTCTAATAGCTGAAAGAGTTTTCTGACAGAAGGAGCAACGACAGCAATGTAAGTTGGTAACTAGAATAAATAGCAACTTGTTCAATGTGGCAGGAAGGAAAGTGTGCAGAGGTTGGAGATGAAGGATAGGCAGCTGAAAATAAGGGCTGGAACTATCATCAGGTGTTTTGCATAATCTAAGAAATTTAGAGATCCTACTGAATTCAAGGGGAAGGTTTGAAGATTGTTAAATAGGGGAGTAACACAGATTGACTTGCATTTCATTCAAATGTCTCTGGTAGCATAAAAATAGTGAATTAAAAAAATGCATACACATAAATGCATGCATAGTCACATAAATGCACAGGACTAAAAGCAAGGAGGACAGTTGATTATCTATTGCACTAACACAGGAGTGAATTGATGGGAGCCCGAGATAAAGGGGATTTGTGGCAAATTTTGAACCAGAGGGAAATGTTGGATTAAAGATATCTAGCAAGGATTAAATTGGGGTACTACACGATGGGGAAGGTTGTGGCACTATCTAATTTCACTTATCAAAGGACCACAATAAGATCAACAGGTTTGGGAATAAGATGCTGAGTCCACCTTTAGCCTTGATGAATGTTAAAGATCCCCAGGACATCTAAGTGTATGTGACATAGACACCCAAGTCTGCTAACTGCTTACATTTACGGTGTGAAAGCTCAGAAGAGATATGTGGATGATACATACATGCCGACAACAAATGAGTGGTCATTGAAAATCGTGTCATATCTCCATTTGAAAACCTTTACTTCGTCTTACTGCTTGTTGCATTAGCAAGGACTTCCAGAATGAGGTTGAGAAGGAGCGGTGAAAGAGGACATTCTTGCCTTGTACCTTAGCAGGAAAGCTGAGTCTCACCGTTAGGTATGATGTAAGCTGTAGTTTTTTTTGTTATAATCTTTATTAAATTGAAGAGCCTTCTCTCCTATGATACCTTCTTAATTAGTAAAAATAGTCTAAAAGTTAATGTTGTGTATGTTAAACAAATAATCAAACTTAAAAGATACCTTAGCAGGTAAATTTGAAATTTAAAATTACCAAATTTTAAATAAAGAATCAATTGCACAAAATAAGAGTGGGCAAACTTGAGCTTGAAGAGTATTAAAACCTGCAGAATTGAATTAACTATTATATCCTAAGCAATAACATTGTAAGGCGACAACAGGAAGACACACGTATGCACAGAGAGAGAGAGAGACTATCAAAATTAAGAACAAGCAAAACATTCCTCACAAAGCCTCTAACTTTCAATAATTGACATGTCTTCATATTTCAAAGCTCCACCCACATGAGAATATAGTTTAGGGTTATCAATACAACAGTACAATTAACATAGTGAATTGTATGTACATGATATAATATAAAGTATAGTAAACTGAACTGAGATGCTTTAGGAAAGATATAAAAATTCCCTTTAAGTTGAACAACTTATCATGTGAAAAAGAGAATTATGTTTATTTTTTATTACTCTGGATAACCAAGTAGGAATTATGAGGAGACATATTTTAAATTAATGTGAAAATTATCGAGATACATATTTTAAAATAGCATATAAAATAAATTTGCAAGACTGATAGTTTTCAGTAGATAAAATGTTTAACTTTCAAAATATTGAATTCTTTGCCACCACTAATATTCTAGAAGTGTCTAAAAATCCAGCTACTAGTGTTTTCTTTAGTCTCTAGGATTATATAGGCCTTAAATTATTTAAATTATAAAGAAATGTTCACCAATGCTAGCACCCCACTAAAAAAAATAAACCACTGGAATGTTTTTTATTTCGGACGCAGTTTATATTAATTTGAATATCAAGCATCATTTTTTAAAGAAAGGAGGAAAGCGGGGAATAAGGAAGAGCAGAGAGAAAAAGAGAATGATTCAACTTCACTAGTCAGGTCTGCACATTTTTATCTATGTCTATCTATCTATATCCTCAGCTTATAACACACAACACACAGAGTAGAGTATCAACTACAAAAGTACAATCTACTTTTTGTTCACTTTCTAGATTCGTGGTTAAAACCCAGTGTTTTAGAGTATATTCTAGTAGCATTTTTCCTCACCAGTGCAATAGTTGCAGCAAATCTCTTCACGTTTTTTTTTTTTTTTATGAGAAACAGAGCACAGTGGGAAAGATAAAATAAATAAAGAACAACAGAGGCTTACATTTCATTATTAGGCAGATGACAAAGATACTAAATTATGATCTTTTACTGTATTAGAAAGAGGTTGTAAACTTACTATGTACATAATTATTTTATCCACTCTTCTGGACTTTTAAAAACAAGAAATGAAATATGCAAAAAATGAAATGAGCAAGTAGGCTGGAATGAAATGAAAATGGAAGATTTTTGTTATTAGCGAATATATTGAGATATTCAATATTAAAAGCCAGATTGGTGAGACACCTCTCAAAATATGTTCAAGTCTGTTTATTCTCTAAACATTTATTTAATACATACTGTACTCCAGAGAATGTGCTAGAAATTGGACACCAACAGGAATAGTGCTGTGTTTAGGGTCTTTGGTTTGCGGGGATGAGTGTGTGGGGAGGGCACTGGGGTATTAATTCAAGCTACCTCAAGTTTTGCAAGATTATTTTGAAATAATTTTGGGAATACGTGGAACAAAAGTCTCAGCAAAGCCTTGGCAAAGCTGGGTCTCACAGAGATGGGAGTATATTTTCCTAATCACGAGAGACTCAGTGACTCAAATGTACTGCTAAGGACTGGAGCAGCAAGCATCCATGGATCTTCACTCTAGTGGTATGCTGTAAAGAGATTAGTTTGCTCCTCCATTTCTTACTCTCTGAGATACTATACTCCTCCTTGTTTTATCGTCTAATGGCTTTATCTTTTACTTTGCATTATGCAAGTTTTCACTGCCTTAAAGGTTTTGTCAACCCTCCTTTGTTTCAACTCTACTTCTTCAGTCTGTTTTCTAATTTTTCATCTTCTTTTCACCTTCAGGTCTGCTTTCAACTTGGGTAATCTTTTCATGTTGTCTATCTCAAATTTTACAGAAATACTTTAAAAAAACACACTCTTCTACCAATCATGTGTGCAGACACACATACACACATTCCTTTTATCTTCTTTGTCTCTTTGTTCTTTCTCCTCCTTCTTCCCCTCTCCCTACTGCCTTCCCCTCCCCCCATCTCTCTCTCCCCCTTACGCCAGGGAAAGTTTGAAAACACTTTTAAATTAAAAAGGAAAGAAAGAAAGAAAAGATTAGAAGTTGTCGTATCTATCTCACTCATCTAAATTATTTATTATTTCTGCATTTTATTGTATTGGGCTATTTTAAAACTCTGGAGGTTGTAGAAAAGTAATAATAATGGAAATGGTCCTTAAATATGAGAAATAAATTGTTCCAGTGGAATACTATTGCTTATTGCCCTGTGGGCTGTGATAGTTCTGCATCTATTGAAAATTAATTTCTGCATTCCTTGTGTCCTATATTTATCTCCTTTGAACAAATTGAAACATCTTACTCATTTCCTAATTCATTAAAGAGCTAAATAAATTATTTGGCAAGCTTTTTTATTCTTATAGGGGACCACGAGTAAACACTCTGTTGTAAAATTTATCCTTTAAAACTTTTTTTTTTTTTTTAAACTAGACCCAGGGGTTATCGTTCAGCTTTTGGAGAGGTAACTATCACACCCCAAGCAGCTGTGACTGAGAGGTTAATTGGTGGGCAAAGGATGTTGGTGACCAGACCATGTAGGACCTTGTACAAAGTTTTGAAACTTTGGCACTCATTCTGAGTGAGAAGTGCCAAATTGATTGGTGCTTTAAAAGGATCACTCTGGATGTGGTTTTGACAGAAAACAGGAGGTCAAGGGTAGAGACCAAGAAATCAATTAAAAGGCTATCACAGTTATCTGGATGAGAGGAGGTGATCCTTTGGCCAATCAACCAAGTGGTAAAATAGAGCATTTTAATCAGTTTCTGGGTATCTTTTGAAGGTTGAGCCAACAGAAATTGCTATTGAATTAAGTGTAAGGCATGGGAGAAGGAGAGAAATTAGACATTACATGAAGATACTGGACTTAAATTAAATGGTGAAACTTTAGGGAGTGTGTTGGGGGTATTTTTATATAAATTAAGCTTAACAAACTTATTAAATTTTTAAGTATGGATGTTGTGGAGGAAGCCAGACAATGAGGAGAGAATTCTGGGCAAGAGATATAATACTGGGAGTCATTAGCATCTATATAGTATTTTAATAATAAACATTTATAGAAATACAAAAAGACCACCCAAATGAGAACTAAGAGAAGCTATTAATTCAGAGCTTATAATATCAAGGGAGTCCCTCACCATCACTTGTGTTTGGCAGGCTTCATGGCGAGCAGGGAGTGGGAAAGCTTTATAGTAGGGGACAAACGAGAAAAGGAAGGCTTCGGATGTGCTCAGATTCAAGGTCATTCGGATAGAAAAGCTGGGTGTGGACTAACTCGAAGGGGGGCCTCATATCAAGAAGGCTTTTTTTTTGGCTTTTTCTGTTTGGTACTAAGTTGAAAGGGAAGGGGGAAGAAGTGGCAAAATAACAAGCATTTGTTGACAAAGTCTGACCTTTCTGGAACAATTGTTTCAGAATTGTGGTTTGGCATTCTGGATATCTGCGTGGGTCAGAATTCTGTCCTTGTATCTGGTTTGGCCATTGTCTGTTTTCATATTCAGTCTCTCACACTGGATGGAGGGACGCTGGGAGTAAATGTGGATGGAGAAGGTAAGAGTGGGATGAAAGATTTACTGTAATGGCATTTACAGTCATTGTACGTAGAGTTTTTTGGTTGCTACATTGGATGGGGCAGGGGAATGGTTTCATGACTCCTGGGGGCGATTTCAAGCCCTGTGCTTTTGCGTGTTTCCAGTGGTGCTACTGTCCCAAGTCCAGTTCTTCTCTGCCCGGACACAGCTAAGTTAAATACTCTTGTTGACTTGTTAAAGGATCTGCAGTAAAAATAATCAAATGCCTTGTATGTGAATCTTAAGTATTAGATTATTTTATGGAGATAGCTTAGCTATGAGTCAAGGTCATTTGGAAAGTCAGGGAGGTTTGAAAGGGGAAACACTTGGGCACTGCCAGCATCATAATTGATTAGTACTGCCATTGTTATAGTTTTGCCCACTCTCTCTTTCACTCTTTTCTTCTTTCATTGTGTTCTGTTGTCAGATTTTTCTCCCCTAAACCTGTGGCCCTTTAAAGAACAACTTCCAATTAAGCAAAGCCCTGTACTTTAAGTTTTAAAGGACTCTCTGTGGGGCGAGGCTCGCTCCCAGCCCTCTGGCACAACGCTGCATTTTAAACTGTCCCACTGTTGTGTGGCCTTTTACTGCCGCTCCTTAGCTCTCTGCTCTCCAGCGCTGCAGCTTTTCATTAGAATTCTGGGCACGATGCATCGTGTTGGCACCCCCATCCTTCCTTTTATTACCATGCCCTTCCTTTTACCCCCTTCTCTTTCGCTTCTGCCTGAATCTTTTGTTATCCGGCTTCTTTTACCCTCCCGTCTTGCTTCCTGGTCCTTTGTCTTCTTCTGTTATGATTTATGAATATGCCCTGTTCTGTCCTTCTTCAGCCCATCTGTTCCCAAGTGAACTGCCTACTTTAAACCACGGTCAATATGTTGCATAACTTCTTGACTTTATTTGTAATTGAATTCTTAAGTAGAACACTGAGATAGCTCTCCTTTACAGTTATGTTAAATGCACGCAGAACCTTTAGTGCAATGTTCTTACGCCATTTCCCTGAATTCGTAAAATCTAATGCTGTCCCTTTTGGAACATTTTACTTAAAACATTTTAATTAGACATGATTTTCCATTTAATCAAGAATGATTTCTTTTTTATACAATGTTACATACAGACACTAAAGTTAAATGGAAGGCCACATAATATAGGGCAAAGAATCAGGCAGACTTAGAATATTAGTTAGAAGTTATCTAGTTGCATATAATAGAGAGCAATGCCAAATTACTTAAGCCAAAGATAAGATTGTGAGGGGTTAGTATGAGAACCTATGGGTGCACCTTACAACACAAGAATGGAAATTAGAATAGCAATGGACAAGAGTCAGAAATAAGACTCTTTCATCGTTTCTCATCACATTTGTTTTATTCTTTCTTCTTTCACTTGTCTTTCTTCCCATGTAAGAGAATGACTGTCTTACAAATCACACATTCAAAAATTCAGCAGACAGTGAGTCTTCTAAAAATGTAAATTGCCCTATAAATTCCAGGAACTTTCATCTGAGTCAGGGTATTGTGGGGCAACATGTCACATTATAATGAGAAAAAACACTACATTATCCAAGATCTAATATAAGTATAATCCAAGAGATTATAAAATATTGATCAGCATTTCTCAAAGCAAATTGTGTATTCCTTAAATATCAATAGGCAATGGAAAACACACTATATTAAATAAAAACAGATACCATTGCCACAGGACTAAATAGAAACCTTCATATGTCGATAAGCATTATGAAGTCCAAGATGGGAATCTGTGGTTTATTGAATTTCCAAGATCTGTTTGATCTCAGTGCACTTTTCCATGGTACACTTTGTGTGACTAGGTATTCTGAGGACCCCACTTCAGGAAACATAACTTCATCTCATTGTTCATCCAATTTGCAATATACTTATTCCCAAATTAGTAAAATATAATCAGTACAGCCCATACAATGGCAGAATTATTCATACATCATTAAAAGCACTTGCACTTCCTGTGTACAATATGTTTGTATTAAGTTAACACGAATGGTTACAAACCAGAGCAATCGGAACCCTTTGCATGAATGGATTGTTCATGTGTGTGGCAGCGACTCTGTCACATGCAGTTGCATTGAATGTAGGTGCTATCATGGACTCATTTATTGCTATTTATCTTATTCCACCATACCAACTTTTTTCTATGTCTACTCACAATACTAGTGGTGTTTTAGGGCCGAGACATACAACAATTAAGTTATTATTATATTCATTAATTTTCTCTCTTGTGCTTTATTATGTGCCAGAATTCATTGCTATCATAATTTTAGTTAATGCTTTGAGTTATTTATTGCTATGATTGGCATCTGAAAATTAAAAATCATACCACAGAATGTATTTGGTATTTGGGTCTCCTGCCAGATGTGCTCCCTAAACTCCCTTCACTTAATGTTGGTGTTCTGAACTACTAAAAATAACTACTGGTACTGTATCACTAAATAAATGTGTTTTTTTTTTCTTTCTTTATATATTATATAATGTAAAAACTAAGAAATGGTCCTAAATTTAAAAAATTATGACATTTAATCTTGATCCTCTGCGTTTTTACTTTAGGTCTCCCAAGAGCTCAAACATGGTATCTAGCTAATCAGAAATTAACGTGAAACTTGGGGCCATCCAAGGAGGAGGAGGGGGATTTAATTGGAACTTTAGGTCCTTGGATGCTTCCTTATTCTGTTGAACTGCCCTGCTTATTTTTTCCTCAACCATTGGTGCTTCCATCCATCTTTATCCCCTTATTTGTTGTTAATTATGTTCTTGCTAAACAACTTCCCCATGGTACTGCGGAAAAAGTTCTAGAATCATTTTTAAGTTACTATGTTATTTGCATTCTGATGCCAAACAACTTCACTGTAGCTATTTAGAGAAAGGTCTAGAGTCCTCAAATTATTTAAACAAAAGTGACATAAATATTTAGCTGTTTTCTTCATTACTATAATCACCTTATATTGAACATTTACCAAGCTTTACGTTCATATTCAGTCCATAGTATTAGCACTTGAAGGAGATGAGGAATATCAAAGACTTGCCTAAGACCCTTGTCTTAGCTACACAGTAGCAGAGCTGGGATTCAAAGCCCACATATAACTACCTCTAGGACCAATTGCAGTCTACTAAACTACCTTCCCAAAGTTTATTACATCTGATGAATTCATTATTGAAATCTATATTATATAAGGTGTTTCTGTTTGAAAGTAAGAAATTAAAAGTTATATTGTATTAATAGTTTTATAAATATGGATGAAAGCAAAATCTGCAAGCGGGAAATGATTCAACACCTTCTTTATCACTCACACACAGGCTTGGAGCTTGTCTTAACTAGTATCTGGGCTGGTACCTGAAACTGTCCCGCCCCCAGGGTCGAGGGCAGCTGCTTTGTGCTTCCAGCCAGGCACTACTAAGATTTGGGGAAGATAAAAAATCAATTTTCTGAAGAAAATATTCAAACTATTTTCTTATAGGCCATGCTTAAACTCAGACTCTCTATCCATATAGGATACGTTTAAATCTGCTGCTTATTTGAGGGACTGACACTTTTTGGTTACTTTTGTCTCATCGCAAAGTTTGAATCATCGAAACTATTAGTTGTGTTCCATTTACAATTTCTTATGATTCTCAGGACAACTTAATCATAAACTTGCTAGAAATTATCCTCTGACGATGGCCTTTGTGCTTCCTTCTGCCTTTTAGCACTGAGCAATTTTAAGACAAGTGATAATAGAAAAAATATTTTATTATCTTTTAATTCCATCATTCATAGTTAAAGATGCACACATAAACATGAGATATTTTTCAAGTAGCATAGTATAACGGATTATGGAATCTGATTCAACAGCATCTGGTGCGATAGATTAAAGTCCTACCTAAGCAGGCTACACAAGGAGTATTTTGAAATGTGATTTAACCCTACTGAACCTCAATTTACACACCTAGAAAAATTTGACACATAGAATTTTTGTGAAGTATAAATGACACAACATATATGAAAGCATTTTATAAAGTATTATATAAGTATTTTCCATCCCTATTTGAATAAAGTAAATAAACTAAATATGAGTTCTAGCCCTCATAATTATCTTCTTTAGCTTCAGGATTATTGTACCACAGAATTCAACAGGCTGAGTGGATGAGCATATGTGGGAAAAGAACATGTAAATCAGAAAAAAAAGTGGGCCAGCCAGGACATTTTATATCCACAAAAATACCTGAGATAAATATTGACATTGTCCATCCAAACAAAGCCAAGGAGAAGAATCATAGCTAACAGACTGAGAATTTGAGCTCTGTCAGCAGAACTGCCTTTACTGTGATATGGGTCCCTCTGGCCGTTTTAGAATCTTTCCAGCGTCTGATTCCTGACATATAAAGCCAAGCTCGTATCACCAGTACTTCCCGCCCAAACCTTTCTACTCCCCTCCTCTCTCCACTCCTGTAACCCTATCCTCTGCTTTCAGGAACAAGATGAATAGGCAAAATGAATCAATCCCTTTGGTCTCTTTGCTACTTTTTATTTTAAACTATTAAACAGGCCTACTGATTATATACATTAATTTATGCAAGCCTTAATTATCTCTGTGAAGGTATTTAGTACACAGTCCACCTGTTGACTAAGTAACGCAGATTTCTGCTTTCACCAGGTAACGAAGCTAATTTTCTGTAGTGCTCTTTATACGAGCAGATATTTTAGTGATCTTACAGGCAAAAACAAATGGTTCCTCAACATATATTAAAAGCTCATCATTGGAAATCTGAAAAATGGTAATTAGAGATATAAACCTGTTCTCAATTCTTTGTAGCCACCCCGTTGACTTCCTCTGATAGGATCAAATGTGGCATTTATTAATCCCACTTACACGACACACAGTGGTTCTAATTCTTGGAGCAGTTCTCTAACTATTGAAGATAGAAATAATCACCATTTCTGTTTTGCTTTACAATATGTTTTAAAGATTCCCAGTGCTCCTTCATACTAGTATTTCTATGGAACCAGACAATGAAAAAAGGCAGAAAGCAAGTCATGAATGCAAAATGGAGCTTTTCTTTTAAGTTAAACAACCTTCGAAATGTAGACACTAATGCACATTTATATTGATCTATTGGTTCTTAGTATCTGTTCGTTGTTGCATTTATTTGTCTGTGCATTATTTATTGACACCTTTATACTCAGAGGAATTGAATAAAGACAAGACTCTTTATTACAGGAGGTAGAATGTTGTGTAGGCAGCTTATTACACACAAAGATGTGCACAATTATAGATTAGTTACGTATATCATCTGTGTTATGGTACTTTACAGTGCCATGTAAATTATTGAGGTAATTTATTGAGTTAAAACCCAATTAAAAACTATACATAACTCAAGCATACTATAAATACAACATGTTGACTACTAAATTATGCATCTTCTTTTTTTCAGTTAAATAAATGTCTCATTATTACAAGTTCTAATTGATCACCTAATTTTTAAAAAGATTTTATTTATTTATTTTTAGACAGGGGAAAGGAGGGAGTAAGAGAGGGAGAGAAACATCAATGTGTGGTTGCCTCTCATGCGCCCCCTACTGGGGACCTGGCCCACAACCCAGGAATGTGCCCTGACTGGGAATTGAATCAAAGGCCCTTCGGTTTACAGGCCCACGCTCAATCCACTAAGCCACACCAGTCAGGGTTGATCACCTTATTTTTAAGTCTTATATATTTAAATGTGAAGTAAACCCATAATTAGTATTAGTAAAACACAATCAAGCGACCCATGACTGTGAGAAAAAAAAATATTGATCACTTTGTTGAGGATTTGAAAGAAACATATATTCAAGGTAGCAGCAAAAATAAATAGCTAATGCTTTTTAATAGGAAATAATTTAGATTTTTTGGACTCTATACATGTAAAAGTTGGAGTTCCAGGAATTTCTGTGAGTCTAAGGGAACTGGAAGATGCTACGGGACAGATGATTTAGAGCCGAAGTTGGAAGTGTGTGTGCTATGGCAGAAGCGATCCAAACATGTGTTTTTGTTCTTCGCTCCAAGGAAACTAATTTTTGTCCTTACATCCGGATCCTATAAGACTATAAATATCTTATTATTCTTGCTCTCGTCAATAGAAGTGGTATGACCCCCGCTTTAGACAAACTCAGAATTGGTTGCTGATAACTGACTTAGTCATGCATGGCAATACTCTGTGAAGCACTGTGCGGGGCCTGGGGATAGGTAGTAGCAAGGGGTTAGTCAGAATTTGAACAATTTAAAATATTTAAGTATCTGATGTTTTCTTGGTTCTCAAGAAAAGGTAATGCTGTTTAAGTCTTACAAAAAATTTCTTAGAAGTGGGAGTCTTTTATTATACCTTAATTAACTAATTCAAGCCATGCAAAATGGAAAAATCATAATTTTACTGTAATACTCAGTGCATATACATTCATATAACCTCAGTTTAAGTGGTGATGTGATAAAAACAGAAACAGGTTGTGCAAATGCCTAGGTAAAGCAGATTAGGTAGGTAGATAGATAAATATACTATATATTTCATTACATCAATATTTTCATTTCCATTATTTTTTACATAGTTTGGACTATGAAATTGCTCTTTGTTTCTATAAAATAATATGTAATTTTTAAACCACTATTTATCAGCGGCATCCCTTTTTATGTCAAACATCTATATTCTAATATAAAGTTATAATTTTATTTATATTATAGATCAGTGATTTTTAACCTTTTACTTAATCTCATGGCACACACAAACTAATTATTTAAATTTTGCAACACACATAAAATATATTTTTTGTCGATCTGACAAAAATAGATATAATTTTGATTCATTCACACGAGATGGCTATTATTGTGTTGGCTGTTGTCATTTTTTTTATTTGACAATCTAAAGCAAAATAAGTCAGTGCCCCTCACTAAATAGTCAGATATTGCATGTTTTAAAAATTCTTGTGGCACACCAGTTGAAAATTGCTGTTATATATCATTAGCATCCTTAGCTGTCTTTTACCTAGGGATATGCAAAAAACCTTTAAAAATATCTTAATTTTATCACTTTAGAATAAATTGTAGGATGAAGAAATGATAACTGGACTGTTTGATCAATTATTCACAAGCAATAAGTAGGGTTCAAAGGATTAAGTACAAAAAGAATATCTAGCAAGGTTCACTCTCCACGTTCTGCATTACACAGAGATACAGTCTGTGACGGCTTCAGCCGGTTCCACAGACCTCTTAGATCAGAGATTTACTAGACTCCACTGAAACTTGATTGAAACTATTAATTGGTTATGAATGTCAAAACACGATTATTCACACCCATACAAAGAAAACAGTTGAGGAAAGTAAAGTAAAATTCAATTCTATTTTGAATTCACATAGAATCATTCAGTAACCTTAAATCCAATCATTCTTAGAAGCTCACAAATGTACCGCCCATCTTAAAAACTGTACGAAGCAATGGAGATACCAAGAAAACACCGTATCTTTTCTTCTTGTTGCTTATAATAATATGTGTGCACTTATTTGATAATACGTTTAATTTATATTCTCCTTCCTAGACAATAACTCACAGTTCGATAGAATAGTTTCTGAAAACAAGGTAGTATGGGCACCAGAACAAAACTCTAGGAGAGGGAGAGAGTCCCTGTTAGGAAATGAGGTTTGAACATAGATTTGAAGGGTAAATAGGTGTGAACTGAATAAAAAAGAGAGGTGCATACTCTTCTTGAGACCTCCTTATTATTGAGGAGTAGCAGAACTACTGTTTAGAATGTGGGAATGTAGAGATCTACTCACTTACAGTTATGATTTAACTGTATAATGAAAAATATGTTTTTATAAATCAGAAATATTTAAAAGTAATAAGCCATACAGCATGGATGGACCTGGAGACTATTATGCTAAGTGAAATAAGCCAGTCAAAGAAAGACAGGAACCATGTGATCTCACTTATATGTGGAACCTAATGAACAAAATAAACTGATGAACAAAATATAAACAGAGGAATGGAGACATGGAACAGACTGGCAGCTGGCAGAGAGGAGGGGGGCAGAGGGGACCGGATGAAAGAAGGGGAAGGGATTAGCCAAGGACCATCCATGCATGACACAGACAACAGTGTGATGACGGCCAGAGGGAGGGGGGGTTGGGGGAATGGGTGGAGGTGGGCAAAGGGGAGAAAAATAGGTGCATCTCTACTAATGTCAATAATGAAGTTATAGTTGAAAAATAAAATAAATAAAAATTATAAAAATAAAGCAATAAGCCATTGCAGAGATTATTTGAAAGAATGACTAATTTAAATGTCCCTGTACTGGAATTTACATGTGACTTATAATGTTAATCTTCATCATCACATTTTTTAAACTAATTTGACAGTAATTTTAAATTTCTTACAAAAGCAGTGAATGGTGACATCAGTAAAGGAAATATTAAAGAGGTAAAGGAAAGGAGAGCAGTGAAATAATACTAAACATAAAGAATAAAGCCAAAGTTAATATGAACCTTTTTCTGGTAAAACATAAAAATAATAATATTTATTTCCAGATTATTAAGCATTAATTCTATAAAATGTAGGTAAATTTTTTCAGTAATGTGTCAGGATTAGTTAAGTTCGTGTAACCAAGTATATTTTTGTAAAATAATCAAAGGTAATGAATTAAAACCGTACGAGCTGAAATCTTGTCCTTTTCATGTTCAGTTGGACAACCGATGGGAAAACAAGATGACAAATCATTGTCAACCCTAATTTTTGTAGAAAATATAACTTTTATTACTTTTGGAATAGTTCATTTTGACCTTTATGTATTTATTTAGATTTGTAGTAGTCATAAAAGATAAATAATATAATTAATAGAAAAGGCATTGGTATGTCTTACCATAAAAAATCTTAACATATTTTACATCATTACACCTTTGCTATGGCTTCTGGAGGGTAATTACAGTAAAATGTACTTGACAGTTTCACATTGATCTTGTTTGGATCTTCTGTTCTTGATTATTTTAAGGACATTTGGAACTTGGAATAGCCAGCAAATGATGTTAGTGAAATTTACAGTTCAATTAGAAAGTATACTTTGACTCCAACTCCACTATATTTCAGTTTTTGTTCACTTTTAGTTGATTGTTTAGAACCCAAAGTAAATTTTCCCACAGAGTAAATCTACAGTTTCATGATCCCAGGCTGTATCATTAAACTCACTCATTCATTTGACTCTATTAAATGTTACTTCAGTAAGACCTTCCCTTGGGACACAATTTAAAATTTCAAATCCTGTACCAAATATTTCATATTTTTATTTTTTGCTTTATTTTTCTCTAACACATACTGCTGTGTGCTGGTCACCCATTTTTCCCCTATTTATTGTGTTTATTGTCTCTCTTCCCCACTAGAAAATAAGATTCATGAGGGAGAAATTTATGTGATTAAAAAAAAAAAAAAAAACTCCTTTTATCTCTGGCCCACAATATGGCACATAATTGATGCTCAGTACATACGTACTAATAGTGATCCTCTATGTTCTCGAAGAACTGAAACAAATTACAGCATTCCAACAAAACACCCAGATTCACTGTGACTCTGAGCATTTTATCTCTTATGCTCAGGCAGAAGCATTGGTTAGAGAAAGGGTCCACAACTACCATTACTAAATTGTACACTGAGCTCAGCAATTAACACATGCCCTTACCCACAACAGCTCTGCTAAATGATGACATGAATGAGCCTCAGAGATTTTAGGTAAAGTATTCATATTCATACAACAAAAGGAAAGCGTGAAAGGGTTGGGTTTCCCTTTCTCTCCCTAGATCTCACATTTTCTTCATGAAACAAACATCTTCCTTTTAATTTTCCATCATTCTGGCTACTACCTTTTCCTGTTAGTGCTAATCGTTTACTATACCAAGAGAGGTATAGCATGGGCATATACCAATAGCATGGCTTGTTGGGAAGAGAAAAAACCTTGAGGAAGCAGGAATGAAAAGCAGAAAGGGAAGGAAACTCCCAAGAAGGACAATCAGGAGAGTACCTTCTCTGGCTACATCTGACTTTTCTCACTATTTTTTTTTCTTTTTTTTTTTTTTTTTTTTGAAGTAAGGAGAGTACTTTTTTTGGAAAGCTTATTTGAAAACAGTTACAGTTGAAACGTTTACTTTTCTTGATACATTGATCAATTTGATTTGTGGACTTATCAGACAGTGAAGTCTGATTCCATTGCCTTTCTTATTTTATGAAACTCAGCAAGATGATCTTATTTTAACCTCAGCAGCACCACTTTCTGTATCTAGAAACAGTAGACTTCCCTGTGCCTAACCTCCATTAAAAATGTAAGAAATGCTGTGATTGAAACTGTTATTAATATATATTTCTCTTTTGGATGGATAGAAGACCTTTATTATATAAAAATATGACTTCTTCCAGTTTAATATCATGTGATTATAAAACATCACTACATTATGAAAGTAATGTTCTATTGGAAGAATAAATGCTATTCACTTGTTTTTCCTTTTATTAAGTATATTTTATTGATTATATTATTACAGTTCTCCCATTTTTCCCCCGTTATCCCCCTCCACCCTGTATTCCTCCTCCCTCTAGCATTCCCCCACCTTAGTTCATGTCCATAGGTCATATATAAGTTCTTTGGCTTCTTCATTTCCTGTACTGTTCTTAACCGTCCCCTGTTTATTTTGTGGCTACCAATTATGCTTCATATTTCCTGTACCTTTTTCCCCATTCTCCCCCGTTGTCCCCCTACTGATAACCATTGATGTGATCTCCACTTCTGTGATTCTATTGCTGTTCTAGTTGTTTGCTTAGTTTGTTTTTGTTTTTAAGTTCAGTTGTTGATAATTGTGAGTTTGTTGTCATTTTACTGTTCGTAGTTTTGCTCTTCTTTTTCTTAGCTAAGTCCCTTCAACATTTTATGTAATAAGGGCTTGGCGATGATGAACTCCTTTAACTTGACCTTATCTGGGAAGCACTTCATCTTCCCTTCCATTCTAAATGATAACTTACTGGATAGAGTAATCTAGGTTGTATGTCCTTACTTTTCATGACTTTGAATACTTCCTTCCAGCCTCTTTTTGCCTGCAAGGTTTCTTTTGAGAAATCAGCTGGTATTCTCATGGTAACTCCTTTGTAGGTAACTGTCTCCCTTTCTCCTGCTGCTTTAAGATTCTCTCCTTTTCTTTAATCTTGAGTAATGTAATTATGATGTGCTTTGGTGAGTGCTTTCTTGGGTCCAACTTCTTTGGGACTCTCTGAGCTTCCCGGAATCCTGGAAGTCTATTTCCTTTGCCAGATTAGGGAAGTTTTCTTTCATTATGTCTTCAAATAAGTTTTCAGTTTCTTGCTCTTTCTCTTCTCCTTCTGGCACCCCTATGAATCTGATGTTGGAATATATAAAGTTGTTGCAGAGGTTCCTAAACCTCTCCTCATTTTTTTGAATTCTTGTTTCTTCATTCAATTCCAGTTGGATGTTTATTTCTTCCTTTTCTACCAAATCACTGATTTGAGTCCCAATTTCCTTCCCTTCACAGTTGGTTCCCTGTATATGTTTTTTTCATTTTACTTTGCATAGCCTTCAATTCTTCCTTTATTTTGCATCCATACTTAATTATTTTTGTGAATATTCTGATTACCAGTGTTTTGAACTCTGCATCTGACAAGTTGTCTATCTCCTCGTTACTTAGTTCTTTTTGTGGAATTTTGATCTATTCTTTCCTTTGGGCCCGAATTCTGTGTCTCGACACACCTGTGACATTGTAAGGGATAGAGACTTAGGTGTTCACCAGGATGGGGTAACGCACTTCACTGTGCTGTGGTGCTGTATGTGGGGGAGGGGTCAAAGAGGGAACGCTGCTGTTAACTTGGCTCTCGCCCTGCTTTCAGTCTCTTCCCTCACTTCCCACAGGCAGATTGGGCCCTTTCAGGTGCTGATTCTGGGTGTGTGGGCTTGTGTATATTCTAGGATCCCGTGGGTCTCTCCAGTGACTTTCCTATGAGATTGGGAGTTTCTCCCACTGCCACCACCCCCCACAGATTTTACAGCCAGAAGTTTTGAGGCTTTAGTTTCCCATGCTGGATCCCTGGGTTGCTCAGTCTGTCTCACTCCCCAGTTGTTCTTGCCTGTTTATCCAGACATGAATGGGGGACCACCAGGTCCCCTACCTGTCACCTTGCCATACATCCTCGCAGCCCCAGCCACCGGTCTCTGCCTTTCCTACCAGTCTGGATGAATATTTCTTTAACTCCTTGGTTGTTGGACCTCCATACAATTTGATTTCCTGGCAGTTCTGTTTGATTTGTTTGTTTTTTAATTGGCTGTTATCCTTCCTTTTGGTTGTGTGAGGAAGCAAAGCATATCTACTTATGCCTCCATCTTAGCTGGAAGCCCCCATTTGTTTCTTTTTGACCTTCATCCTCTCCCTTCTGAAGTTAGAGTGATCCCAATTGTTCTATGTTATTCATGTTAAAGGAGCATATGATGTTTTGGGCAGTGTAAAGATAAATTATCTGAGCTCTGTTCTTCTAGTATTAACCCATGAATTTATATCTGATTTTTAAAGTATTAATTTCCACTGGTTCTGATTATAAAACATTTCTCTTGACACAAAACAGTAGTTTAAGGTATAATTTACTTAGCCATACATAAATAGGGATTCATGGTAATCCCTACCATGGATTACCAATGGCTATTCAAATAGCCTTTGAAGCTATTCATAGTTTTATTAACTAACATCTGACTTTTCTCTCACTCTCTGGAAATAGTAATGTAAAATTAGGCCAAATATATAATTTTAATATTATAGTTAACTTATGTCTGTTTAATTAAAACATTTTTTATATTTGCCAGTTTCATTTTATTTTATTTTTTAAATTACTTTATTGTTCTTCAATTACAGTTGTCTGCATTTTCTCTCCCCTCCCTATTTAATTAAATTTTTATGCAGTATATAGTTTCTGTTTTATCTGATTGGACAGAGGCAGCTGTGATGTAGCATTCAAAATAGAGAATAAACCATATTTTTCCATAATACATAATAACAGTTTTAATTTTTTCCTAATGAAGTTTCTTCTAATGTACAGAGTCCACAGCACATTTTTATATTTATAGTAGGAATAATATCTCTAGGGAAATATTTTCAGAAAATACACTGTGAATTAATTTAACATCAGATAATATCTTAAAAGAGTAGTATGCGTGTTGCCTTCTTCATTTAGGAATGGCACTTGCATCCCTATCTGAGAGAATAGACAAAAGAATCTAATAGAAATTTCAATTTCTAGAATTTGTCAGCTCTACTAAAAACAAAAGAAAAGACTGTATTAAAAATATCACTCTAGAGAGTGTGTGTAATAAGGCTCTGTTAAACAACTATGTTGGTTCCAGTATTTGTAAATAGTTTATATGTTTACCTTTTTAAACCTGGAACTTACTATTTTCTAAATTGTTATGAGTGAGCTCAAAATAATATGAACCAAATAGCAATATTTGTTTTTGATCAACATACACACGTGCATACACACACACATAGAACACACCTTTGTGAATAAACTTCATGTTTTAAATCTTTCGATTTTTGACTTGAATGATTTTTCTCAGAAAAAATTTTCTCGACATCAAAAATAAATGTCTCATTTTTTCAATGTATCTGACATTTCTGTGCATCTGATATGTTGAAATCCAGTTCCTTCATTTTAAAGAATGGCATTAACTACAGACAATAACATAAGAAAATAAAATCAATTAAATATCATCAAAGAAGTAAAAGAGGCAGAGATGCTTATTGTATTAGAGCATCCAGAAAATTTTCAGAGAAATTTGGGTAAGTAAAATGAGTTACAACTCATTTTTTTTAACATAAGAGCAACCCATTTTATTGAGAATGGTATGGCATGATGGAAGACATAATTATTTCATACAACACAAAATATTTGTTATAAAGTATGTAATTTAAAGAAAAGGCAAAGACTTTTCTAGTTATTTGTTTTGAAAAACTTATTGGTAAGGTCATGATATTTCAGGTCTGTACCTCCGTTTCTGTACGCAGAGAAGCTCATTTTATAATCAGCATTTATAAGTGTGACAGGTTCCTTAAAAAAAACTAGCTCATATGTCTAAAATAATTAATGTGACAATTGGAAACGTACTGATGTTGGACTACTACCACCTTCACTGAAAGCAGTGACAGATAACAAAGAGATGAGAAGGTTAATTGGTAAACAAAATCTGAGCTCCTGTTATTGAATAATCTGAAATATTTTCATTTCCCTCTTTCTTTTGCAAGCACTTGCTCAACTACACTGATTTAATTATTTAGAATTTGTCCCTGAGAGCTGAATTTGACTCCTTGCTCTATGCATATATGATGTACATGCAACATCAGTAACTCCACAATTTCACATTCAGAATTAATAGCACTGGGACAAATTTTGGATAGTCATATAAAAGTGAGATTGCCATTATAGAATAATTGAAAAAAATATCCAAATGATTTCTATCTTCAAAGCTTGGCAGTGCCCATCTTCCCCTCAGTAGGAAATCTTATTTTAAAATTGTAATGTGAAATTCTGCTGTATTCAAATGAATCGGACTTTTACTTCCTGCCTTATTACAATATTTATTCTGGTATTCTTGTATTTAAATGAATGGGAATCACTTATTTATGGACTATATGATGAAGAAATCAATCTCTGAATTTAGACTTGAGTTTTAACAAGCATTATTAAAATTATGCTCCAGTATAATTAAGTTGATAGTAAATGAATAGGTGCTGAGTTCTTTGGTTTGATTTCATTTTTCTTATCTATCAGTTTTGAGGAAATAGTAATAATCCCTTTTTATTCAATGTAACTTAGCACATGAATTATATCATATAATTTTAACTACATGCACTATGCTTATGATAAAGCCAAAATAAAACTATTCCTAGAAATTCTAAAACAAGAAAAATAATATCTTGAATTATTTTTAAATTAGTTCAGAATCTCAATACAAAATATAATATTTACTTTTTAATTTTCCCAATACCTATCTTTATAACTATTAAAAATTCAGATCTACAAGTATGGATTTTAGTAGCACCCTTGCTCTTCATAACCACAGAAGAGAAACATAATGAAAAAAAAAACAAAACTTCATAAGCAGGAAAGGGATCATGTAATGTCTGTCATAAATCTGGAAATTGGGAAACACAGACATTAAGTAAAAGTAAAGTTGCTGTTTATGAGTTTGAATCCAATCTCAGCAGTATGTTGCCGTCCAGAGCAGAAGCCAACAAGGGCTAAAAAAATCAGCTAAGATTGCAGCAGATGTTCCTCGAAATACTGAGCATACAGCAGACTCCAAAAAGCTCAAGGCTCACTATGTTAAAGATTCAGATAATGTCCCCATTGATTATAAGAAAAATATGTAATTTATGGTAAAGAATAAATGTATTTTAAAAATAATTTTAACTTCACTTTTTATTATAGTAACATTACGTAGTATCTACTAATCTTGAATCTTACAATCTTCATGTGTAAACATGAACATTAAATACAATTTATTTTTTCTAAGTAAGTTACCCCTAAATTTCTTCTTTATTTACTGCACTTAATGAAGCTCAAGAATAAGGCTAAAAAAATACACTCTCTCACTGGTCATTGTGGCTCAGTTGATTGGAGCATTGTCCAGCAGACTGAAAGGTCGTAGGTTTGATTCCCAGTCAAGGCACATAGCCAGGTTGCAAGTTTGATCCCCCGTCTGTGCACATGTCCTCAGGGTGTGTACTGGGTGAAAACCAATCTAAGTTTCTCATACCAATGTTTCTCTCTCTCCCTCTCTCTCTCCCCGCTCCCCTCTGCTCCTTACTTTCTCTTTCTCTCTCCTCCTTCCTCTCTCTGAAAGCAATGAAAATGTGTCCTTGGATGAGGATTAAAAAAAAAGAAAGAAATATAATTTCAACATCAAAGACTCCATGTGACCTTAACTTCAAATTAGCTATGATACATTGGTTGCTGTATTTCAGGTTAATTTGTTTTGCAATTGCAATTTTGTTCTTTCTCAGTACATATAGATCCCTTTCTACAAAACATTAATAGACAGACTTGGATCTGAACATGATGAATCTGAATCCACAGAACTAAGGGTCTTAAACATATTTGAGAACATCTTGCTTTTTTATATAATATATATCATCATCATGTTTCTCTGCCAATTTATATGTGTCAGCTTGGTTCTTTGTAACAGTTATGTAATGTTGCATTTCATCTATGTATTACAATTTTCTTAGTTAATTTACTGTTAATGAGTAGTTTCCAATTTAATGTGAATTAAAATAATAGCGTATATTTTTGTGCAGTAGACAAATAACGCCCCTTTCCCTAACAACTGTCTATCCTAATGCACAGAACCTGTGTTTTTGTCACCTTACATCACAAAATGAATCTTGAAAGGAGAATACATGAAGTAATTAGAGATGGGGAGGCTATTTGGATCAACGTGGTGGGCCCAGGGTAGTTACACGGTCCTTAAAAGTGGAAGGAAAAAGCAGAATAAGAGTACTGGTAGGAGGTATGACTGTGGAAAAATAGTCAGAAAGACGCAACTTTGCCAGCTTTGAAGCTTGGAGGGGTAAAGGCATAAGCCAAAGAATGCTGGCAGCCTTTAGAAAATGTAGAAGGTAAAAATCACATTCTCTACTAGAGGTTCAAGAGGAATGTAGTCCTGCCATTGCCTTGCTTTAGCCCAGTGAGAGGTATGCCATACTTCTGACCCACAGAAATGCACATAATAAATCTGAGTTGGCTTAAGCCACCAGCTTCGTGGTCATTGTTATGGCAGCAAAAACCCTAATATATTATGCTGGTGTTAACGTTTCTGTAAATACCCATTTCATGAAGTAGAGTTGTTGAAATAGAGAAAACAACATCCTTTAAGTTGTCAGAGAGGGTATAAAGTCTGTCCAGTCAGGAAAAATAAATTTAAAATAAACACACACACACACACATCTTTTAACATAAAAATAAGTCTCATGCATAACAGAGAGCATTGTTGTCTTGTCATCTTGTATGCTCTTCTCTTTTAAAAGTTTAAAGGTTAGGTATTATTTATTGTTCATGGTACCGAGACAATGCAATGCATTCTGTTTTCTTCTGTGACTCCAAATAAAACAAAATCATGTCTTTTGCTGCGCCATACCAGTGAATAATAGAAGACAAAAAAAACATTTTAGTAAAATGTGCAGAGAAAGCTATATATTAAATTTTAGTAAGAAAAAAAATTCTGGTTTCAGCTATATGTTAAATAGGACATTTTTTTCCACATCTCATCCCAGACTGTGAAGTAAACATATATAGTGCCAAATCCAGTGAAAATTGCTTTTATTGAACTTGTCTTAATGGCTGACTACTGGGCAATTTTGAACTACCAGCTATTTAAAAAGACAGAAAATTCCATTACTACTTTTAAACAAGGTGATACATTGTATTTGTTTTAAATGGAAAGATATTTCTTTTTTTCCTGCAGTATTTAAAGGATTTTACTTACTTGTCTATGTATGTAGGTATGCGTGTATGTATTGAATGCTTGTCTCAGTCCATATCTTTGGTCACAATTAGCCTGAGAAACTACAACAAAAACACAAATACTCTCTTCCTTTAACATCCCGTTACCTGTGTATTTCACCACTCTCTCAAAATGCATGTTTCCATAGATGAAAGGATATCTCCCATTTGCATCTGCCCTGACTCTTCCACATCTTCCGTTGTCCCATCAAACCATGAATATTTTGTATTGAGGCCCTGAAGCTCTTTGCTAGAAAGCTAATTAAATTAGTCATTGGCCATGATTTGATTTTGTCCTAATACTCCTATGTTGCAAACGAATTCATTTTTAATAAACTTACTGGAGAGCTATTGGTTAATACGTTCATATAGGTTTCGGGTATACAATTCTATGGCACATGATGTGTGTATCGCTTTATGTGCTCCCCACCCAAAGTCAGATCCTCTTCTCTCATTACATGTTTGCCCCTATTTACTTTTAATGACTCTTCCACCTTCTTCCCCCTGGAAGTCACCATATTGTTGTCTGTGTCTATGAGTTTCAGTTTTATATCTAACATATGAGTGAAATCACATGGTCCTTAGCTGTTTCTGACTGACTGACTTCACTTAGCATAGTAATCTCTAGGTCCATCCATGTTTTCGCAAATGACAGTATTTCATATTTTCTTATGAGTGAGTAGTATTCCATTGTTTATGCACTGCATTTTCTTTATCCAGTCCTCTATCAAAGGACACTTTCATTGTCGCCCAGTCTTGGCCACCATGAGTAATGCTACAATGAACATGGGAGTGTGTATATCTTTGCAAATAAATGTTTTTGAGTTCAGTAGATCCCCAAAGAGGGATTGTTAGGTCATATGGTAACTCTATTCTTAAATTTTTGAGGAACCTCCATACTGATTTCCATGGTGATTGTACCAGTTTACATTCCCACCAGCAGTGAATGAGGGGTGCTTTTTCTTTACTTCCTCTCCAACACTTGTTAATAATACCTGTCTTGCTGACAATAGCCATTCTAACAAGTGTGAGGTGGGACCTCATTGAAGTTTTGATTTGAATTTTCTTAATAGCTAGTGAAGTTGAGCATCCTTTCATATATCTGTTGGCTATTTGTATATCTTCTTGGGAGAAGTGTCTGTTTGGGTCCTCTACCCATGTTTAATTGGATTGGGGTTTTTTGGAGAGGTTGCTTTTTGGCGTTGAGTTGTATGTGTTCATTGTATGCAATATTTTGGATAATAACTCCTTACAAAAACTGTTGCTTGCAAATATATTTGTGTTAACATCAATGTTCAAAGGCCAGTGTCTTAATTCAAAACCATGTACTGCATTTGACAGTTAAATTTTCAGGCACCAAAAGAGGGAATTAATGTTTCTTTGCTTATATGTTTGTTTTGTTAGCAAAGCACCCATTGATAGTTCGCTGATCAGGCTCTATCTTCCAATACCTGTTAACTCAAATGCATACTTAGAAAATGGAACTTGAAATAAAATTTGGCTTTAGAAAAAAATGACAAGATGATTGTGAAGAGCCACAGAGTAACCTGTCTTGGATAACCTGAAACTAGGAATAGAGGCAAATAAATGTCTCTGAACTCTATCTAAATAATTATTTTCTCTGATTCAATTGTGTTAGAGTTGAGACAAGGAAACCTATTTGAAAGTAACAATGTAAAGTATATTCATGAATACAGTTTATTTTTAGAGTGAAATAATCAGTTTAAATGGGTAGTGTCTTTCTGTCCTTCACAGAGCCATGATTTCCTAAGTCTGTAAATGTAAATAAGAGCACTATTGAAAATATTATGTTATTTTTCCAGTGAATTAGAAAAGCCTCCTGCCAGGAAGTTGTGCAGTAAATCAATTGTCAAGTTGTGTTTTCTACCAGCACATCTAGCTCTATCCTATAAATGAAAAAGCCTGAAGACTGTCTTATGGCTAAAGCTTTCAATCTCAATTCCGATCTTGTCCCTTAACCAAGGGCTTACTTAAAAATAATATGTTTCCCAAAGATATGTCAGGGAACACCATAACCACTATGCCACTTTATGGGTAGTATAATCATATCCCTCAAACCAAACCTCTGAAAATGTGGTTGGGGGCAGAATGAGTGATCTCTATCAAAACAGTAGGTGGATGTCATGGATTTTGCTTTTGGGGGTTGTTGTTGAAGCCAAGGATTGTTCTGCCAGCACTCTACTCTAAAGCTGCAGGGTATGTGGTTTAATTGCAGATTTGATTCTTCTATCACTGAAAGCGGTGTCTGTTATTTGAGTCGCACACTTATTTCGAGGAAGCATGTATTTTTTTAACATCTCTGTAGGTTTCCGATGCGGAGTGAATCGATGATGATGCACATTCAGTCATTTCTTCCCTTCTCTAACTGGAATATTGATGACTTATTGTCATTTAGAGGCATCTACATCAGTCTATGGTTTTCCACAGCATTCTATTCATTTTCCTTAATACGATCCTATGCCTTTGGAAACGGAGTTTAAAGGAGCATCCTCTGGAACTGAAATTGTTGCTTTGCTGTTTCAAACAACAACAGACAAAAAGAAAAATATCTTGGAACTAAGTCACCAAGTACACTTCTAAGTTTAAAAGGACAATTAAAATAAAGGATGTTTCCTTTGTTTAATTTGAATGTTTCCTTGCAAATAAGCAAGAACACACAGAATCAAAAAGATAAGAAAAATTCTACTGTGAACTGGTGTCAAGAAATTAGTGTGCAGATACATAAACAGAATAATTGTGCAGGATGAACAAAAAGTTTATCATGGCAAGCATATTAAATCTTATAAATATTTTAGCAGTTTATTGCTACACATTGCTTGGCAGCTCAATACAGAGGGATATATTCATGAAACATTCAATAAATATTAATTGATGGTGATAAGATAAAATCCTGTCAAACATCCCCCTTGCACGTAAGAGATAAGTGAGCATCCTGAGCAGTGAGAAGAGTATATTTATTTTCCATTGTTACTAATTCGTCATCTTTAAAACCTTGATAATCTATGAGAGTTATTTCCATTGATGAGTTAATTAATTAAAGTTTATTATCTGAGTTAAGTAAGAGAGCCTATGTAATCTCATTTATCCCTATGTTTATCAGCACCAACAAATAAAAGTGATGAGCATTTCTCTGTAATTGTAGAGCGAATTAAGTGCTGCCTAAGCTAAGTCAAGTTTGTTTTACATTGTCAGCACTTGAGAGTTACTATAGCATAAAAATTGACTTTATAGGCTGCTTTTGGGATCTGTCACTTGTTTTTTCCTAAGTGCCTCATCATCATTGCACCTCCTCATTCAACACTATGAAAACATTCAAAAGCACACCTATTTAGGTTAAGAAACTCAGTCAACAATGTTCTTCAGTGTTTGAAAGCAAAATAAGTTAAAATCATCAACCTGAACTTGTCTTAAATGACAACTTCTTAGCTTCCTAGACCATGTCATTGCTACATGTTTAACGTCAATGTTATATTCCATGGTTGGAGGTGATTTATGAAAAATGCCATTGTGCCAATTCACAGGCATTTTCAAGCTTCTCCTAAAATAGATGAGATGAATTTTATTTAGGTGTAATGGGGGATTGGGCGATCTGTTGTTTTCCTCCAGCTAAGTATAATTTAGGAGAAAGTCAACATAAGCAGCAAAGATGTTGAGGCAATACGTAGTTAAGCTTGGGGAAAACTGCCAGCATCCAGATATGATTAATACCAGCATGGAGAACAATCTTTTCCATGTCTCCCATAAACATTATTACAATAGCAGCAGTTTATATGCTGCCTATTTTGCCTTTGTTGTTTATTTTAGAAAATAATATCCTGCACCAGTAGAGCTTGCCTCTAGGATTGCAGTTTGATAGTATTCTTTCCCACATGAAAGAAGAGAAAGAAAGAAAGAAAGAGAGAGAGAGAGAAAGAAAAGGAAGAAAGAAAGAAAGAAAGAAAGAAAGAAAGAAAGAAAGAAAGAAAGAAAGAAAGAAAAAGAAAGAAAGAAAGAAAGAGAGAAAGAGAGAGAGAAAGAAAAGGAAAGGGAAGGAAGAAGGAAGGAAGGAAGAAGGAAGGAAGGATGGGAAGGAGGGGGGAAGGAAGAAAGAAAGAAGGGAAATTATGTCTTAGTATGCACATGGTATGTATAATATTTCAAGGATGTAAAATTGTCCCAGGAGTCCTTATTTATGTTCATGAAGAAACTGAGTTATCATTTCCTTAAAAGCTTTATTATATAAACCATCACTATAAATTGAACACTTTCTAAAACTATTTTCTTTGATTAGAGAAAACATATACATTTTATATCCCCAGGTTTATAGGGAAAATAAAAATGACAAAGTAAAACTGTGAATTTAACTAAACTTTTGTATTTAAGCATTAAAGAACACAAATTTCTATAAACTATGATGGTATTTAGCATATGTTTCAGCATCACTATAATATTTACCCAGGCCAAGAAAAGTATATTTTGAGGTGCTAAGTAGAACAAAAGGGAGCAACTTAGGTGTGTTATGTTACTTGAATTTTCTTCGTTTAAAAAGAAACACTTTATCGAGGCATAATTAACGAACAACAAGATGCCCATATTTAATGTATACAACTTGATGAGCTTGGAGATAAGTACACTCCCATGAATCCATCACCACCATCCACGCCAGAAACATATCCCTCACCAACGAATACTGCACTATCACTTACGTGAGGAATCTAAAATAGTCAAACTCATATAAGCAGAGAGTAGAACGGTAGACTGGGAAGTGGAGGAAAATGTGGAGGTATTCGTTACAGGGCACAAAGTGTCATTCCTGCAAAACGACTGAGTCCTAGAGATCTACTGTGCAGCACCGAGCCATGCGCATTTTCCAAATTAGCATCGTGAGAATTCTCTCTGGAACGGGTTACTGTATGACCTATCTGCCGGGATAGAGATGTGAGTTTATATTCCTTTGCTGAAAGTCACCCTTACTAGTCTCTTTTTCTTTTATGATGCCATTTCCATTGTCATCGTTCTGTCTTATTGTATTATCATAATTCTCTATAATCGTCAATGAATTGCAAATCTTCCTCTCCCTCTTCCCAACTGCCATTTTCATTTACTTTACTTCCCTCAAGTGCCAGAGGCTTACCTTCTTGTCACTTTTACATTTTACATTTAGGGAAGGATGAATCTAACTAAACTTGCTTTTATTTAGATTCTTAATAAAACATGAATTATCTATGTAAGACAGAAATGTTGCGGAAAGAAAACAGCCCTAAGAAATATCTAGTCTTATGGATCATATCAGCTTAGCCTCAGGCTACTAAACTGCCTGTCACATAGAAGACATCAGTTTATGCTTTAACTATAGTGAAGGCATGCTACAAAATTGAAGCTATACTTTTTTCCCCTAAACATAAGTAAGTTTATTTTATTCATAATTGAATATATCAAATTTAATTTCATGGACAAGTTTCTTGTTTTAGGCAAGGTCGAGCATCTATTCAAAGCTTAGTGTCTGTATGATTCTTACAGGTCTGATTGTTCAAAAATAAATCAAATGAAAAACTGATTTTTTAAAATTACTTTGTTGTTGTTCAGAAAAACTGATTTTTAAACTGTTCACCATGATACCCTAAGTGTAATAATGAAGCACTGAGTGTCATAAAATAAAATAATTGAGGCTGATTCTAGTTTCATCACCCTTATATTTTTATGTTATGAATCAGCATTAATGAATGGAGTATATGGCTGTAAAGACAGTACCAAATAGAAAAATCTTTCTTACTTTCAATTAATATATTTTGACATCAAATCTATATAGACTATATTGAGAAAATAAGTGACGTCTTGATTCTAGCTACTCTTCTGGATCCAGAGGTGAACATCAGCAAGGTTGTTTCAGAACTTTAACACAAATTTGATGTATCCTAGCATATGACTGTCGTTCATATGTCAGGTCAGTTATTAAAATCCTGGCACTCTGCTACATTAATTATGTAAACAAAGCATTATAATGCATTATGTCAATTCAGAGTCAAAGCCAGAGTGTTGCTTGTGGTATTGTTTGCATGAGCCAGAGAAAGGGAAGTGCAATTCCTAGAAGAAAACAGTTGGGTCAAGCGTAAATATTGAATAGAATTAAAAACATTTAACAAAAAATTCAATGATAATACAATGCATTGTGTGATTAAATTTAGTAAACTCAAACTTTAAATGATAAACAAATAATGAATAATAAATTTCAGTGGACTGAAAATTTTAAATTCTGACTATCTCTTTTGGTATTTATTTTAGTACATTTTTAATGGCAATAATGGTTACATTGCTTTACTATGTATTTAAGGTGTAATTTCACTGTTTCTTTCCAAATTTCTCCTAAAATAAATACATAAACATACTACATATCTACATGTATTTATACATACATATATGTGTATTGATATATGTGTAGATGTATATAAAATGTGTATATATTTATATACCACATTTTTGGGACTATAAGATGCACTGGACCATAGGACACATCTAAGTTTTAGAGGAGGAAAATAGGAAAAAAATGTGGTAAAATATTTAATAACATAAATAACATAATATTTCACCAATGTAAATGTAAACAGCCAGGTAAGCTACATTCGGACTATAAGATGCACCCCCATTTTCCTCCCAAATTTGGGGGCAGGGAGTGAGTCTTATACTCCGAAAAATATGGTAAATACACATTTTATATACATTTAAATATGTTATATTTTAACATTTTATTTTCAAAACTGATTTTTTATTACTATAAGTCTTATTCCATTATGATAGTGGCTCTATTGAGGGTGGGGGCATTCAAATAAAATTCACATGACATATATTCCAAATTTATGTTTTTCCTTGGAAAGCTGAGAGCTTTATCAATCTTAGTTTAACTGTTCTTATTCATATTTCCTTTATTTACAGTTCAGTAGCATGCTTTTTTCCTAAAACTAAAAAAATCTGTGTTCTGAAAGGCTTAGTTTTAAGTTTCCTTTTAAATACTTTTAGTTATATAAACTTTAGTGCTAAAATTTAAGTATCTGTTGTACTTTAGAATTTTCACAGTTTCTCTTTTGGAAAGTGTTTTCTTATGTGAATTCATTTCTTAAAGGAAGTACTTTGTCAAGCAATTGTGCACCTTTATATCATCAAGCATTGTGTGAGTCAGTGTTGATTATGTTGCTATTTGAAAATAAAGCATCATAAATATAAAAGAGAGTAAAAATAGTTCATGCGCTCCAGAGACAGACCCAGGGACCTGTTCTTTTCTAAGGCTCCGGACTGTAGGCAAGTTACTCATTTTGTTAGACTTCAGTCTCTTATCTGTAAAAGAAAATAACAGTGTGTGCATCACAGGATTGGACGTGATCAGGATTCAATGAGAAAGTGCATCATCTTGGACATATAGTTAACCAGGACTAAATGAAAACTTTTGCTGAATTTTTTACTATAATTTTCTTAACTATATTTTTGTATTTAATAGTGTGACTCCACAGAGAATGTCAGAGAAATAAAATTTAGCTTACAAAAACCTAAGAAATTTTCCTGTTACTGGTTAAAAAATAAAAATAAGTAAAATCAAACAAATAATAATAATTAAAAAAAGCAATAGCAAACTCAGTAGCTGATGAAGACTTCTAAACCTGTCCTTAAAAGAATGCAGTTTTATTAGGTACATAAATAAATATGCAAATCAAGCAATACAATAATTACAGTTTTTAGAAATTTTAGTGTCTTAAATTCTGCTGAATTAATCTGAAGCATTGGGTGGCCTGAGTATTAACAAAAGGTAAAAATATATACCTACACACATTTATATGCATGGAGCATATACACACACAGATATAGATACATTTAGATACAGGTACATGTAGGTGAATATATAGTGCTGCTGCTCACAGTAGCCATCCTGTGAAAGTCGGAGCTAAGAAAAAGCACAGACCGCAGTTCTATCCAGAAACGTCTGAGTGCTGGAGTCTGATGCTACTCGTTTTAACATGTCTAAAGTTTTAGAACAAATGTATTATTCTGGTGCAAGTTATGGCATGGACATATCTTTAATTTTTGTTTCTATATACTTAGGGTGCATGTTTATTCACTCCAGGCAAAACTAACTTAAAAAAAGGGATTATATGAAAAATTTAAACTATGTAATTAGAGAAAAATAGTGGTGTCTAATTTAATTGTTCATGCCAATGAAATAAGAAAAGAAACATATATATAGTAGATTTAGTAGAACAAAAGGATTTTGAAGCATAGAAAATATTAGAAAATAATCTATCAGTGTTCGAGAATTATTTTCCTTTACACGTGTTTTTCTATTTTTTAAAAACGACTAAGAATGTTGCTGTAGGTAAGAAAACACCTTCATTGTTGAGGCAGGACAGCACCTTTGCCAATTCAGCACATGTTTAAAAGAACAAATAAGCTTGCTTTAGGAAACCTTGTCCTGACTTATAAGGAACACTTAATTTGTTTCCTTTGTTGAATTTCAGATTAATCAACCCAATATTTGCAAGCTGGCCTTTGAATGTTCTTCCCTGTTTTTTTTTTCCCCCTCGACTGTAATTATTTACTGGAAATTCTCACGTTCTTTCGAGAGCTTGGAGTGAAAAAACTAAGAAACTGTGAATACTGTGTTCAGAATTCTGCATTCCAGCTCATCTTTTTCGTAACTGTGAAGAGCTTAGAACCTCATGTTTGATCAGCGGCTATTACTCGTTTTAATCACAATTGTGTCCTAAGAAGCCTTGTAAAATTAATGACAGAAGGGACAGGATGACACTGGTCTTTTCCACAGGACCTCTTCTAGGCTTCTGTCTCATAGTCAGATCACGAAAGCAGACTAAATTGATTTACTTTACAGGCCTTTGCACACAGCCTAAATATTGCATTGCAAATAGTGTCTTTCACCCCAGAAGGAGTGCTTTGGTAAGTGCCTGAAATACAGATACCAGGGTCTGCTATGCTAAGTTAACTAGCCCCTTGTATCACAAACAACCCTGACAGCACAGAACAGGGAGAGATGTCTTGCTTTGCATATTTCTGAGGTCTCTAAATGAACATGTTTAGAATGGTTATAAACAATGCTTTATGATACTTTTATTGTTAGGTAAAAAATAAACACACTGCAGCAGCATTACTTGAACAGTATCAGCCTAACACACTCTTGCAATTCTGCAGTCAGAAGTCTAAAATCCTATCGCTTCTCGGCCTTTTGGCTAAGATCAAGTGTAGAAGTCTAAAATCCAGGTGTGTATAGGGCCCCATTCTCTCAGAAGGCTCTCGGTGAGAATCCTTGAGTAGCAGAGGCTACCTGCTCTGATCTTGGCCTCTGCCTTCCCATTGCCTTCTTCTCTCTGCGCTTCCCTCCTCTGTGTGTCTCTTGTAAGGGCACTTGTGATTGCAGTTGGGGCCCCCTGGAGAAGCCAGGAAGCTCTCATCTAAAGATTCTGAAATTAATTACATCTGCAAAGACCCTTTTTGATTAATAGATTAACATTCACAGGTTCTCGTAATTAGGACACTGACTATATTTTGGGGGACCACCATTCCACTCATTATACCAAACCTGCCATTTAGCCAGTGTGTACAGCAGTGACTTGTCATATATTTGCTAGTCATTAGAGAGTTACTTTCTCTGTACCACTAAAGGCAGTTTAAGATGGAAATTGTTTCTCATCAAAAATAGGCTTGAGAGAAAAGTAGTACTAATAAAATAAAAAGGAGCAAATGTCTTTTTATAGGAGTTTAAACTATGAAAGAAACAGCATTAGCATTATGTGAAATATTCATACGAAGTCACTTACTTAAAAATTAAAGAAACTGTAAGTACAAACCATGTTTTAAAGCAGTGTTTCTCAATCATGGATGATTTTGTTCCTTCTTTCCACTCTCAGGAAACATTTGGTAATGTCTTGGGCATTTTTTTTTTCACTGTGGCAAAATATACTTAACATAAAGTTTACCTTTTTAACAGTTTTTAAATGAGCAACCCTGGCATTAAGTATATCCACATTGTCGTACGGCCATCACCACCACCCATTTCCAGAAATTTTTCATTTTCCTGAGCTGAAAGTCTGTATCCATTTAACAGTAACTTCCCTTCTTCCCTCTGCACAGACCCTGGCAACCATCATTCTATTTTCTGCCCCTCTGAACTTGACTACTTAAGGATCTTATTTAATGGGAAACTCACAAACTTGTCCTTTTGCATCCAGCCTATTTCACTTTGCATGTTTTCTAGGGTCTCACATGTTGTTGTATGCATCAGAATTTCATTCCTTTTTGAAGCAGAATAGTATTCCATTATGCTTATACCACATTTGGACATTTGAGTTGCTGACACGTTTTGGCTATTTGAATAATGTCACCATGTATAATGCATTGATGTTAAATATTTGCTTGAGTCTCTGCTTTCAGTTACTTTGGGTGCAAGTTTTGACATGGTCACAATTACCAAACAATCAAAGACCAAACCTAGCTTCTAATCTTGTGTATTCTTATCATAACTTTGTTTTTAGCCTATGAGTCATCGGAATCCCTGACATCCACTGCTGGATCCAGGGCAACTGGCAGCTCTTCTTCAGGCAGGCGCTGCCTACCTGGACCACTAGTAGAGTTTCTCCTTCAAAGTCAGCCCTGGAGCTTACAGTAGATCATTTGGTCCACAAATTACAGGTTAGAAAAATGTGGTGGCAAACATGCGACTGCACAGAAGTAGACATATATAACAGACTATTAATCAATACACCTTCCCATGGCAATCCAATTGTCTGTTAGTAAGTTGACTTCATTGCCCAATGAGAATGGTGGTTTGTGTAGACATAAACCAAGGTGCATATCATGGAAGACCCAACGAGTGAATGAGGAGTATGTCTTCTTCTTTACAGTTTAGCGAATTAAAAGTTATAGACTATTTATTTTCCTGGCATTGATATGAAAATGGAAATTATTATTTTTTATTATTTTAAAGATTGTATTTATATTTGGAGAGAAGGGAAGGGAGGGAGAAAGAAAGGGAGAGAAACAGCAATGTATGTTTGCCTTTATGTGGCCCTCAATGGGGACCTGGCCTGCAACCCAGGCATGTGCCCTGACTGGGAATCGAACTGATGACCCTTTGGTTCCCAGCCCATGCTCAATTCATTGAGCTACACCAGCCACGGCTGAAAATGGGAATTATTATAAGATGGTTACCTTATGTATTTTCTAAAATACATGGTTGCAAAAAGAAAACGTACAGATTAACATTTGAGTTATCTTTCTATGACAATATTGCAGTTATCAGAAAAGCATATGAGTGATTACTGACATATTGAGTTGTAATATAAGTGATATATCAGTGATCATTAATTTAGTACAAATGAAAATCATTTCTTCTTTTGTTCAGTGTTATAGTCTCAGAAAAATTAGTTTTAAAAGCCCACTAGATTCACATATCACCTGTAGCTTAATTCTAATTACCAGTGGATTTTAATCAATGCTTAACATCCTGCTTTTTAATTTCCTGCACCACACAAACATTAATTCATAAATTTATATAATTTCTAATGTAATAACATTTTTTAAAATGCAAGATGGATAACAAACTAAATCTATTGTGTTTATTCATCATGTTCATATTTTCTGAGCCATGATAAATACAATAATAATGCAAAGAAAATTATGTTCTAATTTCTTTTTAAGATTTATTCTCAGATGCAAATTATATTATTGATTATTTAATCACTTCTAAAATATTGAAATGGCCATAACAATATAATAACCAATATAATCACATTGTAATTAAACTAAAATGTGAACAGCATGTAATCTCATATTCAAAATCAGGGACATTAAAACTTTCATATTTTTGTATTTACAATGTGATCATTTTATCCATTAAAGAATTTTATGGAGCTACAACTATAAAAATGTACCTGTGTTAGTCAGGATCCAGTTAAGAAAATAAACTATGGCAGTCCTTTTAACAGGAAGTTTTTAATACAGGCAAAAGGTTAAAAAGAGGTTGAAAGACTAAAGTGGAAAGTGGGAATTCGGAAAGACATTGAAGTAGTGGCTGCTGGCAACTGTGATCATCCTTAAAGCTGGAAAAGCAGTGTGATGAGGGTGCTCAGAGCCTGGGAGGAGGTACCTATCTTTCTAGGATCAAGTTTTGAGGAGATGGGACCATCTGGCAAGTGCTCATCTCTCAAGAATTTACATGGCAAGTTCCTTAGAGATAGAACCCAAACCCCAGTGGCTTAGACCAGGGTCCTTATGGAGTTGGATTCTAAAGTAGTACATCTTCTGAGGCACGACAGGTCTGCAAGTGTGAAAAGCTAGAATCTGAAACAAGCTGCAGTTGGAACCAATGGTCACAACTTGGATGACGTACCATTGCTTGGGCACTACTGTCAGGGCTGGACAAGCGCCCTCTCTCCTCAGAGGTATAGGTTAGATCTTTCCTGGAGCCTTTCCACATGCGCCAGACTGGTAGCAGGTATTGAGAAAGACGTCATCTCTTCCCTTCCAGTCAGCTGAGCACCGCATACTGGCAGAACCTAGCAGGCAGCCAGCTGGCAGAAAAAGAAATGCAGTTTGCAGAGTTCAGCCACTGTATCACGAAGCAGAGACTAGAGGAATAGATTTGGATGGCAAGATGATCACCTAATAACTGGACGGTATCCAAAGCTGGTTTCAAAACCTCTCTTACAGTGTGCTTATAGAATAATATATGTTAAGTTTATTTCTCACATGGCAAATTACTCTCAGTTTACTAGAGTACCTTACTTAGTGTACCTAAGAGTTACTGAAGGAGAAAGCATGACTGTGTCATCTGTGTTCAAGGTACAGCCACATCACGGTAATTATTGCTATTGAGATTTATTTTTTAATATCTCAGTCTTTGGGATATGGTATTTTAAATTAGACCCAGATATTATTGAATCAATTGCAGGAAGAATCTATATTAAAAACGGATTATTTTATAGAACTGAAGACTCAGATTTAGTGGCAGTAATCAGAACTCATATATTTTAATTGCCAGTTTTAAACTAGTGTCAATAAAACACAACTAGTGATTAAAATATTTATATAAGTGATAAATTGTATCCTTAATAAATGCTCACATATTTGATTCAGCAAGTATTTATTGACTGACTGCAGGTCAATATTGTCCAAATTTCTGGATATGCAAAGATGAATGAGAAAAGACTTTTAAAATAGAGATGTTTCTAAAATCCTTGAAATAATCACTCAAATATCTTCTATAATATTTATTTAACATAATTAGTTGACATATAGCAGTCACAATTTTTACAACGGTGTCTTGCCCTATATGGGCCTTCTTTTTTAACCTATTGGTGCATTTATGCGAGAGCAGCCACAGATTCATGCCTTGCATTACCTGAGGGTGTCCCTGATGCAATCAATATAAACCAAAATACCCTCCTGAGGAGTAAATGCAACTTCAGTGTGTGATAATGCCTTTCCTTTAACTGACCTTATAAATTAACTTGCCTGGAACCCACACAGTTGTTTTCTGATATTTTGGTTTATGCTGATCATCCGGCAGCCCCTTAGGCTTGCACGGTGCACAGCCAGTATTAGCAAGGTGTTTGCCCTTTGGAAATGCCTTGCTTCAAATCACATTATATACAAGATTTTGTTACAGACATCCCTTATAGAAATTCAGATGAGGCCCTTTCAGCGTTAAGTTGCAATGTCACCCATAGGTAATTCTTTTGCATTTTAGAATACTTTGAACTGATGGTATAAAGTCATTTTGAGAACAACAGGGCATAAGTTAGATTTCTAAGCTGGGATGTCCCTATGGGGGTGTCCTATTCTCTTACTAACAAGGCGGCTACATGCCACCTGCAAACTCCATCTTCATTTCTTTTTAACTTCTATATTTCACAATATTTATGAGGTAATGTGCGACTGGAGACAGATCAATGTGTTCTGCTCTCTCGGCTAAAAGTGCTAACTAGAACCCTGCCCTTGGCCATGCAGAAGCCCCTTACAGATGGCAGCTGGGCGTCCTGCCCACCACTTCTACCTCCTAGTGCTGATGCTAGGACTAGTTAACCAGACTGTCCTAATAAAATATTTGTCATTTGTCATGTGGATGTATTACAGATTTCTGTTTAGGAGGGCACAATTTGACATTTTTAATATATGATTTGGAAAATTATAAAGTATGCCAGAACAATGTTGTTATTAGGAAAACAGCTCATCAATTCTTGTGCATTTGGATATAAAAACAATTGGAAAATTGTCCTTAAAAAGTAATCTTGAGGAATATCTTGACATTTTAAATTAAAAAGGATAATTTAATAAAAGCATAAATTATGAATATTTAATAATTTTAGTATTGGTATTTATTGATAATATCTAAATGCCACCTTACAAATCACTTTTACTTTCTATTCTTACCTGTGGGTTCTGTAAAGCATAGAGAAAAGTGATATTTTTTCTTAGTGTAATAATGCAAAAAGCTTACTGAAAAAAGCAAAATCTAAGAAATAAATTCTACTTATTATGGATATAAATTAAATTTGACTATTTTAAAACAACTGTAATACCAGAACTCTGTGATAGGAACAGAAAAATGTTGCTATTCCTACTCCAAATGAGTAAATTAATGTTCATAAAGAGTAAAATACTTTGAGAAGATGACATGGTCAGTGGTTGAACCTACATTAGAATTTATGCCTCATGCTATCTCGATAAATGCCACCACAGAGAACTCGGTAATTTGTGTCACATTGTACCACTCATGTTGCATTACTTGTTTTGTATGTTTCCCTGTACCATAAGCATCATTGGACAGATCTCAAATAATTCATTTCTTGTTCATGTCACCACTGTGCCCAGTATCATCACCATGTTGGTAACAGTCTGGTGAAAAATCAGTACACAGTACTGCTCTTTCTGATAAAAATTGTACATATTGTCTGTTTAGTACATCTCTAAATAATGTAACTATAGTTGACCCTTGAACAATGTAGGGTTATGGGCACCACAGTCCAAAACCTTTGTATAACTTTTGACTCTGAAAAACCATAGTCGTGCTTTGGCATCACAGAAGGCTGATTCTGGGACATCATCCCCCAATGAAAGAGGCCACGGATGCTCGAGTCCCTTATGTAAAATAGCACAGATAAATGACATAGTAGATCCTCTGCATCCACCGAGTATCAACTGTGAATCAAAAGTAATATCCGATTTGCAGCTGATTGAAACCTGGAAATACAGAGGGCCAACTCTACATTTATTGAAAAATACCCATTTATAAGTGAACCCAGAGTTCAAACCCATGTTTTTCAAGGATCGACTGGAATATTTTACAGCAGAAAGTAATTGCAATTAAAATGTCTGTAATATCTAAGTTAGATTGTTATACTCTAAGGATATCTGTGTAGCATACCATGTGATAGTTTGCATCAAACTGAAATACAATGTGGCAATGGACGGCTATTACTCAGAATGGGTTTGTGTGGACACATGCCTTCAGATTGGCTACCTTAGGAGTGTAACTGAGTAGCTTAGGAAATAGAAATAAGATCTAAGAAGAGTATTTTCCTTAATTAATACCTACTGTATAATCTCTAATCAATATTTAATCAGCAGCTATAGAGTGAACATAATTGTATTATTTCATTTCAGAACTTCTTTTTAGTGTTCTATGAGAGATGAGAAATACAAATGATGTAAAGGTCTTCATAACCAAATATGAGGTTTCCAATCCTCCAAAATTAAGTTTTTCTATATTTTTCAATAATTTATATATTATGATCAAGAAATTGTTTTCTCCCTGAAATTCTAATAGGTTACACATTAATAACGAAAGCATCCTTTTTAAGTGTCCTTCAAGTTTAACTCATGCCTCATTCAAATTTATAACTTAGAAGGTGAGTTGAAGATTAACAAAATAACTGCATGCCACCTGGAGGCATCTATCAAATACACCTTTCCGTTGCGTGGGCATCATCGAGTCGGTTTGTTATCAATTTACACAGTGATGTATAAAGTTTTAAATAGAAATTCAGTGGCCCAGTGCCTCATGGCTCAAAACGCCCTAGTCAGAGCTTTGGATGAATCATGGTGGGTTTTCTACAATTTATTTTCCATGTGCATCACATATTGCTCAGGTTTAAGCAACTGGCATAACATCCTTCTTCCCTCCTCCCCATCCCTGTCAGTGCAAACTCTTTTATTTTGAAATATGTCATATTTTTAATAAAACTAAATATAATGGACATTTATTTGGAGGTTAGAGATAAAGATACTGACCAATATTTCAAATAGTGTGACTTTAATACAAAACTTGAAAACATGTAATTATTATATTTTCAGTATTTTGTAGCAACATATGTTCACAAATATAATGCATGTTTTCTTTTTTCTTATTCTTGTTCCCTTCTACAAATGTCTAATCTGAATGAGTATAGAACATGTGGGTTTATTTTCCCAGTGGTGATTATAGTGATTAAGTTTATTTTCCCTCTGAGATATCAAGACAGATATTATAGTAATTTTCAGATGTAAAGCATCTACATTTAAGTAGTTTCTATAGCTTATCACATAAAAAAGTTAAAATAATCAGGAAAAAACAGATACAGCATTTTTTCCTAATCCTACAGGAACAAAACACAAGAGAACAGGTGTTTTGACAGCAGAGTGGACCAGGTGTTATTTTTTAGCATACTTTACGTTTCATATAACAGGAATTCAGTATTCTTTTATTCTAGCTATGGCAATAGAAGCACACAGCAGTTGAAAAGTGTTTGAATTTGGATAAAGAAATTTCTTAAAACTTTTAAGTAATCCTTGGTAATTTTTAAAACCTCAGTGCAATATGTCTCAGGACCAAGGTCATGACATGCCTGATCTGATTCATGAGGTTCATAGTTGAGGACAAGTGTCTTGCTTACATTCTAGCATCTGGTCAGATTATACACTATATACTCATTAATTCCATTCTGAGCATGGACTAATATATACTTCACTTTGAAATTTGTTTTTATTTTTTGCAGAAAAAAATCTGGAAAAAAAACAAGGAAAGCTCTTTTCTGACCCTGATTTTGACAACTATTAGCTATTGTGCTAACTCAGTTTCCACTTTTGTAAAATGATGAGATTTTCCTAGGTGACCTTAACTATTAAAGTGTCTTAAGTGACTTTTAAAATTGCCTTTTCTGATATACCACAATAATTATGGTTAGAGCTTTATTCTCTGTTTCCATGGCCTTTAAATTGTTCTAAAGCCTTTGATGTGTCTGTTATGTACCTTAACTGTAAACTTCCGGAGAGCAAGAGATGGCTTATCTGATACTTTAATCCTAATGCCAACTAAGTGTAACCATTTGTGTGAGTTACATTTGTAATCATTGAAAGAATGAATGAATGATTACTGAAGTCTCTTCTGACTCTGAAAATCTATCACATCTTATTTGGATTATCACCAAAATTCCTTCCAACTTTAAAATTAGACAGTTCTATATTCATCTATCCTGTACTTAATGTTTCTTATGTAACCTGCCAGATATATTGTGATAATGGACTAATTGATACAAAAAATACATATTTTATCAGAGAAAGTACTATTTTAATCATAAATGTTAAATAATCTAGTGTGCCATATTCTAAATTCCCACTTAGAAAAGAATGATACATAGAGTCTATTTCGATGCTGTTATTTCCTATATTACATAGTCTACCCATGTGCTTCAATTATTTTTCACTGGCATATGTCCGTTTTTTTGTTGTTGTTTTGTTTTGTTTTTCCTGTAGGTTTTATGTGGTCCAGTTCTGTAAGATAGATAATACTCATCACATTTGGAGCTGCTTTTAATTGTCAGAGTGTAGATTTCTTTTAATTGCAAAGATAATACTTAGTACATGTTTTGAGACATAGTCTTCTAAAAAAAAAAGAAGGAAGAAAGAGAGAAAAACATTCAATGAAACTCCTGTCTGTGCCCTGCTTTTTCTCAAGTTGATAGTACTGTCTTGTCAATAGCTCCCTCTGCAGACCAGGGAAAGCTTGTGAATTTGGCTTGATGATCAGATTATAAGGAATGAGCTCTCAGCTCATAGTTGTCTATTAAAATTTGATTTGAAAGGCAACACCCGAAGACACCTTTCAGAGGTTAATTTTTTAGCAATGTCAGGTTTTATATGATTTCTGAGAGGATAGCTGTAGGCCCTGTCAAAGGGAATTCGCTGGGCGGGAGGGAGAGAAGGAAAAGGAAGCAATAACTGTTGCTGAAGGCCTGCAATCAAGCATAATAAACTCTTCAGTCAGCTGTTTAAATAAGTACACAGCAAATTAATTTTTTCTTTTTTTCCTGCTGAAAATTGATTTATCTGAACATTTTCCCCCATGAAGGCAGTTTCTACGCTGTCATGTAGTCAGTGCACTTTTCCTAGCGAGGCGGGAACAGTTCGGTTTCCACTGCCAGCATATAATTCTGGTACTTTAAACAGCACGTGCCCCCGACGTCAGTACTGCCAGCAGTGTCCCCACATCAAAGAGGGTGGGCGAGGGGATGGGTCAGCCGTGCTCGAACTCATTGGCCATGGGCGGGGCGGAGCGGGGCTGTAGCTTTTGTACACCCGAGGGCTGTATGTCTTTTTTTTTTGTAACCTGTAATGGTTCTGGATTCCTTTAGAAGATGGGGTTCATTAATACACATTAAAATCAAACTTTAGTCTTTGAAGATGCACAAATACAAGAATAATTTATAAGGATAGCACATAGTAGTGATCAACTACATGCATTGTGTTTCCCTTAGTAAAGTATATTTCAAAGCATAATTACCACAGTCGAGAACACCTGTTTATTGATCTAATTGTTTTCAATGGAAACTTACCTTTTAAATGCCCATAGTTTTTTTCCATAGAACCACCAGAGGCAATATATTTTATTATATATTTATAATATGTTTATAAAGGAGCATATTAACAGCAGGATGCAAAAAAAGTGCATGTAGTTACAATGAATTTGCTCCTGTGTGCACCATATATAAAATAACAGGGTTACTATGAGGCTGAAATGTGGTAAAGCTGAGAAAGTGCTTTGAAAATATGGTAGTACTATAAAAATGTAAAGTAACTGTATTTATTGTTATTAATTATTAAGTTCCCATAGTATAACAACTTTCGGACAGTGGTTTCTAGAGCAATAACTTACTGAATTAGATTAGGGAACATTGCCTTATTAGTGAAGCAATTGATTCAAAATCATACCACACACAAAAGAAATGCACATACTTTTTTTTTGTTTTAATGTTTAAATATATATTTACTTTCAGTTTCAAGCTAATATTACCCTTCTGCTTTTAGTTTCATGCTGAACAGATATCAACCCTTTGCACACATCTGTATTTAAATATTTTTGAAAAGTAGAAAAGGACGTTTCCATGAGACATCTCCACATATGGTCCCTATTTATCAGTAAAAACTGAAGTAGAGTTGTGAGACAGATCAATTTACATAAACAGATTATAGATGGAGCACATGATAATTTAAGTAGTTTATTTAATTTTTACAAAGCAAAGATTATACCAGTGAAGCGGAACCAAGGTATGGGGATGAAGGCAGTGAGCTTCAGGCATTTGTGACAAAAAAGAAAAAATAAACCTAAGGCAAACTTATTGAGTCAGGCTATAAAGTACACAGATAGTTGTAAAAGAAAGCAGACTATCACATTTGTTTTAAAAGAAGAGTTCCTTAAGAAAAGAGAATAGTGTATGTGGATACAAGCATAGAAAATCCTTCATAAACAAGGAGGCCTTTGAAAGAGAGGCTTGGGATTTTGATAAGATGTTGAGAAGTATAGATAAAGAAACCAATCACTAAGGAGCAAGCAAAGCAGAGGTTTTCCAGACAGAAAAGAACAAAACTTAATTCCACAACACAAACTCCAGATTCAAAATAATGAATTTTGGGCTTTATCCTCTAGACATAAAGTATAGGCAATGGGAGTTGGAAAAAGTGAAGATCTAAAAGAGAATAATCGTAACAGCACAAAGTGAGAGGTATGAGAGGTCAAGACTCCAGGGCTCTTTGCAACCTGGACAATTAGGTTTTGAAATGCCAGCAGATGGTATCAGTAGATACGGATGAGAACTAAGTGACCAAATTAATGAATAATTGGTAAAAGTGTGCATGACGTTGTTTGAGTTTGTATATTTATTTATTTAATTCAGAATGAATGTGTTGTGCACATGCTAGATACTAAAGTTCTAGGAGCCGTTAGAATAAACAGTTGTGCATGTACAATAGGTAACTAACTGGACATTCAAGTGTAGAACCAATAGGATGTCAATGCTAGATGCACAGAATCGGTAGAATTCTACACAAAGTAATAACTGGGCGTAGAGTAGATACAAAGTCTGAGAATATATAGAAATTAAGAAGGAAACTTGCCCCAGAAAATATCTTTTGGAAAAAATTATGGAAGAAAAAAATACTATGACACAAAATAGAGGAATAAATGAAACAAAGTAAAAATAATAATAATAAGGAAATAGATATCGATTAAGCAGAATTTTAAAGTACACTACTTAATACTTTTCAATGTTGGAAAATGGAAAAAATCCCTACCTCAAAAAGCTCTGAGGGTAACTCATGGGTGTTATAATCTATCACTTTCCTAGTATTTCTGACCTTGAACTAACCATATTCTTTGGTTTGGCCACATAAGCAAAGCCCAGCTTACGTGAGCTTGTGGTCGCTACATGAGAGTAACTCAGAGTAACCATGTGTCTCAGGGGGCCACCGTAGTTCAGGTTGAGTTGCCCAAACTGTATCTGCTCCTATGTTAAGTGGGAAATCTACACGTCTTTCCTGGGGCACAATTAGAACCCAGGCATTTTGTTCTGAATAGCCTTTTTAAAAATCTCCATTCCTTTATTTTCAGTCTCCACAGATTTAAGTTTAGAAATTATCATTAAACTTTTGACAAACTGTTTTCTGAGAGTTTTCCTAAACTGAGTTGTGCCCACTTTGCTAGTCCTTTACCCTTCCTGGGAATGTGTACTCTGAAGTAAAGAGGGAGGCCTCTCTTCAAATCCTGAGTCTGCCACTTATTAGCAAATTATTCACCTAACAAATTACCCAATTTTTAGCAAATGTAAAAAAATGATAGAAGGTAAGAAATGATTATACAACCACTTTGAACCTTTATTCATGTTAACATAGAGGTTAAGATCAATGTTTATTTTCTAGAAAATAAATACTATTTATTCTTCCTATGATTTTTTGCAACACGCAAAAATAGTGATTATTTTTCGTTTAAATTGCAAGCATTTTATTGAGCCTGTGGTTGACTCTGTGGGGTGACCTTTCTGGGTAACTCGCAATACTGCTGAATGAATGCTGGGCCCCGAAGAAGCCCGTCGTCATCGCACGCTGGCTGAACTGTGGCTGTTGATTCAAAAGACCAGCCTGAGCCACCCCAAAATAAAATAAATAAGATAATTTCCATTAATAAATACATTCTAAGCTCTCATAAGTACCATCAGATCCAGTACTTTCTTATTTTCTTATATATGAAATGCAAAACTATTACTTTATAGCTACATAACCAGTAATATGATTTTAAAGTGGCTACGTATACGTAACGTGAAAACTATTTGTTACAAAGCAGGAGAAAATCCTTTTCCCCTCCCTTTCAATTGCTTTTTAGTAAGAATCATACTTATTTAAGCCAATCATAAAATAAAATACCTACCCAATAAACAAAGAAAGAGCTCATACACAAAGTTTATAACTCAATTTCTGTTTTACATTTGTTTAAGGAAATTATAAACTTTCAACATCAAGAATTTTTAATGACATCAAGTAATTTAATTAGAATTTCTTCTTAAGAATGCTAATCAATGACAAAAGTAGACAATAAAAGAATGTGTATCACCAGGTAACGTGGTTGACTGTGGACATTTTAGGTGAATAATTTGTAGTCTTATACCTGTTTCTTCATGATAACTCATCAAAAACTACTTTGAAAGAATGGCAATAATGACTATAATAGTGCTAATATTTCTTGTAATAAATATTAGGGATATAAAAACTTGCCCTGGCTGGTGTGTCTTAGTGGATTGAGCAGCAGCCTGCAAACCAAAAGGTCTTTGGTTTGATTCCCAGTCAGGCCATGTGCCTGGGTTGCCTGCCAGGTCCGTACTTTGGAGCGTGCTAGAGGCAACCGATGGATGTTTCACTTGCACATTGATGTTTCTGTCCTTCTCTTTTACACTCTTTTCCCCTCTTTCTAAAAGTAAATAAATACAACCTTTTTTAAAAATTAAGAAAACTAAATTAGGCATAGGTAGGGTATATTTTCACTAAATTTACAAATAAGAAAGTTGCAAGAGTTGGCAAAGTTAAGTTATTTGCCAAAGGTGACAACCATCTTCCAATGTGAAGATTGTTTGGACTATAGACCCTCATAAAAGTTTTTTAAGTCTGCTTTCCCATCATTTCTATTGAAAGGTCATTGTTACTCCTTTTGAAAGAGTCATAATTTCCATGCCGCTCTTCTACTTAGCATGTTGCTTTGCCTTCATATATGTACAGAGAAACCAATATGCAAATTCTGAGAAACAAATGCAGTGATGATTTTGTGTATACGGGAGCAAAAGACCACTTCGTTTACTAGGTCAACAACTATTTAGCTGCTGCTGGAGACTCTTTAGTTACTTCTCATGTTGGTATCTCTGTCCTTCAGATTGGATTTATAATAATTAGGAGCTTTTCAAGTGATTCTGTAATTTGTGCAAAGAATTTCAAGTGTTTGTACATGTATGGGTAAATAAGATTATAGCGATAGGTAGGTTAAATCAGATAAATAACCAATTATACAGAGTAACAAAGGGCAGAATGGTAATTAAAATACAGACTCTTAATTGACTGTGCCGCAGAAATCAAGTAAAAGAGTAGAGTAATCTGTTACTTATTTATTTACGTTTTATTTGTTGTGTATGGTAACTCCAGATGTTTCCCAGCTATGAATAAATTGAAGGATTTTTTCCCAATTTTATGCTTCATATGAAACTTTATTTTTTTTAATTTTTTTAAAGATTTTATTTATTTATTTCAGAGAGAGGGGAAGGGAGGGAGACAGAGAGCGAGAGAAACAGCAATGTATGGTTGCCTCTCACATGGCCCTCACTGGGGACCTGGCCCGCAACGCAGGCATGTGCCCTGATGGGAAATCGAACCGGGGCCCTCTGGTTCCCAGCCCGCGCTCAATTCACTGAGCTACATCAGCCAGGGCTGAAACTTTATTTTTAAAAAAAGTACTAGAGTATCAGAAAAGGCCCTCCCTCTACAACATTTTGATCTATTCAGGGCAAAAAAAAAGTCTTGAAAAATTAAATAGTAATATATAGAATGATACTGATAAGTCATCATTTTATAAATTAATCATGTGAGTTACTACAATTAATATATAATTGTGAACTATATTCCTTTAGAGACTTGCATAGGAAGAGGGCTTGAATTTTAATTTGAAATCGGCGTACATGTGATGAGGGGGAAAGACAATTGGCTTTGCTTTATAATGTTAGCAAGATGCAGTTCAGAGGAGGGTTCTGTGTGCCTGTGGGTTCTGTTTGTATACCTGTGGACCTTTAAACCTGTGATCCATTTTTTCCTGGCTGTTTAGGACAACACAAGGTCTTTTTTTTTCTTACCCTGTTTCCTCATTTATAAAAACAGAATGATAAGAACAGCTATTGTTCGGCTGTGTAAGAAATAATGAAGGGAAGCATTTACCTTTTTTTCCTTTTCATTATTTCTTTATTTTATTTTATTTTTTAACTTTTTTACTGTTTTTCACATACAGTTGAAGGGAAGCATTTAAACACACTGTCTACCAACACAGTAAGTGCGAGTGTTAATATCAAAACGTGGCCTGGGAATGCATGCACGAGTAAAGAGGTCATGGCAGCAGCAAAACGAGATATTATAACAGTCGAGGTTTAGAGTGCAGGAGGGAAATCGAGAACATTTAGAAACTTCTCCCAATTTTGCTGTAACTAATGCCTGTGTACTTTTAAAGCCAATGTGATATTGGATGATTACACTAAGGGCAATCTCTAATGACTGGTGCAAGCATGAGTCATTAGTTAAACTACAGAAATTGACGTGTATCTGGACTAAACTGGCTGGGCAGTTCGTGACTGTCTGCTGAGCAAAAGGAATAACAAAGACAAATGGGAAGTGTCTTTTAGATTTGCCCTCCTCATTGGTGCTCCCTGGATGGTGGGCTTTACAAGCTACCCACCTTCTGAATGGTAAAAGACAGTAACATTGTATTTAAATGACAACTGCCACCGCAGGTAGATTGAACAAGGCTGCAGTCCCTGGAGGCATTGTAAAATGTTTCCAGGAAATCCCTGCAGTTTGTTTCTAACCACTCTGCGGACTAGCGAAAGCCAGAGAAAGCAAGAAATAGGGCTGCAATCCCATCGCCTCTGCAGCTGCTCATGTAAGACCACAGTTTTCCCTGCACCTGAGATGTTTGCCCATGGAGAGTTATTTTTCAAGCTGCCTGTGGAAACTGAACAGATCCGCATGCCACCAGTGGCATTCAAAGCTTCAATTCTGATACAGCTTTAAAAGTGATTAGATAAAGAAAATTAATTCCAGTTGGAAACACATAAAACATTTCATTTGGAAACTGACAGGAATAAAATTGTAACTATAGTAAATATAAAATATGAACACCTAAAATGACAGTCCATTGTGACTTTAATATTTCCATACAAATTAATGTTTTGTTAACACTCAGTGAAGTAGCCAATAGGCAGGAGAGCAACGCAACCATCGTGAATGAAGATGCTCTCTTTGTGCAAAGCCTCTGAGCAAACCCAAACCCTGAGACTGAGCTGCAAGCAGGGAAAGATGATGCAGAAAGCAGCTGAAGCAGGTCATTAAAGAGTATGCAGTTGGACATTTCTCTCTCTTTCCATTCTTTTATTCTTTAGATAAAACATTATAGATGGAAAGAATAAAAAAGATATATGATACATTCTCAACAGGACAATATTGTCCCAAGGGATGAAAATTTATTAGTGGGGTAGAACATGTTTGATGTTCTAATGGTTATGGGCAGTACCTAAACAGCTGTACAGTATGCATGTGGTTTTCAAAGGTCGCCGGGCATGGGAGATTATGGAAAACAGAATGTCTAAAAAGACTTACTAGCAGTGTGATAATGGAACAAAGACTGAGAAATATTGGTGTACAGGCAAGACTTTGAGTCAAGGGTAACTTATTTTAGGCATTTTAATTATGAAGAGACAGGGATCACAGACAGCAGCATCATGGAAACTAAAACCAAATCCAGAACAAATGAAACAAAACCCTAAGTCTGTGATCTGCATATATTTTTACTAATATGTACAATATCTGATAAACTTATCTTTAAATTTACCTCAGGTCCACAGACATTTATTAAGTGCCTGTTACGCGCCAGGCATTGCACTTCCTTTGGAATAGAGCAATAAATACTCTCGTATGGGAAGCATAAACTAGATGCGAGCAGATACCAGATTCTTACTAGCAGTGAGGATGTGGGAAGGAAGAAGTACAGTGTTTCAAGAGCATGTAGCAGAGAAACCCTTGGAAGGTGGCTTTTGATGAAAGACTTGGGTAAAAAATGGAAGGCAGCCAGGCAAAGAGTGTTCCAAGCAACGATACTAGCATGCCCGAAGGCGCAGAAATCGGAGGCAGTGTGATGTATTTAAATAAACGAACGGGATCCAGAAGCCTGAGGTTTAGAGACCAGGAGGAGGCCAGCAGAAGCTGTTTTGTAAAAGCGAAGAAGTAACTCAGAGATAGACGGAGGCCACGTTAAGTCTTGCTAGGCATTATGGGATATATCCCAAAAGAAAAAGGAACCCAGTGTACAATTTTAAGAAGAATGACTCACCTGATCAGGATTGTGTGACTGAAAGACTGGATTAAGTCAACTTTAATTTCCAGTGTGAATAAATGTCTAACAACAGATTTTCTTCTAAGTACTAATGAATACTCTTACAAACCTATAAGGCTCTTCTTTAAAATGAAAACTCCAAAATCCAGAATTTTTTACTTGGCAATATGTCATCCCAACATTGGAGAGGAGGAAAGAGGGAATGCAATGGTTTATTTAATCAAATGTGCAAACAGTGCACTGGTGGGAGACAAAACCCTTGAGACAAATTTTTACAGGGCGTTTTGAATTACGATGCCTATGACATGTGTCATACATCTCTGCAGTGAATGCAGCAGTCAGTGTTGATGGAATGACTAGACAGAATTTGCATAAAATTAGGAGTACAACTGGGTGGTTCTCCAGGACTGATATGATTTCTACTTGTCACAGACTAGAGCAGCTGGGGCCAGCGCACCGGTGGCCATGGGGAGCTGAAGCCCTGTGTGAGCTGTAGTCAAGCTACTTTTTTAATACTGTCTTTTATTTAAAGTAAAGTTTAAAAGGAGTAAAAGATTTTAGTCCATTTCATTCACAGGGATACACAATCCATTAAATGATTCCATAGCCTTATCTATGCTTTTTATTTGTTCACAAATGGAGTGGATGCCAAACAAACGCTTGCCTCAAAATATTTTCTGTAATAGCCAGTGAAAAATTGTGAGAATTTAAAGACCAGAGCTTTTCTAAGATGTAAATAATTCACATGCAAATATAAAAATATACTGCAGTGAAGGCTAAAATAAGAAGAAAATATTTTTATTATGCACACATGATTCATATTTATTTTTGGTGCATTAATTTTGCTGCTATAGTTTATTTTTAAATTATATTTGGTTGTAAGAGAATTTATAAAACATTACATTTAATTTTGTCATATTTCCTTGAATTTGCTTTGTGTATGGGGGGAGTTTATTTTGGTAATGTGTAGTGTATACTAATTTCCATTAGTAGTAGCCCTTGGGTTCATTTAGAAAGCAATAGAACTTATAAAATGCCATTAATCAAAATGGGAAATTAAAATGTCAATTGAATTTTATTTTATGGCAATGACCCATAAATGAACGTATGTCCTGAAAAAGATGTAAGTTTGTTCCAAAAACATTTGTTGGAGTAGCAAATGTCTAGAAAACAAATAATTTTAATGAGCAAATGGACATAAGAATTGTCTTTAAATTAAAAATACTAAAAAACATATATACTAGCCCAAATAAAATCATTCAGATTACCTAGGGAATAAACTGTGCATTAAGTATAATGGGTGGCAAAATTAGTTGATTGATTGACTGGCTGCATTTTAAACTGGCAAGATTCCATTAATCTCTGTTTCTTATCAATGAAAAGACACTTTCTAAATTACCTATAAATAGGATGGTCATTAATTGCAGAGTGAGGAAACACTGAATCAGCACCTAAAGATCTGTGGATTGTTTCTGTTGCTCTGAGGTTTGATTAGTTTCAGAGAAAACAAGGACGGTGCAGTGTAAAACTGAAAAGCTCCTTGGTGACAAACGCCTATGTGATCTGTGCTGATGTCAGCTTCCGAGTGCCTCACACATGGTTGATCCTCCATAAATATATGCCAAAGTAATCAGGAGTTAAAACTGTAAACCTAAACTCTTAAAAGCACATGCTGATTCTTAACAGAAGAAATAAATGCAGAGAACAAAAATATGGAAACCTAGACTGGTAATTAAAATTCTTTAGTAGTATTGAAGAAGATGTAAAAAATTTAATTTGGTGGTTTATCCCATGAATCATTCACTCTTATTGAAATAGAATTTTCAAAAGATAATCTAATTAAGAATGTGGTCAAGGCCTTGCAATGTATCAGGTAAGGTAATTTTCAAAAGTATTTGCATATAAAATGATAGAAACTGTTCTTTTAGCATTCTAAATCTTCATTTCATATTACACTTCTGAAAGCAATTATGTCTCTATATACTTAGATAACATTTAAATAATCTATTTGGGATTTAATTTTAAATTAAATTACTGTAATACGAACATTGTTGTATTCATACAAAAATGAAGGTTTCAGATATATTAATTCTAATTTAAAACTTCTCTTCATTTTCAGAGCAATGTAATAATAATTTAGACCAAAACAATTAAACACACACGAGAAGGTTACGCTGGGTTGGGAGGATACTGCAGGAACTAGCCTCACAGATTCCAACAGTCTGTTAAGGATCTTTTTGGTGCTTTTGTTTGTGTGAGCTTCTGCCTACGAACAAAAGTGTTATCACAATGTGTGAGTGCAATTGTGTGGAACCTTTTCAAGGTTTCAATTCCATTGACCTGACATTATAGTAATGTTAGTATTTGTTTTATGGGTCAATGAAGGTTATTGTATAAATTTTTACACTTGGTAAGGACTTACTAAAAAAACATACTAAGTTTTTTGAGGATAAAATTGCATTTCAGAATATAAAGTATGTGTACAAAGTGTTCAAAAATGTGATAAATGCATTTAAATGATTTGAGTTAATGGTGGAAGAAGAAGATTTGCTTAAAGATTTATTTGAACATAAATAATTTTTTTGGTATAATATAATCATTCATCCAAAGTAATCATAATGGATAGCTTAAATATATAAATACACACTTTAAAAAATTTATTTTGCCTTGAAACATGTAACAGGCAGGGCACTGGCCTACTTTGAATGTAACTGGAGCTCTGCCAGCTACAGACCCTCCCTCCCCACAAGCAATAACACATTCACTATAAGTTCTAGGTTTTGTTTTCAGGAGTCCTAGTAGAGAATCCTTAGTGATTTTTTAAAATATTTCTCTACTTTTCCTATAATTGCTCAAATCAATCTCAACAGAAATTTTAGCAACTTCATCAAGATTTTTCTAAGTATTCAACTTAATCTCCATTGCTATAATATTTCTTTATCTTGCACTCATTTCACTGGAAGTTCATATTACTTCATAATAGCCAGTGTATGCATATAATATTAATAAAATTTTTAGTAAAGTAAACATATTGAGAACGAAAACAGCTTCCTGTTGGTGCGCACTCCACCCCCCCAGGGGAAGGGAACTGCTGTGAACAGAGCAGTGAGCCACGGTGTCCTGTTAGTGCCCAGGCTCCTGACTTCCAGGCCAGACGTCAGTGTGCTTAACAGGAGTGTGATCAGGGATTCGAAGATCGTCCATCAATTAATTAAGAGCCTGTTTGTATAGATTACTTTACTCAAAATGTCACCTGGAAATTTTTAAATTGATATTCTGACCTCTATATAAAAAAAAAAACATAAAAATTTACATAATAGACAATTCCTAGAAAAATCTCCCCCATCTTTCTCTCTCTGTCACAAATGCATATACATATTTATACACATATATTTATAGTTATATTTATGTTTATATATCAGATTCATGAGTAGCCCACAATTATCATTATCTGAGTGGAAAATATAGTTAAGGATTCACATTTTCTGATTACTAATCCAATTTTTTATCCTTTTCTTAAATAAGAAAATTTTCTTTTCCTTATTAAATATTTCTCTCATATAGAAGAAAAATCAGCATGGCTTTTAATGTACAGAGAATATGCTTTGTATTGACAAGCCTAGTATCTAATTTTGGTTTTGCTAATTAATGACTATTTTGCTTTGCACATGAATAAATTATTCACTACATATAATGTGCCTAGAACAGTGCCTGAACACAAAAGTAATTATGTATGTTCACTATTACTAAGTTTCTCAATCACTCTAAAACTTGTTTTCTAAATCTCTAAAATGGTTATTTAATAACAATGTATATTAAAGACAAGAGTGATTCTCTTTGGTACAGCATACAAGGTTTTATGTTCAGTTTTGACTCATGCATTTTAAATTATTACTAAATTCTGAGAAGATTTCCAGGTTTAGAGTATAGGAGATAGGACATAAATGCTATATTTCTGTGTTTCTGAAATTCACTTCTTTAATTGTACTTAATTATGTGAACATTTAAAAACACATGGCAATCAACTGTAATATTTATTACAAGTTTAATAAGCTTTAAATATAAACCTCCAGTGAAAAATAAAGTGAGGATAAAGTGAACTGAGAGAGAAAGCTAAGGCAAATGTTTATGCAGTTATACCAGGAATGGGTGGGAAGGGAAGTGAGAACCCTGTCTTGCCACCTTCATAAAACAGTCAACTCTGAACTTTCAAAAGGTAAGGAATTGCTTAAAATAATATGATGAAGCTCTGTTTATAAGATTCTGTTTATGATTATATAATTGCAGTTAAAAATAAAAATTATGGTTGCTAATTTTTAAGAAAAATTGAAATTATTTTTAAACAAATATTTAAATGCAAAGCATGTATTTAAAAAAAACAATCACTGAAGCAAATATTAACTAATACATACTTTTAAAAATTTATCTCAATACTGTATTGCCACCTATTCACTTTTGAAACCATGTAAAAATGTTTATATACATTTAAACCAATCTGCTTACTATCCTAGGGCTTAAACGAATGTAATTCATATTTATAGAATTTTAAAAAAGAATAAAAACAATGTTGACATGTGGCTTTTTATAAGTTAACCTAGACATGCATTTCTACTCATTTCAAGGTACTTAAAATGAAATTTCACATTGATTAGATAGCATTTTAAGAAATTCTATTATCTTAAAATTGCTGTCTGGGCATTGTGTTTATGGTTTTCTAAATTGCTTTATAAAGAAGTTAAGATGACAGTTACCCTGATGGCTGTATACCCTTTAACGATTTTCTAACCATGGTCAATCCATTAACCTTCAGGGCACTCCCGTATCACTATCCATATCTTCTCGAGTATGATCTAAAATAAGTTTTAATCCACATACCTACCGTGAGTAGTTAGAAGATGAATCAATATTGACATGTGAATAGATGTTTATATCTTAGTAGTATAAGGAAAAACAAATGGATTATGTTAGTATTCTAACTGTGATGCATATTTTACAGAAAACCATGTTTTCCCTTACACCTGGGGGTTATAGTTTTGTGTTTCCAGCAGTGAGGATACACGTAATCTGCACTCTAAAGCATGCACGCCAGTCAGTTATAAAATGAGACCCTGTATGTGCATATTTACATACAGGATTGTTTTCTTTCATTTGCTAGATTTCAGAATCAAAAAGAGATAAATAGGTGGTAATTACACGTTGTTAATCCTTGATTTCAACAACAATGTTATTTTAAGAGAATGGCATAATAAATGAAAAAGTCTGATATTTGAAGTAACAGGCCTAAATTAAGGTATTAGCTTCCACAACAATTTGTCATGTGATTTTTAGTAAATTTATAACCGCTCTAAAACTTTCCAAATTTTAAGCATACGCATGGTTTACAGCTGTCTGTGTGAAAAGTAATGCAATAATTAATAAATAATCGTACAAGAATAAACGCGGTGGTTTGTGTTCTCACACCTGTCAACGCACTTGTGCCGTTTCGCCTGTAATTTAAGTCTCCAGAATACTATTTATTTTTCATTTTATTTTATTATTTTTTATTTTTGTTAATATATTTATTTTTAATTTTAATTTTTGTTTAATATCTTTACAGTGTTTCAAATAATTATTTGCTATGATTAAAAATAACTACTGTACAAACTTGATCCAATGGAGTTAAGATTTGGTTATTAATATCATGTGATCTGTCTTCATTGGACTACAGAGATTATGAAGATCCTTTATACAAGATGAAAGATTTGGTTAATTATATTAAAATATGAGGCAAATAATTTCTATTTTTAAGTAATAGTGCTAAATAATAGGCCAGTAATTTCGCACTACTTTAAGAAAGTAATAGTAAAAGTAATAATACTAAGTTCACTCGGGATGCCAAGCTAACCAGCATGAAATGAAGTTCCCGAAACTGATTCTTCAAGCTGTGAAGATTGAGATGAAATATACATCAAAAAATAGCACAAGGGATGCAAATAATAAATGGCCCTTAATGAAATCAGCACTACCAAAAAATAGCTCCTATCTGTGAGCATTGAAATTGTCTCGATGCAGTGCGACGTGGCTGCACACGGCTGCGGGCAGAGGGACACTGAGCAGTCTGCCTGTGTATTGCTCTGTGTGACGCTTGAATACAGACCAGCATAAGGAGAGATGACAAATGCGGGATTTATAGGAAAGAGATCTAAGAAGTTAGATCTGTGCACAAGAAAGCTGACGCAGAGCTCTAAACTGACTTGCACAAGGGAAAGACCATCTGGGTGACAGACCTACATCAAAAGCCAACTATCTGTGTGGAATCTGAGGAACAATATAAACGAACAATAAAAAAGAAACAAAGTTAAAAATGCAGAGAACAGACTGATGGTTGCCAGATGGAAGCAGGGTTTGGGAACTGGTGATAAAGGTGAAGAGATTGGAACTACAAACTGGTAGGTACAGTATAGTCTCAGGGATGTAAAGTACAGCATAATGAATATAGTCAGTAATACTGTAATAACTATGGATGGTGCCAGGTGTGTATTAGACTTATTAAGAGGATTACTCTGTAAATTATATAAGTGTCTAGCCACTATGTTGTACACATGAAAATAATATAAAATGATATTGAATATCAACTGTAGTTGGAAAAAAAAGACAAAAAAAAAGCCAACTATCTTGGCATCTGTTATTACCATTCTGAAGACGGATAAAGGAAGGGTCAGGAAAAGAAGTAATATCTGCTAGGTGCCAGTTAGCACTCTGAACTAGGTACTTCAAACACTACTTAATCATGCTGCAATGTAGACATTATTATGACACCTGAAGTTCAACTCAGTTAAGTCACTTCATCCCTTAACACAAGAGTACCTCCAAATACATGGGTCAAGAGTTAATCTGCTTCCTAAATCTAGGCCCTAAATGTAGATCCTCATCTAAAGTACACATTTTTGGCAGCACATACAACCAGAAAAGTGTGGTAAATACCAGCACAAGTCTCTGCAAATCTATTAAATTTGCAACTTCTAAAGCTAGGCATGTTTTTAATCCCTTTGCTTGTTTAAGCATGTTCTTCAAAATTGCATAAAAGTGATATTTATAATTTTTTAAAAATCTTTTAAAAAGCTTTTATTAAAGATCTTTATAGAGCAACATCCAGGCTCCAGACCCAGCTGCCAATGAGACCCTGTCATGCTGAGGCCTGGTGGGCAGTTCTGCCTCCCCACCCTTCTGTTCCAAGATGGGGGTGGTGGGCAGTATCTCAGCTTTTGGTTCCACAATGCTCACATGGTCAGGCAGGGGCTTCTTTGGGTCTCTCTTACCCCATGGGTCTCAAGGAAGCATGATCTTCACTTTGATGCCCAGCACAGCCTGCCTAAGCTGCACATGGCGCACGGCAGTGTCAACAGAGTGGTTAACAGGATCCCCACTATGGATCATCAGACCATCGACAAACTTCATGGGTTTAACCCCGAGTCCTCGGAGTTTCCCAGACACCAGGACCTCGCGGCCTTTGGCCCCACTCTCCATGATGAACCACAGCACGCCGCAGAAGGCCCTCCACACAGCAGGGCCTCCTAGGAGCTTGCAAATGCAGACTCTGCCTGGGCAATGGCACACAGACCTCTTGTGGCTGCCTTTTTGGCCTAAAGCTCTGCACTGCCCTCAGGGAAGCCAAATCTCCTCTGAATGACAGCAGTTAATTCCAGTAAAGAATTATTGGTTAAAAATCAAATCATAGGCAAAACTAGCAACAGGTTTCTGAAAACAATACAAAGCTCTTTGTCATTTGTACTTAATTGAATTTTATTCTTTATCTTAAATAGTTGGAATGTGTATGTCTCCAAAATGCAAATGAAGGGCTTGACCTTAAACTTTTCAGTTTATTTTTACAAATAAGAAATCTGAGCATCAGCCCTGGCTGGTGTGGCTCAGTAGATTGAGCGCTGCCCTATGAACCAAAGGGTCACCGGTTTGATTCCCAGTCAGGGCACACACCTGGGTTGTGGGCCAGGTCCCCAGCACGCAAGAGGCAACCACACATTGAAGTCTCTCTCCCTCTCTCCTTCCCCCATTTATAATATATAAAATGTTTGTTAAGTTTTTCTATAATTTTAGAGCATCTTAGATAAGTGAACTAAATATTAATAAAATTTAAGTAAATTATATTAAAAGCAAACATTTATTGTAGCAGATAAATGATTCGAACTTATATATCCACCATTGTGGGGCATTTTTTTAATACGAAGGGTAAATAATGATCACATTGTTCTAATGTTTATTGTTATATTCCTTTGCTAGCCCTCATATTTAGTGGGGGAAAATCTATATTCAAATTTACAGCATGTAGAAAGAAAAATACAAGTAGCAGTTTCTTTGTAGGTTATACAATTTCCAAGTATAGCACAGGCTAACATAATGGTTTTCCAACAGGGCCCATTTATATTACTATTAAAGTCTACTCCTGGTATTCCACCTATATTTAATCATTTTTTATTTTAAAATAAATTTTAATTTATCAAGACAAAGAAACAAGTGATATACATGAGATGAGAAAGAGTTAATTTTTTTAATATATTGTATTGATTATGTTTTTATAGTTTTCCCAATTTTTTGTCCTTTATACCCCTCCACCTGGTACCTCACATTCCCCCAGCACTCCTCCCTTAGTTCATGTCCTTAGGTCATGGATATAAGTTCTTTGGCTACTCCATTTCCTACACTCTTCTTAACCTACCCCTGTCTATTTTGTACCTACCAATTTGTACTTCTTTTTTTTTTTTAAGATTTTATGTATTTATTTTCAGAGAGAGGAGAAGGGAGGGGAGAAAGAGCAATGTATGGTTGCCTCTCACATGGCCCTCAGTGGGGACCTGGCCCGCAACCTAGGCATGTGCCCCGACTGGGAATCGAACCGGGACCCTCTGGTTCCCAGCCCACACTCAATCCACTGAGCTACACCAGCCAGGCCCCAATTTGTACTTCTTAATCCCTACACCTTTTCCCCCATCCCTACACCTTTTCCCCCAACCTCCCCATCCCCCTCCCAGCTGATAACCCCCCAAAATGATCTCCATATCTATGATTCTGTCTCTGTTCTTGTTTGCTTGTTTTGTTTTTTACGCTCAGTTGTTGATAGTTGTGAATTTATTGCCATTTTAATGTTCATAGTTTTGATCCTCTTTTTCTTAGATAAGTCCCTTTAACATTTCATATAATAATGGCCTGGTGATGATGACTTATTTTAGCTTCACCTTGTCTGGGAAGCACTTCATGTGTCCCTCAATTCTAAACAATAGCTTTGCTGGATAGACTAATCTACATTTAGGTCCTTGCTTTTCATCACTTTGAATACTTCTTTCCAGTCCCTTCTTGCCTGCAAAGTTTCTTTTCAGAAATCAGCTGACAGTCTTATGGACACTCCTTTGTAGGTAACTCTCTGCTTTTCTTTTGCTGCTTTTAAAATTCTCTCTTTATCTTTAACCTTTGGCATTTTAATTATGATGTATCTTGGTGTGGTCTTCTTTTGGTCCATCTTGTTTGGGACTCTATGTGCTTCCTGGACTTGTATGTCTATTTCCTTCACAAAATAGGGAAGTGTTCTTTCACTTATTTTCAAATAAGTTTTCAATTTCTTGCTCTTTCTCTTCTTCTGGCACTGCAGTGATTTGCATTTTGGTACATCTGAAGATATCCCAGAGGCTCCTTAGCTTATCCTCATTTTTTTAAAATTTTTTCCTCCTGCTTTTCTGATTGAATGCTTTTTCCTTCCTTGTGTTCCAAATCATCAATTAGATTCTGGGGTTCACCCTCTCCACTGTTGATTCCCTATAATTTTTTCTTTATTTCAATTAGTGTAACTTTTATTTCTGCGTGGGTCTTTTTATGCTGTTGAGGTACCTGATGAGTTCCTTGAACATCTTAATTACCAGTGTTTTGAACTCTGTATCTCATAGATTGCTTATCTCTATTTTGTTTACTTCCTTTTCTGGAGGTTTGTTCTACTCTTTCATTTGGGCAATTTTTCTTTGTCTCCTCATTTTGCAGCATCCCTGTGTTTGTTTCTGTATATGATATAGAGCTGCTTTGACTCCCTGTCTTAGTAGTGTGGCCTATTGTAGAAAAGCACATCTGTAAGTAGGATGGGGCGGAACCTTGGGTAATCTCTGGGGCAGGGCAACCCATGTCACCACTCTGTGGCTCTGTTGAGGGAGAGTTCAGAGAGGGGACAATGCTGCTGTCTGGCCTCTGGAGTTTTGTCTGGGAGGAAGCTGTCTCCCAACACTCACCCTGATGCCAGACACTTCAATTTTTCCCAATATGCCACTGGTGCCCTTCCAGCTGTTGCCCTGGTGCTGAAACCTAGAAGGAGTGAGTCTGTATAAGTTCTAAGTCTGGGGCGGGACATTTAAGAGGAGACTCCTGAGAATCCCAATGTCTTTTGCCACCTCACCCTGCATTAGTTTTTACAGCCAGAAGTTATGGGGACTTATCTTCCTGGCTCTGGAATCGTGAACTGGTTGGTCTGGTGTGGGGCTGGGATCCCTCGCTCCCAAGGTACCCTTCCTGACTTTATCCATCACACAAGGTGGTGGTATGCGTGTTCCACACCTCTGTGCCTCTGTGCATCTCTGCACCTCTCCTATTTAATCATTTCTAATCAATATGGTATAAAATGGAAATTCTATATACATGTGTAATCAATATAAATTGTTGATAGATCTTTTTTTTTAGGTTGTACTACAGGGAGTAAAGCAGAATGCACATTTTTAAGATTTAGGCAAAATAACTTTGATAATTATATGAGAAAAATTTTATTTTAGGGCTATATGTATGATTAAAGATTTGTAGAACACTGTCATAAATTAATTCCATAGATATTGAAAATCTTATATTATCTGTATTCCTTATATCAAACATTTGTTCAATGAGAAAATCTGTTGTATGATATTTGAAGAGGATCCGTAAATTATAAATCATCACCCTGTATGTTTATGTAAAATATATTAATATTTAAATTTATATAATCTATAAATAAAATCTCTAAATTTTATATCTTATTCTAATTCCCTAAATTTATTGATGGCAACAGAATAACACCATAAACTAATTTTATAGCAAGGAAATAATACAAAGTTGACAAATTAATTGCAACTATGTAATCATTTAAGTAAATAAATTATTAAATTAAACGATATTAAATCATGTAAAATGTTTAAATGAATGCCATGTTACATAGTCATTTGTCTAGATATTAGGTCTATATAGTGGTGTCATCCATTGAATGTGAGAATGGATGGCGTTTGCTAGAGCTCTTAATAACACAGTGTCAAAACCGGGTGTCTTGAACACCAGAAATGTGTTGTCTCATAGTTCTGGAGGCTGCAAGTCAGAAACTGAGGTGTCAACGCAACTGGTGTTTTCTGGTGGCCTCACGTGTTCCTTGGCTTGTGGATGGCATTCTCCCTGTGATTGCATGCAGTTTTCCCTTGCGTGCCTCTGCATGTGCGTGTCTTACTCTGTGCCCAAGTTTCTCCTTTTTATAAGAAGAAGGTCATATTAGATCAGAGCCTGCCCTAATGACCTTGCCTTCACCTGATCATCTGTGAAGACTCTATTTCCACCTAGGTCACTTTCAAAGGTACTACACATGAGGATTTCAAAACCTGGGGGACACAATTCAGTCTGTAACATACGGACATCACAGACATCATTACATGGCCAAATTTCCCAGGGAGAGTGATAGTGACTGATATATATGAATGTGTGAAACAGCCAACATTAGGTGGAATATGTATTCTATTTCTGTTAGTGTAATTTAATTTCCATCTTTCTTTATAAGTCCCTCATTCTTCCCATTTAACTAAGCTATACTCTGCTCTGACTTGTATTAAAACAATTCTTGCCACCAAGTTGGTAAAAATTCATTATTTTAAAAGATGCTGCTCTAAATTTTTGAATCCCAACCCATAATTAAGATAATAATATTTATGTAGCTTTTTATCTCAAATTCCCATTCTTCTTTCAACATATATGTATTAAATGCCTATGTGCCACCCTTTTCGTTAGGGATATCTTATATATTATTTAAAGAAAATAAATGGATTACTTAAGTTGCTTATTTTATTTGGAAGCCCCATTTCTTTTATCTTTCAACAAATATGTATTGGTACCTCCTATGATTCAGCATTTTAAACGGTACTGGTGAAATAAGACCAATAAAGCCATTCCTGAGAACTAATATCCTAATAATGTGACAGAGTAAAAACAAAACACTAAATAAATAATTTCACACAGAGATGAGTTACAGAAGGAAAATAACAAAGGATTGTGGGAGAGTTATATTAGGGAGTTATATATTGGGACTACTTTTGATACAGTCAAGATAGTCCTCTTGGAAGAGTTTCATTTTGGCTGTGTATAAGAGAAACTAAGTAAAAACTTTTTAACACATATGATTATGTTTAGTGTCCTCATTTTCACATTACAAGTAAACATTTTGCAAGAGGGTTTTTATTTTCAATGTAACTAACAAGAATGACACTTGTAAAACATGCCCTTCGTTACCTTTACTTCACGTAAGCCTGTCAGCTCAGGCAACCGCTAGTGAACTACAAATAAATATCATCTCGTATCTTTGTTGTCTTCCTGCTTTTCTCTTTCCACGTTCTTATTCTCTAGCATTATTTGGTTCTGAGATGTTGGGAGAGTGGCTCTGGCTACTTGTTAGGAAATACTGCTGTAAAACCTCTGAGAACATCCCCTCCACGTCTGTCAGCTGGGCACAATTCACACATCTTCAATTTGCTCCATTACTTATTGTTTTGTAGAAGAGCGACAGGATACTTGGCCCCGGGGGAAAATAGATGGAAGACCATTTTCTGCCCCAAGGACACGCAATTTAAGTTAGACAAATCAGACAGAAAACACAATGGCTGAGAAACTGGTTCATTTTCCAAGTGGAAACACCTGAGTTTACTTTCTCTTTTGTGAAGGCGGCAACGTTACTAATACAAAGAATGGAATGGTAATAGACAAATAGAAAATGATTCTTTAAAATTTATTTTTTAGTTTTCAGACCAGTGACTAGATAAATTTTATCTCACAGAACAACTGAGATGATTCAAGGAGGTAAAATTAAAACTAAATGCAAAATAAAATTAATCAGTCATTATCAAAAATATAGGTGAAATAGTTCCTTAAAGGGCATGACAATGTTTTGTCTGTCAAATCAGTGATCTAAAAGCAGTGAGGCCGAAATTATTAAAAATATGAAAAAAAATATGAAACCATACTGCTACTCCAAAGAGTAAAAACCTATGAAATACACTAGCTTTTTAGAAATGTGAGCAAAGAATACAAACTATTTCTTCATTAACAATAAGCTAACTTACATAAATGCTCAACAAATGTTTTCATACAGAAAGGGAGGCAGAGAGAAAGATTCTTCAGAGAAAGTGATTTTCAATAATAACTTTTTGTAAAATGTTGTTCTGGAAAGCCAGTTCTTTGGGAATTCTTAGGGGACTTTCTTCATCACCACTCCATATTACCATCTACATTTCACAAAGACATGCATATCTTCCTACAAAGTGCTTAACTCAAGCAAATGGGCTTCTTAGATTACACGTTTCTAAGAGAATGAAAAAAACACAGATGACAGTGATCAAAGAAATACCAGTAATTCAGGGTTCAGGGCCTTTTAGTAAAAAGCACTTGTGGGTTGGTGGCTACCATGTATGTGAGTTTGATAAATCAAAGGAAACCATATAGGTTTTAGGTCTTGGAGGGCACATGAGATGAGTGGAAAGGGAGGTTAGACAAACTTTCAGGAAAACAAAAATCACTCTATTCCAATTTTATTGAAGACCAATTAAAATCATGAATGCCACCAAAAATATTGCCCCTTTAGTACTAACAAAAAGTCGCTAATGTTTTGGTTCTATAGTTATCTCTCGCTTTCAAACTATTCTAAAAGAAGAGACAGAGAAAAATAATCACCCTGCTCTGCCTTAGTGAATATAGGCCCCTGGGAATTGTAACTATAAAATCTGTAGAGACAGGGAAACGAGTAATTTTATTTCAACCTTCTGAAACTCATATCTTTTCAAATCATTCCGTGGATTTTGTCCATTGTGCTTATTCCACTGTAAAATTAGATGTACAAAGAAATGCATAATTCTTGTTTTTGCTCTTGGTTGTAAATCTTTAAAACAAGCTTAGGCTACAGTTATTTAAAATTGTGTATCATGACTACATTTGCAAGTTTTCCCCCCAAATATTCAGTTAATACTGCATTCAGTTGTGAAACTAAATATAGCTTACTTTTAAACTACAATATTGGTAAAATCTAATAATATATAATATAACACACTGCGTAGTGCTAAATATGTATTTTATTTGTCAGGAAAAAGTAGGGTAGTATCATGATGGCCTTTTATAAAAAGAACAAATTTAAACATGCCCTTTTTAGGTATAAACAGACTCTAGAATTTCCAAATTCAAAGGGATATGTTGGCCAGGTAGTTTAGCTGTTTAGAGAATTGTCCTTATACACCAAGGTTTGCAGGTTTGATTCTAGGTCAGGACATATACAAGAATCAACCAATAAATGCATAAATAAGCAAAACAACAAATAACTGTTTCTCTCTCTCTGTTTCTCTTTCTCTCTCTCAAGTCAGTAGATTTTTAAAGAAGGATGCATAAAAGCTCTTTAGTAATAAAATAGTAAAACTTGGAATTCTTAACCTATGATCCCTAACTCCACTAGGCCCATCGGCCTAGGTTCGATACTTCAGGGTTCCTGTAACCCTCAGTATGTAAGGGTTTCTATTTTACTAGAAATACACCATTAGATTTTCAAAGGACACTGAGACAAAACAAACATAACTTATGCTCAATGTAAATAAGTATTTTGTAAATTTTTATCCAGTATATTTATATTTTCATTACTGTGGGTGATTTATAAAACATTCAAATGTCTGGGAATAACAAGGCTCTGATAAGTAATAAACCATCACATTTGTGAGTGCTTCACACATTGCGAAGCCCTTAGTAAAATGACACACTCCAGACTTCCTCCTTTTCTCCCCACCCCCCTCCTCCCCAAGCCCCTTTGTCCTCACACAATCATCAAGCCAGGCGCTGTCTTAGCCACAAACACATTGTGTCCATCGTTTGTTTCATTTTGCCAGGTTTTCTTCTCTTTCCTTTTCAGCTTACTCTGCTTACTTTTTTAGATGAAATGTGCTGACAGTCACTCCTAATAATTCTAAAGATTGATATCCCTAAATAGATTATGTATATTTTGAGTCTAAGATTGGCATTAAAAATTCCTTCTCTCTATCTTCTTGTTTGGCTCACAAGTTTCGGTTTCCTGAACTATAAAAGAGGAGGGGAGTAATAATACTAACTAACCTCATAGGTTTATGAAAAACAGAATGATTTTGTATATTCAAATCTTTTTGCTAATACCAGCAGTATAGTAGGTCAAGGCAAGCATCAATTAATTCCAGTCATCATTAGGAAGTACTTAATGTCATGCGAAAATCTCTACTCCCACAATACAGCCTATTTTGCACAGGAATTCTGATCAGCATTATTAATAACAATGAAGACATAGGTGTTTTCCTGTGGCGACTCTGCATGGCTAGTATGATGAAAATCCTTGAACTCTTTCAATATAGTATAGAAAGATATCCTACCCTGGCTGGTGAAGCTCAGTGGGCTGAGTGTGGGCTATGAACCAAAGAGTCGCCAGTTCAATTCCCAACCAGGGCGCATACCTGGGTTGCAGGCCAGGTCCCCAGTGGGGACCACGTGAGAGGCAACCACACATTGATGTTTCTCTCCTTCTCGTTCTCCTTCCCTTCTGTCTAGAAATAAATAAATAAAATCTTAAAACAAAAGATATCCTGTATATTTCTAGGCAGTTAAAAAAAACAAAACAAAACTATCCTTTAGCTCCTGGCATTTTTTACAAATGGGGTCACCTTACGGAGCTTCTGGGGGAAAAAAAAGCTTTGTGAGGCTGCTTCAAGTGCATCCAAAAGAGAGAAAACCATAGAACATCAGAAGCCAGTTGGAAGAATCTGTGCATAAGGAGTAAATGGGACCCTGAGCCAGCTGGAGCTCTGACCAGACATCCAGCAGAATTCCATCTGGACTCACAGAGGAACACCCCGTGCCCGCTGTGCAGCATGGAGCGTTCTCTGGCTGAGACCTAGTCTGGTTCTCTGGCCCTCACTTTTTCTCTGACCGACAGCTTTTCCCACATTTGACCTACTCTGTTTTCCAGCTCTGACTTCTGGATGTGCCCCTGTTGCCATGACTACCAGTCCTAGGTTTTGACTCAGCCTGGCTTCTGGTCATAGCTTCTGCACCCACACACAGCGGGGTACTCAGTTCCTAGCTTTGGATTCATTTGCAAATCTATTTGCACGCATGCTTCTGTCCACTAATTCAACCATGACCTCCTTGTTATCACTCATTGGAACGTGAGGACTAGACCCAAGGTCCCCAAAACGGGCCTGAAAGAGAAAACATCAGCTTGATTATTTGATGTTATTTGAGTCCTATCCACGCCCCTCTTCAGTGGATGGATTTGAAACAGCACTTCATTACTCACCCTTAGTGGGGAATACTTTTCTACCCTAATCTAATATGTCTCAGAGCCATAAGTAAATCAATTCTGCCAACATGCATTTATTCTTCCATGAATAGTGCAAGTGTTAGCTTAAATGAATGTATATCAATAGTTCAATTTAAAATTATATTGAGCATATGCAAGGGTACAGCACGTGTAGAGGACAATACTAGACATTAGAAAAAACAACACATAGATACATAATAGACAAGGCCAAGTACCCCAAGGGTACATTTAAAAATGCAACAACAATAACAGAGCAAAAGGAGATTTTAGGTGGCAAAAATAATCTATTTTATGGACATCAAGGTAGAATTTGATATGGACATTAATGAACTATCAGGATTTCGGCAGAAATATGGAAAGTATAGAGGGCCCGGACAGGATGAGAGAACAATAAGGGGTAAAATGTAAAACCGGTAACATAGAACATCATCAGGAAAGTAGTTAGCTTTCTGTCTAGACAAGAGGATCATGTTGGCAAAGGAAAACAATAGAACAAAGTGGACTGGCTGGCTGCGGTTTTCCACGAGGGTTTCAAAGCTTGTGTGAGAAGGCTTCATTTTATTATGTAAAGACTTGTAAGACATTGCCTATTTTAGTTATACCTTAGGAAGATTCTTTTTATGTTGCCTGGGAGGGATAGGAGTAAGCCTCAGAAACATTCCAGGTTAGAGGGTGTAAGTGCTTAAATAGAGAGAGAACATCGAAGAATCACTGGGTAGGAGACAACATTGAGAGAGTAGACAGGAGAAAGCTAAAATGTGTATGATCACCCTGGCCTCTCTACGCATATCATTTTCCATATGCTTAGATTATAGTTTGAAAGACAAATCGCATTTCTCCTTTTAGAAAGTAAACTTCAGAAAGGAATTCTTTCTTGAGCTTCATAGCTTTGGGAATCACCGTATCATCTAGAGCGGTGCTTCTTAAACTTGACAGCATTATCAGAATCACTGAGCCACTTGTTATTTTTGTTTAAATTTAGCATTAGATAAGATATTTGAATCTTTATTTGAAAACGAATACAAACAAGTAGCTATTTGGGAAGGGATCTGAAAATTGCTGATGGCAGGACTGGAGTGTCCCTGCTCAATCTCCAGCTTTCCCACAAGTCACAACAAACTGCCACCAATGCGCTCCTGACCAGATGGCAATGCTATAAGTTACTTTAATGAGGGCTCCCTTAAATGAATTTACTATTTGTCCTTATATCAAAAAAAAGATAAAAATTGAATAGCCTGCAAATGTCACATTTTTGCGTGTGTTCAGGAAGTTCAGAAGAGAATTTCAATAACATAAATATTATATATGTTTTGAAATACATCTCTCATTTTTTAATGAAAATTACTGCTGGCCAATTAGACTAGGTAGTATTTTTTAATGCAGCTAAGGGACTAATGAACTTACCCCACAGTGCTCCAGTTGGATGGGTTCAGTGTGTCCTGCTAGCAGAATTACAGTTGAAGACTTTGGTTCTTTATTTTATCTTGCTCCAAGCTCTATGGTCTCAGCCAAGCAAGAAGCTCCAATTGCTTTCAAAGATGTCTCCACTCGGATAAGCACCGTGGGGTGCAGAGCAAGATGAGAGTCTGGCCTGGCGTAAGAAGCTTTAACATGTGCCTCATTTTATTTTGTTTCATTTTACTTTATTTTTCTTTTTGAGTAGTTTGCATTCAACAATTTCTTTTTTTTTTTTTTTATTAGTTTCAGGTGTACAGCATAGCAATAGATACTCATGTAAGTTATAAGATGTCCCTCTGGACTCATACATAGTTATTACAGTGTTGTTAACTATGTTCCCTATGCTTTCTCTTACATCCCCATCCTAGTTTGTGACTTCCAATTAGTTCTTGTTAATCCCATTACCTATTTTTTACCCTATTCCCTGACACCCAACCCTCTGGCCTCATAGGCTTCATTGCAGATCAGTCTCTAACTAAGAAAGATTTTGTGGGACCTTCAAAGCATGTATATATACAAGTCTAACTCACAATAAGACATTATGAATTACAGAATAAACCAGAATGAACCTTGTACTTGAAAGAGACAAGTATTAGGATACAAATATTTAGGGATTAACTAATTTTCAGACCTGCATTCTTTCTATGCATCTAGTACATGTGTCAGAAAATCTAGTAATAATTTATAGGTCAGTGGTGTTTGCATAAAATGCATATGCATATTCATTTATTCTGTGAAAAATAATTTACATATTTTAGGACACAGGCCACTTTTCTACATTAGCGAAGATACTTGCATAGGTATGAAAACTTTCTTCTTTATTTCTTAAATCTCTTTTTGTCACTACCAAAGACGATAATATATGTTCTGTTCCCCAAGGCCGCTCACACAGCGCTAATTCAGCAGCATTTCCCCTCATGCCGTCAGGTTCTGCCCAGATTTTTTTTGCTAACTGACATTTGGAAGGATCCTGCTGCCTTCAGAGCTATAAAATAATAGTAAGCGTTAAACTTTTGTTGTTGTTATTGTTTGGGCAAGTAGACACCTTAATTTTAACTATCTCAGGACATCAACCTCTTAATGTAAAATAAATGATAATCTAAAAAAATTGAAGTATCATAAGCCAATAGTTATCATTAGGTGCTACAATCTAAGCAGGAATAGGACAATTTAGTTGCATATTTATTTATCTCACTTCACATTTAGTCTGTGATTGTTAAGATTCTCTTATAGAAACTAGTTTCTCAAAAGATGAAGAATAAAAAAGTTATTGAATTGCATCTCTTAACATTAAATATACACCATCATAACATTTTGAAAACTATCGGTGAATGCTTGATATTCCATAGATAAAGAAAATAATGTGACACTTGAAATCTAAGCTGTAAGATTTTGAATTCAAGTCAGTCATCTTAGCCACTAATTTTCTCATCATTTTCCTAACTGATTTTCACATATATACCATGTTTCCGAATTGAATCATTTAGGTCTTATTTTTGGTCTTCTCCTATTTGCCCTGTACTAGGATTGAGCTAGAGACAACAGACCAGAACCCTGTACCAACTCCTTCCTTTACTCATCCATCCTTCATCCGCCCATCCATCCTTTCCCACGTCCCTTCTTAAACATGCCAGTCCACACATTTGAAATATCTTCGTACACAAACATGAAATATCTTGGACAATCTAAGTTAGAAAAAGTATTTGGTTCACTGACATTTAAATCCTATTTCCCACATTGCCTTTGAATCCATTATTTTGCGTGTTCTTTTGAATCTTATCTTTTATATACGTGATATATTCTCTCACAGTCACCAGCTGTACTGAAGTCTCAGTTTACGGAAGCCTTTCTACCCCCACTCCCCAACACGCCATGCGTGGGCACACACACACACTCACAAAGCACACACATGAATAATTTTTCAGTGTGTCACAGCACTAACCTAATATGGGAAAGTAACTTTGAGCTATTTTATTGGTTGGCTTTGAGTAATTATACCCTAAGGATTGTATGTTAATTAATGCCAAAGGTCTATGCCATCAGAACTCATGAACTATATGGTTATAAGTATGAATCAACTGGAAAATGCAGTTTGTTAAAAGTCCACTCTTCCCCTTTTATAAATTGCATATGTGGAACTCAGTTACATCACTCCACTGGTACGTAGATAGGTTTGCTTTCTAGTTTCAGTTTGTGGATCCACACATGCAATTATTTGGTTTATAATGAACCTGATTATATTTGTGGATAAAACTGCGAGACAATTTTATCAATTTATTCCCAACTTTTTCATTTGAGTTAGCAACAAATGTTGGTCCTAGGGTTTGTTCAACCATGACTTCTGGTCTAACCCAGATATGCAAGGGTAAACCTCAGGGGACCTCTCAGTGGTAAACCAATTTTAATTAGCAAAAGATCCTGAAACTGCACATTCAAAGCAAACTGTTACTCAGAGGAAGATATTGGTGCCATCAGTCAGAGCTCTCATTCACGACTTGTGAAAGGCAGGGAGTTCTGGGGAACAGCTGGTGAGGGGTGATGAGAAGTGTCACTTAAAGTTAGTTCCTGGAAGTAAAGATCAAAGTGAAGGACACTCACCCTCCTGGCACTAAATCTCATATCCAAGTGTCAGGTTTCAGAGTTATCTCAATTCTGCAGTTCCAGCCAGGGAAAAGGGAATGCTAAGTTAATGTTCTAGAAGAAATATGATTCTTCATCTTGAAATCCCTAGCTCTTAATTTTTATTTCCTACTAAAGGAAATAGGAAATGGCAGCATAATTATGGCTATAGCAAAACCAAGATGACCTCAAAAAAAAAAAAGTAAAGATTCATATATAGGCTTGATATTTCACTATTTTGTTTACATTTTGATTTTTTT